>JAKLMK010000042.1:0-204829 GCA_022813445.1 Neophaeococcomyces aloes | reverse complement strand
AATGGCAACGGCAATGGCAACGGCAATGGCAACGGCAATGGCAACGGCAATGGCAACGGCAATGGCAACGGCAATGGCAACGGCAATGGCAACGGTAATGGCAACGGTAATGGCAATGGCAGGAATGGTAGTTAGGCCTGCGTGCCAAACTAGTTTGATTACTACCCCGCTGGGGAGTCCTACCACACCGCATATGGGAGTGTATCAAATTCTGGTCAAGAGTGCACTAGCGTTACCGTCAACTCCGACGGCTCCTATACATTCAACATCCAGTGCTGTATAAAAGGCGGTATCGTTTTTAGTAATATAGGAGCATACGAGTACTTACAGTCGAAGGTCAGCCTTATTGAACATGTATATATATATTGAGGAAATCGCTCGGAGTGGGTGTCGGGTGACACTGTTCTAGAAGTAGCTGATAAATGATATCTACCTTGGATTTTGATAAACTAGAGTTCACAGATATGTACTGGGCCTACTTTACTAAATATCTCGCATCACTGCAGTTCGTCCCGTTGCCCTCTGCCGTCGTCATACTCCACAAGGTCCCTAGTATCCTTCAAAAGTACCTTAGGCACCCCCCGGAAGTTCAAAATGGCGCTGCCAAATTTCACTCCCCAAACTTTAACTGTACACAACTTGATACTCACGCGTTGTCAATTGATGTAACTATGATAAACGTAAATGAAACACCTCAATGAACGGTTTAATATAAGGATAGTCTAATCATCTTAGTATCGAGCTTCAGGTTGCATTAACTCCTTTACGAAATAGTCGTGTTTAATAGACTGTCCGCTGATAGAATGACGTATACAAGGCTAAGCAATGCTCCAACTTGAGTTTCCGCTCCCCCAGGATGTTGCTTGTTCGCACTACTAGTAGTAACCTTCAGCTCCCGTCCTTCTCTGCACTACTCAGCATATTGTCATTGCATTGCAGCTCATAACAGAGGCATAAAGATGTTTTCAGCATCTACTCTTAGGAATAAAATAAAGTCTCGCGGGACATGTTAGGCATGCTGACAAAAGTGACTTGTGGTCCAATCCATGACTTGTGATTCGCTCAGATGATCATGAACTTCACAGAGTACTGGCCAAAGAGTGCGAAAATGTGTCGACCCGCGACATGTCAGGATTTTCAATTAAAGGTCTCTTGACTTACAGCTATGGGCACAATCTGTCAGGCAAGTGCTCAAAGTAGTGAGATATGGTTTCAGCACAACCCTTTGTTCTGAAGTCTCAGACTTGTCGACGATCTAAGCGTGTCTCGAACATTCTGAACCATTGCGTTTGCGCAGGAACGTGTTTTACTTGATGAGATCGCGTTTGGGAAAATTCGTTCGACATGTCACGAACCGTTCGTTTCTATAAATCCAAACGATATGGCGATGACTCCGATTGGCATCAAACAGAAATCGACGTGACAACGAAGGACTGTACCAACGATTGCGAGCCCGTAACCTACAGGACTCTCCGGAAAATCCATCTCATTATTCCAGCAAATCACACTTTCAACATAAGGCCTGGTAGTCTTTCCCTACGCACCTCACCAGGAGGAAAGGATCCAGAGTTCGAGATCATGCCTTGCCATCACAACAGTCACGGACAGGGTAGACGTTCTTTAAATCATGGTCTCACTCTTGCACAACAAGAAGCTCGCCTTCTTGAACGCCAACGATTGCTTGAAGCCGAACTTGCAGCAGCAGAAGAGCGAGAAATTCGAGAACGTATTGGTGTGCGTGAGCGCCGACCATATGCATGTGGAGGAGTCGCAGACAAAGACCATGCACCACCACCACCACCAGACGAAGCATCTCAAACTACGAAACGTCGGCGCGTGAGCTTCGTGGAGCGGGAACCAGAGAGCTCAACACGCGTGAACTATGAACACTACGGCGATCGTCACTGTCGTCCTCGGCGAAGCTCCCAAGTGTATTCAGAGTACTCATACCAGGATAGCAAGCCCGCTTCGCCACGAGAAGAGCACCGTATCCAAGACATGTATCCTCCGACATCTTACCGATCACAGAACCGCCGGCCATCTTACTCTCATCGTGTTACGCGATCTTACAGGTACCATGAAGGCATCCCGCTGCTCTTCCAGCGTATCATCATGGGCGGCAGGAGAAAGAAGAGTCACAGTTGTGAATGTGCTCGGCAGTCAAAGCATTACTACAATGCCAACATCCAATTCGAAACCAGGGCTCCAGAAAATTATAGGTGATGGCGTTCATGCGTTCTTTGTTGGTGTTCGTTTAGTATAATATCGATGAGCAGACCACCATGGGAGGTTTTAGGTAATGATGAGCTGTACTCAGAACGAATTTAATAGACAACAAGAATGGACTCCTGCCGCGCTGTTGTACGGCACTAACCAATTAAACGTTGAGCACATAAATTTCTGACCCTAACCCTATGCCTCGGCTTTTGAAGGCTCGTGCCAGGTGACGTTGTGGTCGTGGGGAAGGCACGGCCGGTAAACATGAGAGCACTAGCAGTTGCACATGCAGCTTCATGATGATTCCATCCATTCATTCTACACCTCGGTGCTCGTGCCTATCATCCTCGTGCTTGATGCACATGTCCTCTTGTGCCGCAAACAACTGACAGCATCGTTGAAAAAATACACCTCGAAACCCTCGTCCGCATATCTGAACTCGAGACTCGCTGGTCAAGGCACAAGACCACGCCGATTGTAACGTCTTGTTCTCGGACTCACCTCGTGCTTGAGCTACACACGATAAACCACAAGTGCAAACACAAGAGAAGGTATGAGTCAGATCACAATGTCAACCATGGCGGCCTTGGAGGTGAGTATCAATCACCTGTTGAGCCCCAGTCTGTTGACCTTTTTAGGAGTCCATCAACTCGATCATTATGAATCCCGCACTACACCCTCTTCTCGCGATACTCAAATCCGCACGAAATGGAGCAGTCTACGGTGCCAAAGTACGCTTCCCACATGCGCTCGTTATGGTATTTATGTTTCGAAAAGGCACGTTCAGAGAAAAGGTTGGTCTCGTGTTAAAAGCTACACGGCAACACGCCTCAAACTTAGCACGTTTCGCGACAATATACAAAACCGCTATGCTGGTACTCAGGTTGCTGAACCCTGTAAGACCTGGAAAAGAAGGTCCATACGACACATTGCTAGCTGGTGGTTTGGGTGGTTATCTAGTCTTTGGACGAGGTCATCAAAGCAGCGTGAAGCAGCAGATCGTTATCTATGTCTTTGCAAGAGTTGTGCTTGCTATTGCTAAGCTGTCGATTGAGTCTCCGCGAATGACTGCTACAACACCTACACCAACCCTGTGGACGCAAAGGCTGAGTCCTGCAACCAAAGCTCGCATCCAAGAGAATGCTTGGCCGGCATTTGCGGCTTTGAGTTGGGCACTTGTGATGTATGTTTTTAGGTGGCAGCCGGAAAGTATACAGTCGAGCTTAAAGAGCAGTATGAAATATATGTATGTGCTTCCACAGGTTTTATGGAGCTTATTGCTAATCCGAGTCAGATATGTGAACAGCGATCACTGGGACAATTTCCGCAACTTTCTCATATACAACACGTAAACACACTCTTATTACGAAAAGCCTTATTTCGAGCTGGAAGGAAGAACATATCTAATCAACAATTGTCAAAAGCTGGTGGATATCAATCTGGCAATTACACTCTGATTGTCTTAACACGCTACTGAGCGACCAAGACTCCTCGATACCTCATCTTTCCGTCGTTCAATGTCTGGAAAGCCTCTTCGATGCCGTCCTTGGTCATTGGGAAAGTCATCGTGATTGGCTTGATTCCCTGTGCCGCCGCAAATTCGATCATGTCTCGGTGAGTCTGGCGACTGCCGACGACGCTACCTTGCACCCGCAGCCCGTTTACCAACAGGGGCATGTATGGTACTGACAAGTTATCCTCAGATACACTCAGAGGATAGACTGTTGCTCGAGGGTTTAGTACCGGCAAGTATATGGACCAATCGACTTGTACTGAGCTGGTGATGAGGAGTCTGTCAATGCCTCGACCAGCCTCGAGCTTCAATTCTTTGAGGCCTTTTGTGGCATAGAACTCTGTGGCACCCAGCTTGAGTGCCTCTTCCTTTTTCGAGTCACTACCTGAGAAGACAACGACTTCACAACCCATCTTGGCGGCGAATTGTATGGCTAGATGGCCCAACCCGCCTACTCCAAGAATGCCAACTCGTTCTCCTGCTACCACTGGATACTGCTGAAGAGCATTATATACTGGAAAATTGCGTCAGTGTTGGAGTTAGACGTTGTCAAGTCAAACATACCTGTGATACCAGCACATTGAAGTGGTGCGGCGTGCTCGCTTTCCAAATTGTCTGGAATTTTGAATACGAAGGATTCTTTCCATACTGCATGACTGGCCATACTTCCTTGGTCGAGGTCGGCTTGACCATACATTTTGCGTTCTGGGCAGAATACATCGTTGCCGGACAGACACTGTTTGCAATGTCCACAGCAGTCGTGGTTGTAACCCCAGCCGGCGCGATCGCCTTTCTTTAGCTGGGTTACCTGGTCGCCAACCTCCTCAACAACACCAACACCTTCGTGGCCAAGCGCCATATCAACGCCCTTGTAATGTACATCGGTGCCACAGAGACCGGAGTGTGTTACTTTCAGGAGCACCTCATCTGACTTCAAATCTGGTTTTGTGGTCTGAGCCTCGACAATCTCGCTCTTGTCAGAGCCTTTGAAAACTGTGAATCTCAGCATTTTGTTTCGAGTTTGGGTAATAACAAACGTGGATGGTTTAGACTTTGCAATATGCTTGGGCAAGCGATCAGACTTTGAGAGGGCCAGTGTCTTTTATATCAAAGTCGCTTGGTTTGTTTACAAATCACGACACAAGGCATGAATGACCCGGCATGACGATATGTCAAAGTCTGATGGCAGAATTCACCATTGGCTCTAAATCATCTTGGCTACGAAGCATAGCAATAACAAGCGTTGTAGTGGATCAGACAAAGGTTGAAAATTCGAATCAAAACATCAATTCTTGCGTCAGCTTTGATGTGAAGGTGGCGTATTTGTAAGACAAGAATTGTGCAGATACATGATTCCCATCTCATCAAGCTCAACCAATACTTATACACGAGATCTTCAGGCACAGGGATCCGCCAGGCGGAGATAGTCTCCGTAATACTTTTATGGTCTCAAGGTGTGAAGGCAAATGAACATCAAAAACTTCATCTATATGCCGAGCCTTACCCGGGGCATAGATTGTAAGCATACAGTACAATAACAGCCAATAATCGGCTGCTGTCGAATCGCCTGTTCAAGACGTTACTTTCGCCTGGCAAAAGAGCACGTACGGTACATGGTACGCGAACGATGTGCATGTCTGCACGTCGACCAGAACTGCGTAAGATATGTACTGTGTGTGTTTTGGTTATCTGACCTGTGAATTTGGTGTGTTTTCGAAACTACCGAGTGTCGATCACATCTTCTAAGGCTAAATCATCACGGCGTTTTAACCAATGACAGCATGGACCGAGCCATATCCGGGCTTACATCAGCAGTGTTTCTGCAACATCTTACGGTAGGATGGGGTTGGAGACTCCTGGTAAATGCGGACTTGTCGGATCAACTAGCAATGGAAGCAGGTACAAGTACTTAGTAACTGCTAATGTTCTAAAGCGGCGCAGCGGCCCACGAGCACGCTTAGCACATAAAGGATGATGGATGGTGGCTGCACAGAGCAAACTAGACAAACTACCAAGTACCAAGTTCTGGGCCCAACCACAAGCGGAGCCGCATAAGCGACGTCCAGAGCTCTCTAATTGGTGAAATAGCCGAGTCCGGCCACCGTGCTTTTCTTAGCTTCGAGTGCTTATCTACCGACCTCCCGACTTCCAAGTTGTTGCGTCGTGTTTTCAAGCTACTGAGCCTGTTTCTGTCTACATGATGGCCTGACGATAGAAAACAGGATTCGTATTGTGTTGTGGTGCGCACCCCAGCCACGTCAAACGCGCGGTAGTGCATGATGCTTTTCGATGGCAGAAGGTTCATATATTGGGCCATTCTTGTGCCTTGTACCTTGTACTGTTCGTGCTGACATCTAGGTTGTACAACTCTATACATCACCTATCACTTGCTACCTTGGATTATCACTGTCCAACATCAAACTTGACACATTGAACAGCTGTCACCATATAAACTCAAACTCAACCTCAAAAGCCATGCCATTCACCCTCCAACCAAATCACCGCTTATACGCCCAACTAGCCAAACAGTGGGAAAGCGAAGAACAACAACGGATCCAAGACCAAGTCCATTCGAGTCATTGGATAGTATGTCCGAAGTACTACTATGCTTTTCTCCTGCTGCTTGTTATGTTGGTTGTGATGGCGCAAGTAGGGACTGTGGTGTATAAGCGACGTGTGGTAAGGACGCGGGAGGGGAGAGGGCGGATGTATCTCTATGGTGGTGGGCAGGACGTTGAGGGTGGTGTTACGGGTGGGTGGAGGGAGGATCGGAAGGTGCGGTTTTTGGATGGAGATGAGTGATGATAAGAGGGATGAGCGACTGTGATGGATGATTACGATAATGTTACGACTACACGAATACGGGTGTGATATTGCTGTGAAACGCATGAAGCACTCTCCGTTCACGAGAGAGGGTTTGGTTGCCTTGGTTTTGATCTTACCGACGACTATTGGAAATGCCTTTCAATAACTCCCTGGGGATCCTCTCAACCTCTACCGAGTCATTCTGGCACAATTCTACCGCTGGAGTTATGGACGGAGTTCTCGACTGTTTCGCCAGCCTCCATGCCAGCAAATCGTCACGGCCACAACGCGATTTGGAACCACGATGGTGTACAAACACTCACCTACAGCATACGATTCAATGTTGGCGTTCTACGATCGGGATTTTGGTGCAATACCAACAAAAAGCCAGCATATATGAGAGATGATAATTGAAGATAATGATCGAGTTACATGATACATGATAAGGGGATCTATATACAGTATACACGGTACTGGTCGGGCTGGAAGGGAGTTTATGTGGACATAATAGAAGTCTATATTATAATTATAATGTATAATGATAATGAGTGGATGCAGCCATGATACCAAGTCCTGTTCAAACACCTTGAGTGTTTCTACATCTGAAGCTAGGTGACTCATGCGAAATGGGAAAGACAGCTGTATGCACCAGCTTCTTGATCAGGATGGTCGAGAATATACTGTAACTCCCGGTTGAGCTTGGCGTCTGTGACATGACTGCGCGATGACGCACGGTGGGCTGCCAGCAGATTTACATGGTCGTGAATGACTCTTTCACAAGGCAAACACACAGACAGTTTCAGAGATTTGTAACTAATACCGACTCGCACGACAGTAGTCAAGTGACACACCAGATCCTCGAGCGTTCATTTCGAAGTTTACAAAAACAGTTCGCCTTCCCATCACTACAACAGAATTTGACTTGGACAACCACCAACGCTTTACACACACGACTACACTCTTGCGAAAATCTTCCATTCCACCACTTTTATCCCACTGCAATAGTTGAGCTCTTCCTTCGTAAAACACAATCATGGCGGTTCGAGCTACCTTCGAGAACAGTCAAGAGTAAGTTGTCCTAGAAAGCCATGAGCACGCGACATCTTTTGGCGGCAATGCGACAGCCTCAAAAGCAAAATACTGTACTAACACAACCTTCAGGATTGGCGTCTTTTCAACCCTCACAAACTCATACTGCCTCCTCGCCCTCGGCGCATCCCAATCCTTCTACTCAATCTTCGAAGCCGAACTCGCAGATCTCATCCCCATCGCACAATGCACAATAGCCGGCACTCGAATCGTCGGCCGCCTCACAGCAGGTAACAAAAATGGCCTACTAGTCCCAACATCCACAACCGACCAAGAACTACAACAACTTCGAAACACACTACCCGACTCTGTCAAAATACAACGAATAGAAGAGCGATTATCAGCCCTAGGCAACGTAATATGTTGCAATGACCACGTTGCGCTGGTCCATCCCGATCTAGAACGAGAAACGGAAGAAATAATCGCAGACACGCTAGGAGTCGAAGTATTCCGGCAGACGATTGCCAGTAATGTGCTGACGGGTTCTTACATGGCGCTCTCTAACCAGGGTGGGCTGGTGCATCCGAAGACGAGCATACAGGATCAAGATGAGTTGTCGAGTTTACTGCAGGTGCCTCTTGTGGCTGGGTCGGTGAATAGAGGTAGTTCGGTTGTTGGTGCTGGTATGGTGGTGAATGATTGGATGGCTGTGACGGGTATGGACACTACAGCTACGGAGTTGAGTGTGGTGGAAAGTGTGTTTAGATTGGGTGAGGGTGCTCCGCCGGGTATGGGCGCTGATGGTTTGGATCAGAAGATGAGGTCGAATAAGGAAAGTATCGTGGAGAGCTTTTACTAGGTGGTGTGGTTGTTTCGTTGGCGTCAAGATACGATGGGAATCATAAGAGGTCGAAGTGCACAGTGTTACTACAATGTATTCATCGTGCAGTGGCATAGCAGGCAGCGACTCTTCAGTCCACAGCGAAGAGTAGCGCCAGACTACCATAATCACCCGAATATCAAAACACAATCTACAACCAAAACGAACCACCCATTCCTATCTTGAATCATATATAGCTTCATCCTTCCTTACCACGCGGATAAGCAAGCAAGCAAGAAAGCAATCTCACCCCAGCACCCACCATGTTGATAACACCACAACAAGCAAATGCAACATATATACCCAAACAAACTCAACTCGCAAAGCCTCAATCACAAAATTATCGTGTATACTACCCCTCCGCCTCCTCCTAGAGCCATATCCTACCGTCAAGAATAAAAGTAAGTACTGTACTTGTATAAGCAGAATGTTCATCGAGATTATCAGTTTAGTCCTCCTGAATAAACGACTAAATGAATCAATAAATGAATGAATAAATGAACTAAATAAGAGTTGGTACTGTTGATGTAGGAGATTTAATCGATGGGTAGCTTCAGGGGGCCGCGAAATAGACAGATACATACCTATGCTATGGGAAGAGGGATATAGCTGAGGTAAGTCGATCGTAATACGGGATGTTGGGATGTAGGAGTGGAGGAGAAGAGGGTGGGATTGAAGTAGGGTTATGGATTTAGTTAGTTGGATGGTAGAGAGGGAGGTATGGAGGGAGGGAGGGAGGGAGGTATAATTGAGATCTGGACGTGTCGGTGCGGACCTTAGGAGGGATTGGTTTGTGAAAGGAATGAGATTGTGATACTTCATGTATGCTGCTGGAGGTCATTGGTAGGGCTTGCTTCAAGATGTGATGAGATAATGTACAGGAAGTTGAGTTTGTCAGCAAGGGGCTCTTGGGGTGAAGGAGATGGTTTTCTTTGCAGGGGAAGTTCTGATATTGGCTTGGTGTAATAGATTGAGAGTAGAATGGAGGATGTCAATAGCTGTGATACGTTTCGCTTATTCTTTCGGAACTGGTTTTGGTTTCAAGACAAGATAAGATGTTTGCGCCGAGCTATGCTAAACAGTAAAAATGCCGAATGTGGTATTATATTGAGTACATATTACTTTGAAGAGCTTCGTGAATGGTATACCGCCTGGCTCAATTGTTCGACGTGGATAGGTAGGTATGTTATTAATACAGCGCCGATCCCTCCATGTGCGATACCTAGATCGTGAGAATAGCTCTAGCGAGCACCGCTGTGACAACCACCGCATACCACGGTATGAGTAAGGTATCTCACACCTTCTCCCTCTTCACCATATCCTGCCCTTGCACAAGTGGGTTCTCCAACTTGATCCCGTTCTGTCCAAGTTGTTGTTCAAATCCTGTTTTCGTCTCCTCGTCGTCATCCATGTCCCAATCTACCTCGTCATCTCCTTCTTGTTGTGCCTGCGCCAGTACATCGGCCATACTCTTGCTCTGGAAATTTGTATCTGCGTGGATATCGGGTTCATGCTCCGTTGTTGTTTCAGGCGAATTGTGGTCTGATGGCGGATCGGCAGGAGGAGCAGGCGGTGGTGGAGGTGGAGGTGTTGGGAGGTGTAGATGGGCGTCGGTGTTGAGCTTCTTTGCAGGCGATTTGGTGAGATCTTCGTCTTCGTCTTTTATCAGGGCTTCTAGGTCTGTTGAGCGCTTGCGTTTTAGAGAACCGTTTTTCATGGATTCTGTGGGAGATGGAGGCTCGTCTTCCACGTCTGACATTTTCATTTCTTCGTCATCGTCCTCTTCTTTCGTTGGCGTATCTTGCGCCGGATGAGGGGATTGCGAGGGCGTAATGTCCATGGATCCGGATGCTGGTTTCTTCGCTTTGCGAGCCGCTCTTTCTTCCTCGTGCTTCTTATGTTTCGCAGCTGCTTTATCAAAATAATCCTTGCAATAGGCTTTGACTTTCTTTTGCTGCTTCTCACTAATCTTGGTTGGATTCTCGACACGTCCAGCCTTGTAGTCGGAGTTGACAAGTTTCTTCGCAAGATCTTTAGCAAATCTTTTCAGATCGTCTTTTGGTATCTTATGCTTGTATTTGTTCATCACATGAGAAATGTGGGGAAATAACTAAACAGGTTAGTGGTCAGGGAATATGGTCTTAGATGTGTCACGTACCGTATTTTCGTAGAGCTTTTTCTGCTTCTCCTCATCCAGCGTCCGCCACTTCTCGATCTTATTCTCCTTCTTCTCGGCATCTGGAGTATCAGGCGTGAGGGTTTTGCTTTCCTTGCTCTTGTCCGATGAAGTAACGATTCCATCAATGATGGATTTAAGCATATCCTGCTGGGAGGGCTGCTTTGGCGGTGGAGGTGGCTTGGCTACGGGTTGCGATGGTCGTTTCCATGTTGTCTCGCCACTTGCAGAGTAGAAGTATGACCGTCCACTCTCATCAAGAGCCTGAAACCATCCAGCAGGTAGTGGCGGTGGCCCACGGACAAACGGCACAGTCGGCCGAACAAAAGTTGTTGGTCGTGCACCCACAGCACGCGGGCCTGTCGGTGCCTGTACTCCTGAAGGACCTTTCGGTGGAGTCCGTGACCGTGACCTCGATCTCGAGCGTTTCCTCACTTGGTGAGATTCTCTCCGTTCGTATTTGATAGGTGTGGGTGTGCTTGAGTCACCATTGGCAGTTCGAACTTTTCGAGGAATTCGGTACGCAAGTTCCAGCTTCGACCATTCATCGAGCAGAGCTGTAGCTTTCGTAGCGACTCTTTCATCAGAGTTGTCTCTGAGCGGCTCGAGTGTCTTTTCAATTTTGGCATCCACAATCTTGTTTCGAGTTAACCTTGGTAAGCGATCCAAGATGTCCAAGATCTGAAGAGTGACGTTATCGTCGTCGCGCCATGCCGATAGCTGCGAGTTGAGAATTTTGTAACCGTGCAACTTGATGATGCGGTGCAATACATCCTCATTCTGACACTTCTGCATTCGTTGCAGGAGTTTGACAGCAATCCATTTCTCCTTGCACTGCATCAAGGCGGCCATGACCTTGGTAACGCCGTCAACGTCGAGGTCTCTAGCCTCAGCGCGCTCGACATAGTCCTCGTCATCGTCGTCAAGAGCCTTCTTCTTTTTAGGTTTTTTCGCGGTGACAGTATCCCAAGCATCCCAATCTTCATCGTCGATACCAAGAGCTTCAATTGTGGCAGTAGATAGTTTGGTGCCTTTCTCAGTCTGGGTCTTGCCACCGATGAAGCCAGTGCAGTTTGACTCGGCACAGTAACATGGTTGAGGGTTGGCACCGTATCTGTCAACGTTGTAGTTGAAAACGAGCTCTTCACCGGGTTTGATGTTCCGCTCGGCAAAGATGCCCATTCGGAGTTTGTCGCCAACCACCCATTTGTCCACGTAACAGTTCGGGTTGCAAGAATGATTGCAAAACCTTCCCAAATTGCCTTTTTTCGTCGCATCAACAAATTCACCTTTGCTGAGCGACATGAAATAGAAATGTTTGATACCTTCCTCGTCATACTGTCGCATACGCTTTCGAAATGTGCCTTCAGGAATAACTTCACCAATGTACTCGAATATGAAATCACCAGGCTTAAGAGGTGTATTTGCACGCAAACCGTAGCCCTTCTTCTCGGTCTTGATCACTGAGACGTTAGCGTACAGGTGCCGCCAAAAGCGTTGGTTTTGGCAGTCGGATCCGCAGGCGCAATCCCCGACACACTCCATTTTGGTGGCACGATTGATGCAGTCAGAGTCGTCGCCGCAGGCAAGGTTGGACTTTGTTACAGAATCTAACCATCTTGTCAGTACCGTCATCGCATGTGTATCGAGATGAAGACTTACCCCATTCTTCGTTACAGTCACATTCCATTGCATGTTCGGTGTAACCAAGATACTTGTTTTGATAGAGGCAAGAATCTATGACTTGATACGCGGCATTTGCTTCATCTGTGGAATCAGGTAAATCGTTGAAGAGAGGCGCGATTCGAGGGACAATCTTTTTCGATGCACGACCACCTTTTTTTGATGGAATGGGCTCCGTGTCTGGTGTCTGATGACCATTAGAGGCGTCAACTTCGTTTTTAATGCTTGAATCGTCATCCTCCGACTTTGGTCGAGGCGTTGACGCAGTGGAAGAGTGCGACGTTTTCAGTTTTGCAGAAGCGCTAAGAGGAGAATTCGATCTCGACACGGGTTCATCCTTGATGGCAGTGACTCTAGCCGATGTCATTTCTTCTGCTAGATTGGTGTCGGTCGAATCTGCGCGCTTAACACGGATGTTATCGTTTGTAGGCATAGCTGAACCATCTCGACCGCGATCGTTGCGAGCCATTTCTATAGAGACCAAAACGAGCGAAAATTGACAATCCGAGGTGATCTGGCTACCACCACGCCGTTGCCAAGGTCCTCAAAGCCTGACCTTAACTCAAGATGAAAATAACAAAATGATTCATCAGATGATGCGAATTTGATGAAAAAAGAATCTAGAAATCGCGTTCGTGATCCAGAAGTTGGCCAAGGCGTGGTGACAGCAAAGTCAATGTCGGGTATTAAAGCTGACTTGCAACGGTGCAAGCTGCAAGTAGAAAGGCTTTGGTGGCAGACTCTTCTGACGGACGCGAACAAAGACAATAAAGATCGTGTCTGTAGCTCTGCGTTAAAACGGGTGTGGAATGCCTGACAACAAGGCCTGTCTAATTAATTATGGGCTTCACAGACGAGCTTGGGAAAGGACTGATCCAGGTAAGGGGTGCAAGTTCAGGTACAAGCCCCGCCAAAATTCCTACACACCAATGTCGACAGGGAACTGACCATTTAAGCGGGCGACGAGATAATGGCGACACGCAAATCGAAAGCACTGGTGAACAAAATGTATGAAATCGATGCTCGATGGAAAAGAACTTGAAAGCAGGAAGTTGACAGAGCAACTTTCTCAACCCTGTGCCAAGCAAAGCCGTTGCCACCATCGAAACTTCATTGTCTTGCCTTCTTCTCCTACCAACAACCACATACGTTGCCTCTATGTACATGTCCTGCAAATACTGAATGCATTGTAATAATCTGCTCCCTGGAACGAAAGAGTGGTGTTTGGTACATTGCTGCACTCAAGGAGTAGCACATCAATCTCGCAGTCTCTGCCCAAACACCGCCTCGGTCTTGCTACAGCCAGTCAATGGTTCCAAGCCAGAAAGCATTGGCTTACTTCGATGTGCGGGGTTTCGTTGGGCTCAATGCCGATGGTGCTATTAGCGACGACCGTGATCTGCATTAACGTTGTATCAGCAAGAATATTGCCTGCCTCAATCTCAAGAAGTCTTGAGTCGTGTCGCTCTTGCCTGTCATATCTATCTGATTCATGTTGGCTTGCCTTAGTCTGACTATTTTCAAGTCTCATCGTCTTTCGACTTTCGGCCTTTTTTGACGGCGCCCATTAGCTCACGTACTGACGTCTTCGCCTGCCGACCTCTATCGACAGCTCGCATTTTCCACGAATTCGTTGTTTCGAGCTGCTTTGGTGATATTGGTCCTGGGGACTCCACGGTTTTGGATTCTGCAGTGTCTACTGGAGGATCTGCTTGGTTTGGGTCAGTAGCTTTTGCTTTTTCAGCCTTTTCGACCTTCGCCGCCTCGATCCATGCTTTACGCTCCTGTCGTCGCTTCACGTATTCATCCCGTGCCGCTTCTCGTAAAGCTCTACTGACTTCCGTGACTCTAGCTTTCCGCACACCAAACTGCGTGTAGTCTTTAATTTGACTTTTGGCTTCTTCACCATGGGCCATGAGTTTGCCTGCCAGCCCACTGAGCTGGAGCAATTTCTCATCCACTCGTCGGGTCAAATAAACTTGAGGTTCCACCTCTTCTTGCTGCTGCGCTTGAGCAAGGATACGCTCAATCTCATCGCGGTACGCGGTCTCGTAGATGTCTACATCCGCTGCACCAGGACTTTCGCTGACCATGTAAATATCGTCCCCGAAGCTGTCCGACTCATTTTCGGATATGCTATGGCCTGAGAATGTGGAGGGTCCTATACGCAGATACAACTGTTCCTCCAGAGGATCACGAGCATGTCCACGTCGCCCGATGTCGTCAGTCGTTCGTGCATGAGATACAGAAGACCGAAACGGTGGTAGGTTAGCCTCTCCTGTCATCTTGTCAAGGGTTATTGCAAGTCGAGCAAGAGCTACGTTGTCTTCCTCATCGCTCTCTGCTCTAATAGCTGGCATCGCAAGCTTGTTCAAGGGTTTGCGTTTGTTCCCTTGAGGTTGATCTTCGGAGGTGTATTTCGCAACCAGATCCCGATGCACACCTTCAGCCACCAAAGCTGTTTCTGTTGCTTTTCTATCGTCTGCGTTCAAGCTCTTCGATCGCTCCATGCCGGGTGTAGTTGAGTGGTTCTTCGAAAGTTGTGCAGGTGGAAGACTGAACCTTCCTTGGTCGTTATCGCCGAGAATGGATGACATGACAGGAGGTCGTTTGCCCGCAGTCAAAGCCTTGAATTTTCCAACAGCTTTCACCTGTAAATTTTCAGCCTTTTTGTATGCTTAAAATCGACACACTTACCACTGTCATCAGGTTCTTCATATTGTCCGTAATGGCAGCTTCAACTTCGGCCTCGGTCGGTGGGTCAATGATTTCAGACGTATTTTCTGCTTCAGATAATAGTGGATCACTTCCTTGCTTTGTCACCCACGAGTGCTCCTAGTATTGTCAGCCATTCCTACTGTTCCTCAGGGACTGCCACCTACTCGCAACTGCGCCATTTTTATGCGTTTTGCAGGATCCTTTTCCAGAATCCTGAAGATCAAGTCTCGAAAATCCGCATCTTTTTCAGTGCTTAAATCTGGCTGAGTGCTCTTGATTGCTTCGTAGAGGTCGAAAATCTGTTGGCTCTGAAACGGAATATGACCGTACTTCATGCAGTAAAGAGTAACACCCATCGACCAAATATCTGCCGCCCTACCAGAAACGTCTCCGTGCTTGACCACACACAATTCAGGTGGTAAGAACGCTGGGGAGCCCGCAGATTTAGCCGTTAGCATCTCAGAGTCCTTCTCGAACATTTCCGATACACCGAAATCAACCACTTTGAGGACGTCATCATTGTTGATCAAACAGTTGTCCGGCTTTATGTCTCTGTGGACAATCCCTTGCGCATGCAAGTATTCAATTCCCAGGATTAGATCGCGGAAATACAGTCGACACGTCTCGTCAGGGTAAGGATCCACATGCGATTGCAAGTCAAGATCAATGCGCATAACCACCCCTTTCCTGCACATCTCCATAACCATATAGAGGGAATCTTCTGTGGGATCGTCAAGCACTTCGATCAGTTCCACAAGATTTGGGTGGTTCAACTTTTTCATGATTGCAATCTCTTCCTTGATCAGATCGAGGGCATTGCCTGCGCCAATAGAGTTGTCATCACCAGTTCTTCGATGAAGGGGGGAATTAAAGCCTTGTAGTGCACCACGTCGTCTCTGATTAAGGGGCTTGCGTAGGATGTGCGACTGAGCTCGCTTGCGAAGGCGCGACTTCGAGAATTCTTTAACTGCCTGTCACCTGTGAGTCTTGACTGTACATTCTTCAAGAAGATTAGGGCCGCACATATTCTTTTCCATACTGGTCAACGGCAATGTGTACCGCCCCAAAGGAGCCACGGCCGATTTCTTGTTTAATAATGTACTGATTTATTCTGTGCTCGGCACTGCCGTCATCCTGACTGGTGAGATATTCTGATCGAGCATTCAGAGTTTCCTACGTAGTTGCTCGTCAGAACCAGGTTACTTGCAGTCACATTGGAAGTAGTACCTTGACTTTATGTGGTGTGGAAGGGTTGCGACGATGGTGTCTGAGCGGACTGCTGTAGGCGGGGCTTGAGCTGCAGAAACCATAAATATTGAGAAAGTGGTTATGCCATTTGTGAGACATACACGTGTTTCAGAAGAGGAGGCTTCTGAAGCTCCGTTGGGTGTTCTGAAGCATCTTGTGTTGTGATGTACTGAGAACTGTGTATATCTGACGTCGTTCTCGGTGCTAGACATGGGAAACGTGCTGACGATGGGTTCTCGTCCCCAACTGGTGATGCCACGTTATCCATGATGGGACCGACATGGAGAAAAACTTGCTGCTATGTAAGAGAGGCAGCACTTCTGCCGAAACGATTTTGGAAAGTCATCTTGAGAGGTGGTAGTAAACGATATTGTGGTTCGACAGTTTCGCAGACGGCAGAAACGTCAGAATACGATTCGTTGATCCCCGCGTCGCTTGCTCTCGGAGTAAATACATCGACCAAACCTTCCGTGTGCCTATTAACGGATCTCGGCCAAAGTTAGGCAGCGACAGGGCCATGGTTTAATAGGGCACATGGGAAAATGAACATGCCTTCTTCAAATAGTCCTTCTGCACGAAAACAACAATATTATATGTTCAATAACTCCCCTTTGCCAAAAACCGGATTTCCATCGAAGATCTCCTCGACACGTGAATTGGGGCAGTGCACGGACATACACGCTACACAGAATGCGTTCATTCATCTTCACTCCAACCAAGGAGGTATCTGTCGGCACACTTGAAGCACCGTCAACATGGGCCAAAGTTCGCGTTGAGCCAGTTGATGCCTACGTCGATGCGACGATAGAGCACCTTCATGACAGTCAGACTTGGACAGCCACAGTTCAGGAAGTGCCAATGTCAACTCGGCTTCCACGTCGTGAGCACCGGGCTGTCTTGTGCTTATCGAGGGGAGAGCTTGGAAAGTCCATTGGGACAATCCAGCTTGGAGCTATTTGAACATGAAGTCAACGGCGGAGGGAGCGCCTAGGAATTGGTGTGATTTGGCTAATGTAGCCAGCAGTATCGTGGTGAGAATAGGCACAACTTTGCTGGAGAACATCTGCAATGAAGTAAAACTACTCAAGCTGCTAGTAACGGCACATGGTAGTATGCCTGCAGCGATGGCGTGTGTAATTCTATACGTATCTACTGTATATCCATGTCGACTTTGACCTGACTCGTACCATGCATGAGGGATTACCGATCGGGCTATGTTGATACTGTAGCAGATCGTGGTGTATTCAAGATGCAGATCAAGGGCTGACGCATTCTTGACTCCGTGACCACCTAGTTTCCATCACTGCAGATATGGTTGTATACTCATTTTACATTTTCGACAGACATGGTAAGCAGCCTGACGACGCCTAAGACAAGCTGACAAAATCCTAGCGGAGTGCATCTACAAGAAGTCATGGCGGGAGCCATTGTCGAGCTCTATCGTCAAAGCCGCTCGACCTATGTCCCAGTCCACAGTAACAAGCATTCCAGTTCCAAACCGGTCGGTATTGAGCGCCGACGACGATGCAAAGCTCATCTTCGGGACTGTGTTTTCCCTGCGGAATATGGTTAGAAAGCTAGGAGGTGAGGACGACAGGTAAGTAAGAGCATGTCTTACTGTATGGCTGGTCTTGACAGATTCCAGCTTCCTATCGTATCGCACCTCGCAGTACAAACTACACTATTACGAAACTCCCACGAACGTCAAATTCGTCATGTTGACGGATGTAAGAGCAGGTTCAATGCGCTTGGCCCTACAACAGATATATGTACAAATTTATGTCGAGTATGTGGTGAAGAATCCTCTTTCGCCAGCAGAGCACCCTGGCGGCATTGGCGTCAACAACGAGTTATTTGAAGCGAGTCTCGTCATGTTCGTCGAGAGAGTGTTGAATGCTCAGCAGCCTGACTCTCGTGCTTGAGACGAAACCAAACCGCGAGGGATCACGCATACTGCCATTCTGAGTGCAAAAGGAGACTTCCTAGGCACAACAGCATTACGTTTACTGCACCTTCTATGTCAGAAGCAGGACCTCCCCATATTCTGGACTTTAGCCAATCCGGACAACAAAGCCAGTCGCTCCAGAGGTTTGAGCAGTGAAAGTTTTGTGTGGTCCATACAATTTACACTTCATACCAATCTCCTCGCCTGCGGAACCGAAGAGCACTCCGTTTCCCCGTCCAGTCCTGGTCTTTAGTGGGACATGAGGATGGTGTGCGCGCATGAACTCATCGAGCAAAGCTCAAGCCTAGAAAGGACAAGGCAACACTACGCTCGTACTCGATCCTGCCATCCAAGGAAATGCTGATCAAAATTGGAGTTCGGCAGTTCGTGAAACGATCCCCAGGTCAGTATTTGCATATCGGTTACAACAGCGCAAAGGTGCGAAGGTCCCGTTTCAACGGTGGTCCAATACAAGCCCTCATCAACCAGACCATGAAGAACACGAAGACTATTGGACAAAGTTTCTTGTTCGCTTGCTGCGGCTAATATCCAGCTAAATAAAGCTGAACCAATAAGAAAAATGCTTCGGTAAAAGCATTATTGTGTGGCGTTAAGCGCTGACTTCGCCCAGCTCCATTCCACAACAAACGTTTGATAAATTCTCCGGTGCCAGCTGCCACGCCCGGAAGTGTACTGTACATACCTAGGTAGCGTCTAAACCTGGACCGTGAAGCGATCAAGATGGGATTTTGACGCTGAGCGTCTACGTATTTTCGAAGGCGTGCAAGTACAAAAGAATTGCCGAGCAGCCCAGATCGTTGAGAAGCCGAACAATTACTGTGATTACACCAACTCAAATTAAGTGACTTTAGTCACTGGTGTGATGCTTTGAAACTGTTTAATACGATCACTCTGCTCTATGCTACCATGCCTCAAGCTTACTGTATTGTACAATGAGGACTCCACCTGTACTCAGCTGTGCTGACTGCAAGCATCATGAACAAGTAGCTGTACCGCAAGTGGGTGGTCGATAAGCTGGTCTGAATCTACCAAGTACAAGTCGTACCTCGTGAAAAACAACCAAGAGAAACTGCTTTTCTTGCACCTCGAATAAAAACAAGTGTCTCGTATTTGGTGGCATTTACCAAGCAGCTGGTCTTTCACTTTTGACCTAACTTCGGTGCTGAGAACGTCCTACACGAGTACTAGCATGCGGCAGCCACTGAATTGTCTCGTGAGCTCATTCTTCGAATCACTTAGCCGACAAGAAGCTTCGGCCTCAACTTGACACACAAAAACGTATGTGCCTATGGTAATTGTGTAGTGCTAAGTGGATCACAAATCAGCTATGTGGCGCAACTTGCTGCTCGAGCTGGTGGTACTTTTCCAGCCAGCCTTATTCATACGGTTCAGCTTTTGCGGAGTAGCTTATTACTCTGTCGTCACGACATGCACGTCTGCATCCCGATGTTATGCTTAGCAGCGATATGCAGGAACCATATCGAGGTCTCGATCCTTGTGAAACAGTTATGTGACAAATGAGGGGATCTCGGCATTCTTTTTGACTCTGGAACTCTGCGTACTCTAACATGGGTAACCAGGAATACCAAGGACGAAACACTAGAATCGCAACTACTGTACTGTAGAGTACGGAGGCGGACAAGCACAAGTCACTGTTCTGTCCGCTGACGGTTTAGCGGCGCCGACCGCTGTCACCAATACGGTTTGGCAGTCCTGATGGCCCCAGAACTCTAAAATTGGAGCTCGGGTCCCAAAGCAAGCTAGTACCTGACGCTGTTCAGGCTCGGTCGATCCTGGTCAAAAGTCTCTCACAGCGCCTAGTCGACCTGAACAAATATGCACCTTCCCGAGCCAACGGCCATCGTCGCTGCCCTTAGTCTGGTGAAATCTCTCGGCGCACAATCCCAAGATTGTGGAAGAATAGCATCCTACCACTTCTATTCGTCGTCCTACTGAACGGCATTTCATCTGCAATTCCCTTTCTAGGTGTTGATTCGTGGCCACATTCATGGACCTTGCAATTCTTATGGCTTTCCACGTCGTTCATTTTACCCTATACGGATGCCATCTCTGGTTCCATCCTGCCATGTCCCTCTTCTTCGCTGACGAAATGCTCCGCTTGTCATTAGCTGCACGACCTGGTCTCGAATGACTTTGTCAATCGGTACTGTAGCACAAGGCTTCGCCTCCCTGCTGGGAGGGTTTAACAATGGGTCCACTGTGTAGACCTACAAGGATGTGAGTTTGGGAGCATTACTTCCTTCTGTAAACCCCATGCTACCACAGAATTTCTTCATGTGAGTGTGTCATCTCTGTGTCTGAGATCTCTTCCAGCCTGATTAGAGCACCAACGTTTTTGATTTCTATTGTATTCGAGTTCGCGTTTGCCGTGAGAACCAATACCCGTCCTGCGAACACCTCATCAGCCGGTTGGAAGCATACAGTATGAAAATAGGGCAATAGTTAGTTGTGAGGGCAAACGTTCAGGTCTGAACCGATCATCATGGCCATGCCGGAGAACATATCGTCTCTGCACGGACTCTGTCCTCAGCCATTCTACGAGGAAAGCCGGTTTCCAACAACGGGTGGCAGTATGTTGAACGAACCACCAGCTTCACCACAACACCGAGCTGACTCATGCTAGTGATATCAGGACGAATATGCATACCTGTGCGATCATTGAATGCTACATGCTGCGTACCGTGTCCGTACACGGATTGGATGTATCCAGATGGTGAGCCATTAGCAGATGTCACCTTGAGCTCATGCTAAATTCTACCAGGTTTTGAACAAAGGACAGAGATCTCAAATTGGGTCAACGTCGCAGCTATGTTTTTGACGTTGTTCATTTTGGTGTCGTACATTGTATTGCCGGTCAAATGGACATCACGGCACTTTCTGAGCGTTTGTCTAGTGGTGGGCGTTCTCTGCATGGAGGTGAGTTGACCCGATCTCGCTTGATTTCAGACCTTTTACTCATGATGCCAGCTTGCTTTCCTGATACCATTAGCAGCACAACCAAACCAATGCCTCAATCAAATTACTCCTAACGACATGAGGTCAGACTTGACCTGCGCCTTCAGCGGCGCTTTCCTGGTCTTTGGCGGCTGGGCTGTTGTCATCTGGGTTTTCTGGAGGGCTCTAGCCCTACACCTGCAAATATGTTGGGAGGTCAACGCTGGGAATAGATTTTTCTGGATTACTTTGGTTGTTGGCTGGTTGATTCCAGCAACTGGACTGATTCTAACACTCAGCCTGACAGGCGTTTCCTATCGGTTTGGCAATGTCTGTCACATCAACCATCAAAATGGTCTCGAGATCTTTTGGGGTCCTATGCTGACCTTCGCCACATTGGGTCTTGTGCTACAATTCATCACCATCGGGTACTGCGTTAACGTCTACGTGCGAAGTCTACTCGACGACAAACCAACGACGGAGAACAGCTCCAGTATACCGACATACACTGGCAGTACGAATACAGTCTCTGCACGCCAAGCATATAAAAGAGTCAAAAAGGTCGTGCAATTACAATGGCGTGGAGCAATGGTTGTGCTTCTTATCATAGGTGAGGTGGCCTTCTTCGCGATAGTGTTTGTGTCCATGGACAACAGTTCACAACTCAACTCGGACTTGATCGCAAGGGCAACACCTTGGCTGACCTGCTTGGTCTTGACCGGAGGAAAAAAAGACCAGTGTTTACCGCAAGCCAAGGGGCTAGTGAAGCCAGAGGGAGTTGTGATTGCTGTACTTATTTGTTTAGGGGTATGTCCACTCAATCCACCTCTTGGGAGTGTGCTGACATTGTTCTAGATAAGTGGTTTCTGGCTTTTGATCTTCTTGGGTAGATGGTCAATGGTCCTCGGTTGGCGAGATCTGATCAGGACAAAGCTGATGAAGCACCGCCACGAATTTGTGTCTGCAGATGCCAGACGATTCTCAAACGACCCACGTACGTACGAAATGCTCGATTCCGCCAAGTCCACCCCAGCGCTGAACCTTTCCTCTCCAGATCCTGTGTTGAGCCCTCCCCCGACGCATCCGCTCCGCAGCTCTCCAAGGACACCTGAGCCCGAGACCAAGCAACAAGACTACTACCCTTCAACAAAGAACTCGGAACGTATCGGTATCACTAGTCGCGACATGACACCGACATCTCCAGCACCAGCTTACATTTTTGCATCGCCAACATCACCTGGCATGTTCACTCCTCGAGACTGGGATCCTCGCATGACACAAGCACGACCCATATTCGCCCCCGGCACTGCTATTTCCAAAGACTACATATGAAACCTTGTACAGGATCTCGAATTCCTGCTCTCCTACACGGAGAACGTCACCGAAGACAAGCCACCGCAAGAATGTCTTCACCATGTACCACAACCGTGCCCAATCAACATCGAATTTCCTTGATTATGGCTTCCTTTAGCGACGGAGCTCAGGCTTTCCACCACCTCCCTGCATCATACCGAAAAAAGGCCGGACTTGTCAACAAAAGCGTTACTGCAATCATTTCCCATATTGTCATCCACTATCCAACATTCACAGCTCCAGGAGTAGCTGAAAACTAAAACCGCTCCACACGATCCAAAGCACCGAAGACCACATGGTGAAACGCGGACGATCCGGGGGCGAATATGGAGGTCCCCGTGCATAAAAACTTTCTTTTGTCGGATTCTACGGCGATGGACCCACTCACTTCGGTGGCAGCGTTTTGCAGCCTTTTCTTTCTAACAACGATCTCACGATCCGAATCACGGTACAACTACACTGGGATGAGACGAGGCAAATGAGTTTAGCGACAAGGTTGGATGGTTGGTGTTTTCGATTTCCATGGTGCGCGGCGTCAACAATTCTGGTCTCACTTACAGTACAGTCAGTTGTGACAGCAGGCGAGGAGGTTAGAATGTCGGTTTTGTTGTTTTACTTCCTGTCTACAAGCAAGCGTGCCCAGGATGTACTGTACAGTATAGTGTACTTGAACTCTAAGAACGGGGGACGTGCCTCACGGCAAACATGTATGTATGAATGTATGCAAATACTTACGGTACTGTATGTGATTATATCCACTTGTACATATTGATATGTGCATACAAAGGGCCAGATGTTCGCATCAATCAACGCAGCATTCCTTAGTCCGACCACGTATAGTAGTAAGAGTGGTAGGAGAAACAAACTTCATCAACGATATTGTAAAAACTTGAAGTCATAATGTAGCGTGGCGTGTAGTATAGTGTGTGAAAACATGGTGGTGGAAGTAGATATCTACGTACCTCGGCCGATTCTCGGTACTCTGGAGTACTCCGTACTTGCAGGAAAAAGAAAACAAAGAACATACAGTTTGGCAGTATCGGCCACGGCTCCAAATGTCAAGCCTCGACACTTGTGGCGAGATCCTTGCTGGAACAATAATACAGTACATAGGTAGGCTTGGTATGTATTTTGACTAACATAACACAACATAACGCAAGGGGGTCAGTCATGTGGTGGTTTGTGGACCAATTGCTGATATCTTAGCGGTAGAGAGATAGTACAGTATTGTATTGCGAATATGCTAAAGTCATTATCTATCCTCTTCGTGGCAATATTTCCGCCCAAGACGAGTTTGAAAAAGATTCTCAACCACGTCCGTCGGAGGACTCCTTCGTCTTCTCTTCTTTCCTCTTCTTGGTAGACTGCGCGTGTCTGGACTGTAAATACAGGCAGGCTACTACTAGTATTTGTGTACGGTACTGTATGTATGTGCAGCAGCGACGAGGGGTTTCCGCAGACCCGAGGGATTGGGAATATGATATCCATGTTGTGCAAGGTTTTTCTGTGGGAGGAAGGAAGGTTTCGAGGATTGAGTAAGCACTTGTACTGTACTGTAGGTATGAGTGGTGGTCTATGCTAGCTCGTTTCAAAAAGCAAGTTCAATCCGGGGGTCCACAGTTCCCCCCCTCATTCTGAGAGGAGTTTATCCTTGTTACTGTACTGTACGTGTTTGTTCCGTTTTAGCGAGCCGGAAGGTTGGGACTGCTGGGGTACTGTATGACCTTGGTCCTTGACTACTGTAGTCGTACTTGTGTAAATCTGCTGCTGGTCAGGATGTGGACCTCCTGTAATCTCGGTGACTGGATGTATGGGGTACTAGGTGGGATGACGAGCTTCAGCCACGCGGTATGGTTTTGAGTACTGTTTCGTAGCTGTCGGAGTAAATGAAGATGTGAAGAACAATGGTCGAACCGATGTCATTGTTGTTCTCCTGGGTCGTGAGATTTTGGTTGCATGGTTCTGTGTAGGATTAAGAGAGGTGGAGAGGTGACCTGGTGGACGCAGAGTGTGTTTCCCGGCACCGCGCCAAGCTGGGCTGGTCCTTGCTGTAGGATCATGCATGAACCAGCTTGTCAGTCATTCATCAGGGTTATACCACCATATTCACTGTCATTCAGCATCTGTAGGTACTGCGCCGTCCCATGTTCAAAAATCTGAGCCTGTTATTCCGGACCTGTAATACCGTTTACATCGTTTCCTTCTGCATGATCATTCTCTTCGTTTGCCTGCTGTGCCTCCACTGCACCTCCTTCCACCACTGGCTCAACTTCATATTTGTCAAAACCTGTAAACCCTTCGGCTAGCAAATCGGCGAACTCTGGCCTCGCGACATCCCGTCGAAACCGTTCCTGCTGTAACAGCTCCAAGTTTCGTAATGTTGCTGCCGGATGTGTGAGATATTGGCTATATTGTGGCGTTTTCCAGTATGAGTAGAGGTAAGCGAGATACCGGGAGAACCTGGCAGCGTCGCTGTTGTCGTCATCGTCTGGTTTTAAGGATTTCGAGGATCCGGTGGTAGATGGTTTGGAGGATTTGTTTTCAGAGGGATTGAAGAGGTGTGGGTAGTTGACGCCTACCCATTGGAGATATGCTGGGTTGGAGAGGGAAAGGACGAACTCAAGTTCCAGTGTGAAGCGGGGGGATAGTGTTTTTGGTGGGTTGGATGGGGCGTCTTGTGCCATGGTTGCTGGTGACCTGGGAAGTGCCTGCCAGATGGGATTCTTGAATGGTCGGTAGAATTGCTCAAATAACAAGAATGTCAGACAACATCACGATGCCAATATTAGCTAGCTCTCAGACGGATAACAGTGAGTTGACATCTCACTGCTATTAAGGAGCTAGGACTGTAGGAGTGATAGCTGAGGAAAGAAGGGTGAGAGGTTGTCAAGAGGATAGATATTGCTCCATTCGTTACACACACATCACATCCAATGTTGTAAGACTCTCTCGCACGGTTCTTCTCAGTAAACTTTCATTTGTACCTAATATGCTGCGATGACCCGAGCTTTGATACGAGCGAAGACGTGAACAATGCAGAATCACAGAAAACTTATTAGGGAGTGGTGCTAGTCACGTGCTCATGTGTCGCGCTTCGCTAGGAATTCCTGGCCGCGTCAAGACTTGAACAAATTCATTGTCGTGCGCGAACCGAACCGTATCGGAAGAAACACTGTCCAACAACGACACCAGTCTCGTCGAGCTCAGAAAATCCAAACGACCGAAAGTTCTCATAGGTGTATCCAGAGCAGCCCAAGATGTCGCGAGTTCTGCAACCCGTGCTCCGACCATCATCTCTATCTACACTCATTTCGTCAAAAGCATCTACCACATACGTGTGTCAAGCATGCAGACATGCCCGCCTGCTCAAGCGCCCGAAGCGACCATATACGTTCACACAACTAGTTACTCTTTCTGATGGTAGTGCTTTCACTATGCGAACAACGTCTCCCATTCCAGTCTATCGATCTTCTCGAGACACACGAAACTCGCCTTTATGGAATCCTTCTTCGAGAGATTTACTGAATGTAGAAGAAGACGAAGCTGGACGACTGGCAGGGTTCCGAGCCCGGTTTGGTAAAAGTTTTGATGCGAGCAAAGAGGTGGTCGTTGAAACCACAGGTGAACCGGACAAGTTGGCTAGTGAGGAGAAAGCAAACGTAAAGAAGGTGGAACAGGAGAAGAGCGAATACGATATACAGGAGGATTTTGGCGATGAGGATGATGAAAGTCTACTGGAAATGATCAGTTCCTTTGGAAAGGCTGATAAGGGCACTCCTTCGCAGATCGCAAAGAAGAAGATATGATGTTAGGACTGTGGTCAATTCACCATTCACAAGATTACACAGACAACCCGTTTCTCCTGTCCGAGGTTCAAAACTTTGCGGTCACAACCGTTATTCGACTCACGTCTGCGTATTCCGGTCTTAGGTCACTATACTCTATCTGTTGGCCCAAGAGCAGGAACACATCACACAGCTGGACTACGATGAGTACAGTCACAACTCCCGTTTGAGGGTATCAACGGTCTGTATAATATCTCCCACACTCAATTTCACGGCAACGGCCTGAACGGCCGATGATGTGGCCTGAATTGTGTTGAACACAAGTCATACCTAGATGAAGCTGCCAAGAATCAACAGCGAGGAGCAGAAATCATCAACGAGGCAGTGGCAAGATATCATTGCACTTGACTGATCTCTGCTGGTAGAATCTCAGGTCGAGTTATATGTACTTTATTTACCACATCTTCTAAACAGTGACGGAGGTTTTATTCAACGAAAGCACAAACTCACCGGGCTCAGACCCATCTTTCCAGACAATGACAGCCGTTTACTTTGTTGCAGGTTCGTGGCCCAGCGATCTGCTGAGCTTCTGAGATGAATGCGAAATATTGCAGCTTGTCTTCCCATTCACCTGACTGACCGTTTATTTTATTTTATCTCGAAAGAAAGAAAACGTTCTTCTGACATATCGCTGTTCGGGTATGGTGTGCCTCCGGTGCTAGATACCCATAATTGGCTAGGAGGCTGGACTAAACGCCCAAGAATGTAGTCTGCCTCATTGTCAACTCCCGAATCGCACAATTATCTTGGTTCTTGATGTCCTAGTTGACAAATATCGTATCCGTAGGAAAACACACTCGTTCACAGAAATACTGCTTGGAATACAGTGTGACGACCATCCTCAGACCTTCGATATCATGGAAAACCAAATGCTTCAAAGCTGTGGAATATGGTTTGGATTGTCCACAAGGTCTGGAAATTGTGGGGTCTGCAGGTAAGTTTCGATGTTAGTATGGAGCAACAAAAGTACGCCGAAATGTATCCATCGTTCAGTGTCCGTGCAAAACTCGATCTGGTATTATGCATGCCACCACGCTTGTTTCGCCAACCCATGATAGATCGAAGTTGTACAAGGAATGGGGATGGTGGAGGAGCGGCGACCGGAGCCAAGGAGCAAGTGTTGTTGAAGAGATATCAAAAGAAGCAGCGTGAGAAGCAAATGGGCATGGTGAGCTGAGTAACACTGGAACGCACACGCGCCCGAATAATGACAACACTCGACGATACGGAACTCTCGAATTTAGCACTGCTTGTCTTCGGGACGACACGAAGTTGACACAAGCTGTTCTGGAAAGTCTTGTCGTTCCCCGGCCGTGTTACACGGGAGGGCCATGGTCAATTTCCTTTTCGAAACGTCTCGTCCAGGCGGAAAAGCTCAACACCATCGGACTACATGAAAAAGACCACTGTTGGTCCGAGCTTATTCGATGGATTATCCGTGCCCTATTCCCGGTACTTCCGTAGAGGGAGGACATAGACAATCCACATAGCCTCCATAAACGCAAACGATTGTTCTTGTAAAGCGGGAAAACTGTAAAAGTCGTCAAATTTTGGTGGTGTGCTCTAAATAGGAGGTTTAGGAGCGTCGACGGAGTCCAGATATCATTGGTTGCAAGTAGTTTTCGGAAGGGCAGCTCTATTACGACGACGCCTTCTATTGGACGGCTCAGCTTATTAGATCGAATAAGGGTGTTAAACCGTTCTTCGAATATTCGATAAGGTCGGGACTGTCCTGAGCCTTAATTAGGCCTTTCGATGCTAGGTCGAACTCTATCTTCGATGTATTACTGACTAAATACAAGATCTATACAATACTAATATAGATATATAGTACAAAGAACATATCGTTACGCTAAGGAAGGAGTAAGTAAGCAAGTAAGGATGTACCTTCTAAGTGATATAGGAAGTAAATACGAAAACTCCATCATGCTATTCACCCTCGAATCCGGGGACAGCTTAAACCACAGTAAAAACCACAGCTCAAACGACAATGACAACTACAACGACCAAGTCAACTACCGCTAGCGACGCTAAAGCTTCTGCTTGGTTGAAGTACCAGGCACAAGAAGTAAACGTGATCTCCACGATGTGCTCATGTATTGAAGCCCCACCAAAGGTAGGTCATTCTTCAGAATCCTATGTAGTTCACCAACGGCATTAAAGCTTAAGACCTTTGAGAATGCGACTTCTAGTCAAACTCCCATAAACACATTTCAAATCTGGGAACAACACGCAATACAAGATGTTATCGGCTAACGAGACTGGCAGGCTTATTCCACAAAGACCACAACTACCACGACGTCGACAACAGCCAGCACAGCTTCGACCACAACGAAGTCAACTATGCCTTCCACGTCCACGGCCATGACACCAACAACTACTACAACTACCACAACTACCACGAAGTCAACCACGGCTTCTACAACCACAACCACAACCACTCCATCCACAACCACATCTACTACCACGACTTCTACTACCACGACTTCTACTACCACGACTTCTACTACCACGACTTCTACTACCACGACTTCTACTACCACGAGTGCTGCATATACTCCAGGTCCTTTTACAGCTAATGACGGTACACGATACACGATCAGCTGCAATATTAGCTATATTTAATATTGAAATAGTTTAGCGGATAGGTAAGAACACTACGGCGTACTAAGAATATACGCCCGTAAGAGTTATATCTACCTACTTTGGACCACCTTACAGCATCGAAATAAGATAAGAAAGAAGAAAATGACTTTGTATTCTATTGATAAAAAGATATATAGCAAGCTGTAGATGATAGCAAAGAGAGTAGACGGATCTAATCAATTCTGTACCGACATAAATGTAAACGGATTCGCTTTCTCTAGAGTTCCAGTCATATCGCCCACTCTCTCGGTCCAATTAACACCCATCAATGGCAATCTCATCGTTTGACCTTTGTCACTCAGGTCCAGTTCCGTGAGATCGATCCAAAAGAATTTACCATCAGTCGCGCTTTCGTAATAGTATACTAAATCCTTTGTGTCGGACAAAGTTCTCCATAACGTAGGTGTGATATTGGGGGTATCGATGTTTATTGGCTCCATAGGTACAGATACTGCTCGAACCATACCAGCTGTCGTAGCTAGGGCCGAAACCGTGTCTGTTGACCCAGGTGCGACCTGAACATAATGTGCAAGCCGCGCGAACCGATCGGCTGGTCGATCAGTTCCCGGGAGCGAATAGTTTGCAATTGGTGACCAGTATTGGCTAATAGCGAGCTGCTGGTCGAAGCTTGGCTCATTCGTCATGACATTGTACTGTGATCCATGATGCACAAAGAGTTCACCATTGAGCCACTCAAGGATAAGATTGTCTCCAGTAGCGTCAGTAAGAGAGAGGTGCATCAAAGTTGGCACGCCTGGAATCAGCGCCTTAGTCCGGACTTGAAACTTGGGACGGCCAGTTTGGTCGAACAGATCGTTAGCTGCTTCAGCGACTGTAGCGTACTGATCCAGGAAATACTGAGGCCATATTGCTAGAGACATAGCTGGCACTGATCCATTTCTGGCTCCATAGTCGCCATCAGCCAGGTAAAGAAGGTTTGCGACTAGTCCTTGGCTATTCATGCCGTCGCAGGTCGACAAATCGTATGCTGTGAGGATGACTGAGCCGTACTTACTGGTCCAGTCCAACGAAAAGTTGCCTGCAGAACCATTACGTTGCAAACCCGCTGGGAAAGCATAGACGCTGGAATTTGTCGGGGTCAGCCAGTCCATGGAACGGCCAACGACTGTGCGATTGCCATCCGTCGGACCACTGTTATAGGTGACCCGAGAGCAAGCAAAAGCACCCCAGGAAAGGACAGGGAGAAGCAAAAGTGCGCTGGTGAAGTGTTCGAACCACATGATGTAGTAATTTTTGGCAACGATGGACAGAAGTATCACACATGAGCCGCCTGAAGAAAGCGACCATATGACTTCAGCTGGTCATTGTACTTATACGTCTTTTGCCCGTAACGCGAAATATCAGCAGTTCGCTTCAAAGGCCCTCGGACTTTCAATAAACGGATCGCGAGGCGCTCCCGGAGTGCTTCTAAGATTAGCTGATTTGAGTAAGTCAATTTAAGGTCCTAGCGAACTGCACTACATGACCTGAAAGGTCGACGACGGGTATAACAACAAAGCTGAAACTCAGTACGTTCGTCTAGACTTTGGTTGACCAGAATGAGGTAAGCTTTCACCATTTTGACGGACTTGTTGGAACTGGATAGCGTCTTAAACGCATAATTTTGAGAATAGAGTTTCTAACATAATTTGACGTACTGACAGGCCTGCAGCGCTGCGACCAGAAGTTTGACCTCTCTCTCGAAGGCTGTCAGCTCTGTTCTACATTTCAAAGCGTATGTTCTAAATTTGTAAAATGCGACGTGTTCGAACACTTTTCGACCGGGATTAAATATTCCTTCTCCAACGTGCCACGATGTATTTATTCTATGCGTAAATTTGCTGGGTATGTGAAATTCCGAAACGCTTTCTAGCTTTGAACTTGGCAGGTAGATTTGGACAATTGCTTTTCTGGTCTCTCTGTGGTCTAGTCATGCTCCCACAAGTATACGAATGCAAACGGTTATTATATTTGCTCACCACGAACAATATCCCCCCTTTAAAGTTAACGCCAAGGCTTCTAAGTGGATACTACAATATGTCCCATGCGACGCGGGTATCCAGTTATAGCTGCACCTCGTTATGCGACTAGTGGAACGTCTTCTGTCAAGCTAGTGAAGCTTTATTTTGGATTGTGTGAGGTTCATATTTAGAAAGAAGCTCAGCGATCCCAGTCCGCGTATCTTACGGAGCCGTGTATGCTGAAGAATCCAACATATGATGTTTCATCTTCGCCGATATGCGAGAATACTTCAGCACCGTCAAAAGAAGTGGCAGGCCTTCCAGTGGTGTGCACAATGCGTATATCGCTCACATGCGGCTGTTTTGCAGCAATACTTGCAATTGCACATGCTAGATTGTTACCGAACCAGCTACCCATTGTCGACCTTAACTATGCAATCCATCAAGGTTCTATCGATGTAAGTCACGATGCTCAGAAATGATTCCAAGGCATGCTAAGGCACAAAAGGAAGCTGGACTGTACTACAACTTTTCCAATATCCGCTATGGAGAGGTCATCACGGGAGCATCCAGATTCAAGGCACCTCGCTTTCCAACCTCAAGAAATAGCACAGTCAACGATGGGCAAATGACTACGAGATGTCCACAAACGCATCCTTTCTGGCTTTCTGATGGAGCGAAAATCGCAACGGGAGTGCCTGCTTCAGAGCTGCAACCACCGACTTTCAACATATCGCAGATTCCTCCGATGAATGCCGAAGAGGCCGAAGATTGTCTGTTCCTGGATGTCGTGGTTCCCCGGAGAATTTTTAGTAAAATGCAAGGACGACGTATCCGGTCTGACAAGGAATCCGAACACCCCGCGAAAGGTGCACCCGTTCTGGTCTGGATAGATGGTGGTGGCTTCTCTGCAGGCTACAAACACGAGCAACCTCCTGCCGGACTTGTCACCAGATCTCAATCTGAGGACAGAGATGGTTTCATATACGTCGCGATGAATTACAGAGCTGGACTTTTTGTAAGTTGCTCAGCTAGACTCATGTCGTTCTAAGTGACATGTGAATGCTAACACCAGAATGCAAGGGTTTCCTTCCTGCCAACATCACTGGAGAAGGAGATTCAAATGTTGGGCTACTCGATCAACGGCTCGCATTGGAGTGGGTGCAAAAATACATTCATCTATTTGGCGGGGATCCCTCACGAGTGACCATCATGGGTGAGTCAGCTGGTGGAGGTTCTGTTTATCATCAGATTACTGCGTTTGGCGGCCAGGCCGATGTTCCATTTCAACAAGCTATATTGCAAAGTCCGGGTTGGCAACCAAACGCCGATCCCGGCTTCCAGAAGACGTTGATCGATTACGTCTTGACTAATGCGTCTGTATTAACAAACAAGACTGTGCGTGACGTTGACGATCTCCGCAACCTTTCTTTCGAAGAATTGGCTCTGGTCAATAGTGTGATAGTAGGCCGGTCTCCATATGGTACGTACACCTTTGGTCCTGTTGTCGATGGTACCTTCGTGCCCGACCTGCCTGGCAAGCTGGTTGCCCAAGGGCGATTCACAACGTCACTCAAAGCTATCATGATGGGCACCAATTGGAATGAGGGAGTCCTTTTCGATTCACCCTTCTTGACCAACGATCAAGATTACCGCGACAATATACGTACGTTCTTTCCAACTGCTAGCGAAGAAGTCGTAGATTACGTCGCTAGCACACTGTACCCAAATGACCTTTCGGGCATATTCAACTACACGACACAGCCTCTACGAGCTGCCATAACGACAGCAGAAGCGTGCTTTCTATGCAACACACGATACCTTGCGCAGGCTCTGCCCGGAATTGCCTCAACAAGAATATTCAAGTACTTGTTCGCGGTGCCGCCCGCCATCCACGCAGATGACCTTGGTTATTCTTTCTACAACGGCAATGGGTCTTTGACGTGGGAGGGTTTGCCCGTCAATGAGGAAGTTGCTCATGTCTTGCAGGACTACATTATCGGTTTCACGACGACAGGCTCACCGAACAATGTATCCAGTTCAAGCAACAATCCCTGGTTTCCAGCCTACGGAAATAATGCCTCCGTATTGGTCTTAAATGAGACAAGGCTGGGTTCTTTGGAGGTCGACGTCCAAGCAAATTCTCGGTGCGATTGGTGGCAGAAAGCTCTCTATGTCTAGGCTTCATTTGACGTTCATTATTATGGATAGAAAAGCTTCCTCGAAGTGTATAGATATCCTCAAAGTATGGGTGTATTCAGCGTCAATACAACCTAATATAATTGTCAGGCCGTCGACATCGATCAGAGAACAAAAGGAGAATCAGTTCCGTAAGATCGATGCTGACAACCAACGATAAAAGTCTTTAGCTCAGCTCAGCTCGCTTCATGAGATGAATGTCAAGCACATCTACCTAGGAGAAGGGAAATATCGCTTAGTTAATGAAGAAGAGCGACCGATTCGCCTCGAGCTACAGTCAACATCCCTGTATAATGTTGCCGACACTAGGTCCTAGCCTTGCATTGGCTGCCTTGACCACTCTGATCAGTCAAGAAGATAGGCTGTACCGAAAATGGATCTGCGTGAACATTCATCATGTTGGCTCACAAGAGTGGCAAAAGGGACCAATGCAAGGCCAGGCTCTGATGCCGGCAACGTTACACAGGGATGTTGACTGTATGTGCCGTTCGGCTGTCTCTCACACAACACTTGCAATGAATCAAAACATTAAAATTCAATGGTGCACGAGTTGGCGAAGCTGAGTGAAATTAGCTTGAGAACAAAGAAGTTTAGCCAATGACTTGATGAGAGAACTCCACACGTACTATTATAGCGTGTCCCGCTATGAAATACTGCAATAGTCTGGCCAAGGGAATTCCGTGTCCAAATCTGGAAGCGGGGGAGATACACACGGGTGCTTTTAGCACTACTGGGAGCAAAGCCTTATTGAATTGAAAGGAAGCAAAAGTACACGGTACATCGAAACTGCTGGTCGAAATTGCCAACACTCTCCGTTTCCACCATCTGGATCTCACTTTCGTGATCCACGTCTGATTCAACATCAGGTATACTAGACAGAGGCTCTTCTTTGCTGGAACGACTGCGTTGTGACAAGTTTGAAGTAAGAATCTAAGCTAAGCAGGCATTTTGAATACATGGAAATGAACAAATCAGAGTAGGAATGCTCCAACAGTATACTATAACGAATAAGAATAAGATAGTAGAATGTAGAAGGGCATTGAACGATACCTACCTAAGCAGCGACGAGCCTAGGTGCCAGAGCAAACAGGGTTAGGCGAGGTCGAGGCAAGGTTAGGCGAGCCTGCAAGCGGCGGGACAAGGCTGAGTGGCCGGGCGAGTTAAATGCGCATTTTCCATACCTTACGTCGCCAAGCGGAAGCCAGGCCGCTTGAATTCTATTGCGGCGGACCTACTGTTCGGTATTTACAATCTGAGATCAATATTGGAAAGCGTAGAGCAAAGGGTTTGAGTGGCATAATGGATGACTCTCCTTGGGATGGTATGCGGACCTACATCCTCAGAACGAGCAGCAGCTGACACACTAGATGTCCCGTCCCACGCTGAGGATACCTCGAACACTACAGACGATTCATGTCAGTAGCACATGTCTTTCTCTCGTACAGGCTCTAACTGTTATCCAGCGCCTTCTGCAACGAACAAACCGTCTACGAGCACATCTTCGTCTTCCGCACCAGCTAGACCTGCTGGAGGTCGGAAACTACCAGCACGAAAGGTTATTGCTCAGTCTACAATATTACAGCCAGTGGATGACTCGGCCGATCCCCTTGGACCACTAGGAGTCGCCGAACCTGTACCAACACCCACTACAGCACCAACAGATCAAGCTCCCACCCCTCCACGAAAAGAGCCTGGCGCAAGACAAGTATCTGGAGGCGCACCAGTCAAGCCACTCTCGCAGGGTGAAAATGAAGATGTTTTGCCGACCAGATCGAGAGGACCACCACCGGTGCAGGTTTCTGGTCCAGGTGGGGCAAGACAAACACAACCTAGTATGAGTGTGGAACAGGCCGCAAAGCCGACCTTTGATATATTAGTGGGTGACCCTCATAAAGTTGGGGATTTGACGAGCAGTCACATTGTCTACCAAGTACGAACGAAGGTAGGAAAGACTTGAAGTGTGTCTGGAGAAATAGTTGACAAGAGCAGACAACCTCCAAAGCATACAAGCTGCCAGAATTCGCAGTGACACGAAGATACCGAGATTTCCTATGGCTATACAACTCCATGCACAGCAACAACCCTGGTGTTGTGATACCACCTCCACCCGAGAAACAAGCTGTTGGCCGATTCGATACCGAGTTCGTTGAGTCGCGGAGACAAGCTCTCGAGCGCATGCTGAACAAGATTGCGGCCCATCCAATTCTGCACCACGATGCTGATCTCAAAATCTTCCTCGAAAGTGAAGCCTTCAATGTTGATGTCAAGAACAAGGAGAATAGAGATCCTTTGCTAGATCAGAGTAACAAGGGCATGCTCAGTGCGATCGGTATCAACGTTGGAAGCTCAAGTGGAAAATTTGTTGAACACGATGATTGGTTTCATGACCGCAAAATCTATCTCGATGCTCTGGAGAATCAGTTGAAGGCGTTGATGAAGGCTCTCGATACTGTCATAATACAACGAAAAGGTCTTGCTGAAGCAGCCGGCGATTTTGCTACATCTTTAGGACAGCTTGCACAAGTCGAGCTAAGCCCAAACTTCTCTGGTCCATTACAGGGGTTATCAGACATACAGGTTCGAATAAAAGAGCTATATCAGAGACAAGCTCAACAAGATGTGTTGACTCTTGGCATTACTATTGATGAATATATACGACTGATTGGAAGCGTGAAAACTGCATTCGGTCAGCGGCAGAAAGCCTTCCACTCCTGGCATGCTGCTGAAAGCGATCTCCAAAAACGACGAAATGCACACGATAAATTGTTACGGCAGGGCCGCAGTCAGCAGGACAAACTGAACGAAGTGAGTGCTAGTGTTAGTGATGCAGAGAAACGAGCACACCAAGCACGATTGCTGTTTGAGGATATGGGTCGTTTGATGCGAAATGAGCTTGAACGGTTTGAAAGAGAAAAGGTGGAAGATTTCAAGAGTGGTGTAGAGACCTTCCTTGAAGGCGCTGTCGAGGCTCAGAAAGAGGTAAGCATCGTGTGCGTTATGCCTTGAAACATACTAATACAATTCCAGTTGATTGAGTTATGGGAGACTTTCCTACTACAAATGGATGCTGATGAAGATGAACCTCTCAACAGACCAACAATGCCTGTTGGATCAGAGCAAACAGCAACGCAGTCGACCGCTGCTGGCGAAGATCAAACAAGTTCTCACACTGCTAACCACGATGATCAAGAGCATCAAACACCTGACGGTCCAGTTGCAACTGCCACGGACGTCGCTCTAGAGCAAGATTCTTAACTGGCAAGCACAATCATTACTTATCTCAATTACTTGGCTATTCTTTTGGATGTGAAACGCTTCCATGACTTGTTACCATCATTCCAAGCTGCAAAAGCAAATATAGATACCCAGATGAGCATTTGTTCTGACTACTTGGCTGGTTGTTCAATCAATACAGCAAATATGTACACTGATCAACGTTTGCCTTTGCCCTGATTGGGAGGTTCAATCGTTCAAGAGCTTTTCGACATATATTCAACCTGCTCTCTCCTTACACTCTCCATAGTACCCTATCGGCTTTCTCGGTATGCCTCCCATATCGGTGTTTTACACTAACAGACAACACAAGTCAACCATGTACACATTTCATCCGGACGCAGAAGGGCACCAGTGTACGACGATCCTGCTTCCTTTCCATTATCCAACACCGAAACTTATCAATTGCCGTGCCCTACCACCAAGTGAGACAATCGATCAGCCTTTTGAGACGAGCACATACGATTCCACTCAAAAAGAGGACGCTTTAGCGACAGCCACAGACGCTGCAACTGATACACCATCTGATATCGTTACACGATCTCCAGAAATCAGCACTATGCTTGTTCCCTATGGCCTGTCCACCAGCGACGACCTAATAATACTGCCGACAAATCTTTACACACTTTCAGATCTTGCTCCAGATGTCACTCCTAACTACTCACCTTTATTGGAAACCCTGCAACCCTCTTCACATTCACTAATCAACGTTCAGCTGCATCTCTATCAGGAAGTCTACTGTAACCCACCGCCGTCGAAGTACGACGTCAACGATATGATCATGTTATCCTTTGCCATTTCATTACTTTCATCAATAGCAGTTCAGATTTGGCGCAAAGCAATCACCAGGTGGACCCCACACCATGCTGGGCACGATGATACGGCTCCGCGTACCAACACAAAGAGACGTGTAGGCTCACATTCCTCCACCGGTTTGAGATCACCACTCAGGCAACCTCATCCAAACACAAATAAGAACAGAGCCAATGAAGTCACACAGACTCAAACATATCAGACTGGCCGTGGCCGGAGACAACTAGATCGAAGACATGCAGACGAAGACAGTACAGTCGAAGATATACGCATCTACACAACTCCCGAGCTAATTGGTATGGAAGAAGGAAGAAGTGGGGCCCGAGCAGTGAGATCAAGGGGAAACGAATGGGATCCGACGACTGGTAGAAGGAATGCGATTGCAGAGGCAGGAACGGATGAGCCGTACGCGGCTGACACAGAATACCTGTACGTGCCAGTGTACGACATAGAGACCGGAATCAATTTGTCAGAACGAACACGCGACCAGCATTCTAATGACGCTGCTGTGGAGAGCGGAAGCAACGAAAGTCCTGCTGGCAGTAGGTATCGAAGCGGAGATTACTCACGAATACTTCAAGACCAACGATTCCGAGCAACAGACAACAATGGATCCAGAGCCAACGATAGACAAAGGCAGCCATTCAACGAGAACGAATACGACGGGATCTCAAGTGGCTTCAGTAGAGCTCAGGCACATCTCGATACCTCTCAAGCACGCCGTCGCAACTCATATACCAGAAGACGTTTCGGCCACGGCGATAGCAGTAATGAAGCAGAATCTCCAAGAACGCAGAACCGAATGCACAATTCCACGCGGTCAGATGCTCTACACGTTCTACGCCCATCAAGTACACGACACCAACGACCAGAAATCAACGACTTACCACCCTCACCGACCCGACTCTCGGAGACAGATGATGCCAACACGTCACCTAACAGAAGCGTCTACAGTGTCTGGGAGCTGCGGAGGCGAATGCTTGAGGGGGAGCCGTATGATCCGCTTCGGGAGTGATGGGGGCATTGCGGAAGTCGGATGGGGTACTTGTTGCCTTGCCTGCTGCAAGAAGGGGTAAGGGCGGTTTGGGAGGGAAAGGCGAGGAGAGAGGACTGTTGAGTGATATGGTGGGCATGACGGGAAGTGGTTGGTATAAATGATTATGTGATGTGTTTCTGGCGACTGGTCAGTGTTAGTCTAGGAGGTGCTGTATCGATATGGAGGCGGGCTTTTGGTAGGGGTTTATGGTGTATTCGAGGAGAGAATGGGAAGTGGATGTGTCGAGGGAATGGGTTGGGTGAAAGGGGTTCGGTCTTGTTTACGAATGTTTTGAGAATCGTTGATCGTGGTTCAGGAGTGGAAGTGAATCTGTGGGTAGTACTGGCTCAGAATTGAAATGGTGGTGGTTGGCGCAAGCTAATGTGTGCTGGGCAGCAGGGCTCGTCTGGATGAAGAAGAAGGTTAGGGTCGGACTGTTGGAATCGTGTGTTGGGAGGCTGGTTTTGAAGTGCAGTGTGTTCATGTGTCTGTTTTATTTAGACGCAATAATAATATCATACATCAACTTTTATTCGCCTCCTTACACTCCTCACAATCATCCGCCACATGCCCCGACGCTGTCTGATCAACCTGATCTGAACCCGTCTCACCACCTTTCGACGCCGTAGCAGAGCTAATACCACCCTCCTTCTCCTTCTCCATACTCCCAATCAAATCCACATACGCCGTTCCCCCGCCAGCCCCCTCAGCCCCCGGCTTCTCCTTCTGCTTCTCCTCCTGCTTCTCCTGTCCCTGCTGCCCTTCAACACCCTTCCTCAGCGCCCGATCAACATGACCCATATCCCTCTCCGGATCAACAACATTCCTAACCCGATTCTTCAATTCCTTGGTCTCCGGAAACCCACCATCGCGCTTCCGATCCCAGATCAGGTGCTCTTGGATGTCGTCGTGGAAGGTATTGTCCCCTGTAGAGGAGATAGGGCGGTGGTAGAGTGTTATAGTGAATGTGCCGCCTGTTACGGGGATTAAGGAGATTTCACCGATTGTGTTGGAGAAGGTTTGGAGGAGTTCTTGGGCGTACTATTTGTCATGTGAGCTGTGGCTGTTTTGGGGGCATCTTTGTGTATATGCTCTGTTCTGTTCCGATGGCAGCATTCTGGGTGGGAATGGGGATATTGCAAGTGGAATGGGACTTACATAAGCGGCTCGGAGATTCCATTTGCATTGGACGCAGAATTTTATAGCTATGCGCGGGAATTGAATGGAGGTTTTGGACTCCATGGTGGTGGTGATTGGGGGTGGGAGGTAAGGTCACTGAGGATTTCCTTGGTCGTTGGTATTTGTAGGACTGAGATTGAAGAGAACAGGATTTCTAGTTGAGCAATGTCGGCTGGGCTTTACTGGCTAAAACGGTAGATTACTTTGAGCTTTGTTTTTTCTTGTGGTAGTAGTGTGTTCTTGAAGGAAAGATGTAGGCAGTACAGGCTTCTGCTAGACGAGACGGAAGGCACGATATGTGGTTTTGAAGTACTTCGTTTTAAGACCAGGATCGAGACTTCTGTGGCGATGTATATTCTTGAAGGCTGCTGATGCCCTGTATTCACGACGAGTTCGATCCAGGGTATTCGTTGTACACCATTTCGCAATCTTCGGCCAACGAGAGATTGTGCATCAGATATCACCATTTACGATCAGCATGAATGATTTTGTGCGAAGGAATGATTTACAGTACTATGGGTTTACAAGACTATCTCGAAGCCAACATAGTAGTGATAGGCAACCGCAAGGTGTACTTTTAATCACTTTGTAAATAGTCTTCTTCTTACCTTATGTAAGAACCGGCTGTGACAGGTACTGGCAGCATGAAACTTGTTACGACCGATGTCACAGGGTCCTGGTATGTTCATGGAACGTGGTTTCTTTTCGGGGGTTACACAACCGCAAGCCTATGCAGATCAATGACTTGACTGGGCAGTGGTGGATCAACGGTGAGCAAGGTTATGGAGTTAATCCAGCAGGATGGAACAGCCTAACGGTACGAGTATTTGTGGTGTCATCCTTTTGAGACAGGCATAAGGGTTGCTTCTTGACGTGTCCAGCCAATCCGAAGAGTCGATTGCCCATCCCTCGGTCTCGTTTCAAATATTCAGTCCAAACCTGGCAACGAACTGAGCAGTCAGATGAGGATGGATGATCCGTTTGTGTGAACTAGCGGCCGTTTGAGAAGGCTGTTCAGGTTTGTAGCAAGGACCATGCGTCCAAGTTCGGATGGTGTACTCATCCACTTTGACACGAATGGCAATTCCACCTCAGCTTAACATTGCTGCTTCTTGGCTCGATGTGGGATGAAAACTGACATCTACAACACTCTTCGTCTCCACTCACAGAGTCTGTTCCTGTTCTGGCTCAAAAATCAGAGACGTTAAAATCGATACTTGAGTGAAGTGTTGGTTGCATTGTAGGTTCTGACCTTGTTTGCGCTGCTTTATGCTGTAAATGGTATTCAATGTTGCAAGACTAGGTCACTTTCACATGATACGAGAAACTGTGCACAAAAACAATGGTAAAAGGTACATATTTGAAGAAAGAAGATAATGAAAATCCAGCCCTTTAATTAGAAAGGTTCTTCTTCAACCGCTGAACTCCTATACGCCCGGTATGCTGTTCAATATCCAGTCTCTTACATTACGACGCAGCAACCTTCATTTCCTCCTCCAGCCTGTGGGTTGTAAGGATCCTCCTTTTTGTCGACTTGGCCCCAAACGGCAGGCACCATGTAATCTCTGGTCTGGTTGCAATATGTGATCAGGCTGTGGATAATTAGTTCTGTGCGCTGCTCGCTAATAGTGTAATATACCTTGTTGATGCTTCAGCAACCTTCACTCGTGGACGTTCTAGATCTTCCTTCAAACGTGTGTTCAACTCCTGTAGCCGTCGCAATTTCAAATCCGCCATTGACTGCTTTTTGCTTTTGGCATCTCCACCGTCTCTGACTGCGTATGCGGAAGGCATGGTTTGTTATTTTGTTTGATAGAGAATTCGGATCGAGAGTAGAGAAATGCGTGGTAGTCGAGTTTGCGAATGTCTTCCTCTCGAAGAAGGATTTTCTTGGGCAGGCTTCGTGGACTGGGAGGATCGTGGTTGGGAATTCGCGTGAGGTTTGTAGGATTGTCACTATCCTTCACAGTCTTTTGTTTGCGATTTTCAGTCTCAGAAGTGATAGCGGTGGCGGGCTGGTTGTCGTAGCTGCGCTCTGCCTGCACGTGCTGGATAGAATTAGTGAACGTGAGATAAAGAGCGTGTGAAAGGAGAGTTTAGTACATCGAATTGCAGCAAGGTTGGCTTGCACCCGGCAGTAGGTCCAGCTGCAAGACCAGCACTGGCGTGCTCCACACCTCGCTCAATTTGGGGAACTGATTTTGGTTTCTGTTTCCATGTCTCCGCTTTCTGAAGATTGTGTCTAGCCAAAAGACGTTAGCTTAGTCCCCGGATTAATATTGAAGCGAGGACGAGTAGGTCATGTGATGTCATGTGCAAGGACGCGCCAAGACCACGATTATCGTCACTCGGCACTTCAAGTTTTGTGGGCAAAGTGCACTACCAGAAGGACTTGTACAGGCAACCCTACACTCATCTCTAGGACAGACTAAATTACAGGTCTCGAGAGATATCATTGTCATCTTTGACACCTCTCGTATCAGGACATCAGAAGACAATCGCCCATCATGCCGCCTCCACCACATATCAAGCCTGAGAATGTTCTCAAGGTACGTCCGATCCTGCACCGCGTGTGCAGACTTCCTCAACACACAAGTATCAAGCATACTAACTTTTCTACTCAGCGAGCGCAAGAACTCATCGCCGTGGATCAATCTCAAGCCGCTCTCAATGTACTACACGAACATGTCACCTCGAAGCGATCGAGGAGCAGCCCCATCGCCTCCTTGGAGCCGGTGATGCTCCAATTTGTTGAGTTATGCGTAGACCTCCGAAAAGGAAAATCTGCAAAGGATGGTTTGTACCAGTACAAGAACATCGCGCAAAACACAAACGTTGGCACAATAGAGGCAAGCAATGGAAGACCTGTAGTTGAGTTCCTCTTCTAACATGTGTTGCAGCTGGTATTGAAGAAATTCATCGAACTTGCCGAACAAAAAGTCACGGAAGCTCAGCACAAAGCCGAGCAGGTACAGTCATCGCTGGAGTCTTCTACCGAGCAACAGGTTACCAACATCGAAGACCTGGAGGCTACCGAGACACCTGAAACTCTTTTGCTGGCTACAGTTTCTGGTGAACAGTCGAAAGATCGAACAGATCGTGCAATCGTTACACCATGGCTAAAGTTTCTGTGGGAAACTTATCGAACGGTCCTCGAAATTCTCAAGAACAACTCCCGACTTGAGATCATGTACCAGTCAACCGCACACCAAGCATTTGACTTCTGCTTGCGATATACTCGAAAGACTGAATTTCGGAGACTTTGCGAATTGCTTCGAAATCATGTTCAAAACGCACACAAATATTCGTCGCAGATGCATGCCATCAACCTCAACGAGCCCGACACACTTCAACGACATCTCGAGACCAGATTTCGTCAGCTGAATGTGGCAGACGAGTTGGAGTTGTGGCAGGAAGCCTTCCGCAGTGTCGAAGATATCCACATGCTTATGACTTTGTCTAAGCGACCAGCCAAGAACGTGATGATGGCGAACTACTACGAGAAGCTAACGAAGATCTTCCTTGTCAGTGACAATTTCTTGTTCCATGCAGCTGCATACAACAGATACTACAACCTCCTCCGCCAATCTGCAATTGCTGTACAATCTGGCCAAGGCGTCAAGCGAGACAACCCAGCAGTTACAGAAGACGCTTTGACTAGATATGCCTCCTTCGTCGTTCTGTCTGCTCTGGCCATTCCAGTCATTAGCACCTCACGATCTCGTGGTGCTCTCGTTGATATGGATGAGGCCCGGAAGAACAAGAACACCCGTTTGACCAATCTCCTCAGCATGCCCTCAGCACCGACAAGAGCCATCCTCATCAAGGACATCCTCAGTAAGGGTTTACTCAAGCGTGCTCGACCTGAGATTAGAGATCTGTACAACATCCTCGAGGTCGATTTCCACCCACTTTCAATCTGTAAGAAGATCTCGCCGATTCTCGAAAAGATTGGCCAAGATACCGAAATGGAACGATATGTCCTACCTCTCCAGCAGGTCATTCTTACCCGCCTCTTCCAGCAACTCTCTCAAGTGTATGAGTCTGTCGATCTTAGCTTTGTCACTAAGCTTGCACAGTTCCCTGAGCCTTTCCAAGTAACACCAGTTATGATCGAGAAGTTCATTATGAACGGTTGCAAGAAGGGTGACCTTGCAATTCGTCTTGATCATGTCTCTGGTATTCTCACTTTTGATTCTGATGTCTTCTCATCGGCCAAAGCTTTGCATACAGGTAATGCAGCTGGCGCCGCGGAGCAAGAAGCTAGTGCTGTGCAACGCTTGCAGAACACCCCAGCTGAGATTGCACGATCTCAACTTACTCGACTTGCCAAGACACTGCATATCACCTGTATGTATGTCGATCCTTCTTATAACCAAGCACGACTTGCCGCACGAGACACAGCCTTGGCTCGTGCTGAAGCAGGTGCCGAGCGTGAGCATGAAGAAAACCTTGCTCGAAGATCAATCATTGAGAAGCGAAAAGAAGCCGCCTCGGATGCCATCGCCAGGAAACAGCGAGAGGAAGAGACTGCTCGTAGAGTTCGTCAACAGCAGCAGGCCGAAGCTGAAGCCAAGCGTCTTCGTGATGAAACTCGCCAACGAGAACTCAAACGCGTTCGGGATGAACAAGACAGAATCCGCCGACAGGAAGTTGAGAAGCAATTGAACGAGTTGAAGGGTGGTATGAAGATTGATCTTGACGACATTAACATTGATGATCTCGACACCAATGCCATTCGTGTACTCAAGCTTTCGCAACTGGAGAAGGACAAGAAAAAGAAAGATACCGTCATCGCCACCACTGCTAAACGCATCGATCATCTTGAACGTGCTTTCCGCCGGGAAGAACTCAAGCATTTAGATGAGGATTACGAGAAGCAGCGTGATCACGATTTGAAAGTGTACGAGACAACCAAAGAAATCACTCTGCAGGAAGCACAGGAACAGTTCAAGGAGAGCATTTCTCTCAAGCATCGACTGTCCAGGTTGGTTGGCCAGTACGATACATTCAAGTCCGGTATCGCTCAGCGCCGCCACAAAGAGTTTGAGAAGCTTCGACAGAAGGCTGACCGTGAATTCGAGGAGGAAAAGAAGAAGCGTATCAAGTCTGTCATGGAGCAGCGAGCAAGAGAACAAAAGGCAAGAGAGGAAGAAGCTCGCAAAGCTCGAGAAGAAGAGGAGCGTGCCGCGCGAGAAGCAGAAGAGAAGGCTGCGGCTGAGGATGCCAAGAAACAAGCTGCCGAGGAACGAAGAAAGAAGGCAGAAGCCGATCGTGCTGAGCGAGACGCAGCTGCTCAGAAGCAGATGCAACGTGAAGCTGAAGCTGAAGCTCGAAGACTGGAGCGTAAGGCTGGACAATCTGGCCGACCTGCTCCATTTGAGCGCACGCGCGAAGCTGCACCTGTGGAAGAGCAACAGCCATCTACCGCAAGCGCTCGACCAGTTATACCTGGTTTGAAGCAGGGTACTTGGCGCGAGCGAGAAGCGGCCAGAAAAGCTGCTGCTGGTACTGAAGGCGCAGCTGAACCAGTAGCAGCTCGAGAAGAGGCTGCGCCTGCTTCAGAAGCTGCTCCCGTATCACGCAGTGGCTACATCCCACCACATCTGCGACAAGCAGGTGCGGCACCCTCCCGGAGCCCGCTGCCAGACCGATCAGCCTCTCCCGCCAACGGTGCTAGCCGTGGTAGCTACAAATCTCCTGCGATGCGTGCTGAGGGTCGCCAGGACTCACGAGAAGGCGATGCCCCACCGGCACCAGTTGAGCGCAAGCCTGCTTCTGGTGGTGGCAAGTATGTTCCGCCATCCATGAGAAACAAAGCTTAAACGGCAAGTTTGCGAATATGCTTGAGTGTTAGTGGCGGAGATTGTGTACTGTATACCATGGGTGGAACACGTTTAAGCATGTGATTAATAGACAAGTTGAATATGGATCGTGTTGCTTCACGAGGTCCATTCCTGCTGCGTATACTTTCAGACAAAGGAAATTAGTAAGAATTGAATTGATCTTTATACGCTCTAGAAACATTTTCCTGCTTAGATGTTGAGCCTAGTGAGCATTTGTCCAACACCGCCATTAACACCATGCAATGCTGTCTACGTTCATAATTTATCACCCGAGCTGGCTCTACCATCCGCCATTCTCAAAGTTCTTTGTCTCGTTGCGCATGTTACACTCGTGCTGGTACATGACTAGATCTTGAGAATCCCTGGAGATCACAATCCATGGTCCTATTCACCACATCCTGCACAGGGAATTAGAGTAGGTATTCATTGGAGCTGATGCCTGTATTCAGTCCTTTTCTCTGCTGTCCATCAAGCCACTAGCGTCGATCTCCTCGTACAGTAGATAGGCCGCAGAGCAGTGTCTTTGGTTGGTTCAATATATACCAGACCCTGTCGTCATCATCACTGCTTACGGTTTCCCACCCTGGGAACGATTTATATATATCCAGGGTACATGCATTGTTTTCCGCTTGCTGTTTCTTATGGGTTGAGGGAGGGGCGGGAGGGGTTTGAGTGGATTAGGGAGAGGGTTGGGTGGTGCTGATCGTGATGGTGATGTGTATGGTTGGGCTGGGAGGGTGGTCGTTATTTGTTGAGGGTTTTCTGGTATGTTAGCGAGCGTGGCTTTTAGGTTAGAGGAGTGAGTAACAATAGATATCTTGGTCGGGGGTCTTCGATCGCTATCATATTATTGTATACTACATATTTATCAGTGCTCAGCTTGTTTGTTTTTTAGTCACAACCACGTCGCCAGCATTGGGAGGTGCCGCACTGTCAAGCAAGCCAGCATCACCAAGCGCAATGATGACCCTCAGAGCATTCTTGCGTTCCTCCTCCTGCTCCTTCTCAACCATCACTTGATACAACCCCTTCCTTCTATTCCCTATTCCCGACTCCTTCACCTGTACTGCTTTCCTATCAGATTTCTCGTGACGATAGTGGCAACGCCGGCCGAACTTGCAGCGTCCAGACTTGGCAAAATTACTGCAAAGAGGACGTGTATCCGGAATAGCTTTTCGTGCCGGTTGATGAATGCGCTCAGGACCATCACGCTTTGTGCTGAGTTGTTCTGGGGAGGAGTCGGAATCAGAATCAGAGTCTGTGTCCGAAGAGCCGGATGAGGATGTGTCGTCTGCTGCCACCACCGCTGGAGCGAGTGCATTCGCTGAGTCGGGCTCTGAATTGAGGCTACCAGCATCACTGTTGCCAAGTTCAATACCGTTTGCTTGTGCTTCGGCTGCTTGATCGACCTTTGCAAGGAGATTGTCGAGGTCAACGTCTTCTTCTTGTTCAGTCGGGTATACCTCGACAGAGGGTTGCCTTTGTTGAAGATCTTGCCTTTGTAGTGCTTCCTCTGCTTTCCTCAATTGTGCTGCGATCTTTTCGGCTTTCCGTCTCAACTTCTCTGCTTTCAGTTGAGCGGCATTCTGTGTCTGACCTTGGTCTTCTTGCAACGTAGCTGCGGTCTTCGCCTTCTGTATTTGCTCCCTGATCAACTTTTGCCGCACCTGGCTTTTCTCTCGCTCATGCTTCTGCTTCTGTCGATCCTCTTGTCGAGCTTTCGCCGCAGCTCTCGATGCTTCGAGTCTTGCTGCCTTCTCAGCTTCCCATTTCTTCCTTTTTTCCTCGGCTTCTTTTCGCGCGATTTCCCGTTTTGCTTCTGTAGGCCAGCGTCGACGACGCTCGCCAATCCAGGCTGCGATCTCAGCGGGTGTGTTGAGACTGGAAGTCTGGCCTTTGTACTCAAATTGCAGAAGACTGTTGCTTGTTATGGTGCTTGCGAGTTTGGCTTCTTCACCTTCGTCGTCGGACTCTGAATCCTCGTTCTTTGGTGTTGGTGTCAAGCCGAGAAGGTTTTGTTTTTTCGGTGGCTCAGGCTTCGTGTTTTGAGAGGCTGTGTGTTTTGTCGAGAGTAGACTCTCGAGATCGATGCCGAAACTAGGGACAGCAGGAGGTGCTAGAGGCCGGCTTCGCTCTGAATTGTGCTGAGTGGTATTGGGACGGTCATTGAATGCAGTGGAGTGAGTTCGTTTTTGGGTGCTGTTGAAAGGTTGGTTCTGGGACTTGGATGTGTCCCTGTTTGGCTGATACGACGGAGAGAATCTTTGGTGTTGCTGAACATGACCATTCGCTTGAAAGTTCATGGTATTTCCTCTGTGAGCATAGCCTCCTCTCTGCGCGCCACGAGACTGGTGTTGAAAGCCACCTCGACTGCCATATCCACCTCCATTTTGTGAACGACCGACGTAACCGCCACGACCTCGTTGACCACCTCTGCTGTCGTATTGTTGATATGTGTTGTGCTGACCGGTCGTGGCAGGCTTCGGGGGTGGTGGTGGAGGCGGTGGGAAGCTGAAGTTTTGGGACATTTGTACTACCTTCCCATTGGAGAGACTCTTTCTGAGCAGCGAGTTCCTGCCATTTGTTCTAAGTAAGCTATTATCATCGAGCCAGATTGTTTGTAGATGTGAACGATGGACCGCAAAAGGTAGGAGAGGTCGCGACTTTTCGTCCGCATCGGTCGAAAATCTTGCGTCACAATTGCGGCCAGGCCAAAAAGAGCACATTTAGCACTATCTAAACTTATACTACCGTGACTACAACATTCACAACTGTTTCCATTTGACCATCAAGAAACACCAGGATTGTACCTATTTCATAATGCGATACATCCTGACTTTGAATCTATCATTATATCGACAAGATCATCGGTAGCAAGTTTACGACTATTTTAACTAAAAAATGTTCATCCTCACTAAATTTCAAGATTTGGTTCAAATTCCTCCACATGAGTTCTACAAAAAATCTCGAGACTCTATTGAAGACAAGATCAACGAGAAATATGCGAACAAGGTAGTCCAGAAGATCGGTCTTTGTATCTCTATGTGGGATCTTCTCAAAGCATCTGATGGCTTGGTTGGATTTGGTACCGGGAATGTTAATGTCAACGTCGAATTTCGCATGATTGTATTCAGACCATTCAGAGGTGAGGTCATTGCAGCAAGAATCAAGTACAACACTCCAGAGGGAATCTATCTTACAACTGAGTTCTTCGACAACATCTTTGTGCCAGAAACCATGCTCTTCGAAGGGTCCTTCTTCAACACCGACGAGAAGGTCTGGGTTTGGAGGACTGGTGAGACGGAGATTTTCTTTGACGATGGTATCCCAGTGTATGCAAGGATCGAGAAAGAGATCTGGGAGGATGCTATGCAGAATGTTTCGAAGACTCTAAAGACAGCCAATGGTGCTGGTGGCTCCACACAGAAGGTTCCTTATTCAATTGAAGCATCGATGCAAGAGCACGGATTGGGTGGTATTGACTGGTGGTGATGCGATCTTGATTATCATTGCGGAGAGACAATTCATATCATCGATTCTTGTATCTGCGGATGGGACAAAGAAACTCACAAGAGGAGACATCACCCCGAGACAAAAGGATTCTCGAGTAAGTCGTTTGCCCGGGGTACGCCCGCATCATATCTAACACTTCTTATAGTCTGACTACCTGGCCTTCGCTCACTCCTAGAACCGTTCATAGTCACCAGCTGTCACGGTTCAGCATACAAGGGCTTTGATCCGCTCACTGCATCATCTGCCTCGATTACGGCACCGACCCCTTGGTCGTACGACAGCAACGCGACTGCTAGGCTTCCAGCCACGACTACCGAAGCATAAGTTATTTCTCTTCATATCGTTTGCAACACTACAACGCCAGACTCGCCATTCCTTGAATCTAGCTCTTTCCCCATTGACGGTTGCTCTTTCTAAAGCAATCTTGCTGCAGCAGATTTGTTCATCGGGTGTGGTATGCATGTCACCAAATCTTAGATGGATCAAGTTAAATTTCCACCACGAGCTTCAACTCGCTGGCATCAGAGCTCAGCCAACCAGAGTCGATGCTATTTGATGGGGAGCAGGATACGATCTACTATTCTCACACATGCGTAAAGTTGGGACTTTTGGTGTGGTCACAGAATGATTTGTTTCCATTCAGCGTTGGCCTTGCTTCAACATCGACAGCGACGCACAGTTCGGTCATGGGCATCCTAGGGATGTTGGTCGTTAGGACTTGAAGGCATCTGATCTTCGGCTCAGGATGTACTGTGGGGACCGAGGGCTTGTGGATTGACGCTGCACCAACATTTCTCCTTCCGACCATTACCTTGCGTCTTCTCGACCATTTGATTTTGTTGCTCTCAATCAAGGCGTTGGTCTTTTCCTCTGTACATAGGCTACTGCTAGTATTGTCTCGAGGTAAATTGTGATAGCTGTGGCAAGTATAACAGTGGAAGTTTGAATGACAGATCACAAGTTCAATCTTAAATTATCAACCATCGGTTTCTGCTGAGTCACTCCAGTGGCTGCCGCTAAGAGGGCTTCGAATGGAAACGCGGCCACCTTGAAAATTCGACGGGGGCGTGGGCACGGTGGGGAGATCGTCGGTCCTGCGCATACCCGCGGCCTACCTGTACCCCGGCTTTGTAAAGTTCCATTTCTAAGCAGGCCAAAGCACGTCATGGAATTACTTTTGCGATACATTCTCAATACGCCCTTCGAATATGCTCAAGTATATGTAGGGAGCGAGCCACTGGATATCCATAGCAATACAAGCAAATTCAACCTGGCTCCAACTTCTTTATCCCTTCCTCCTCAGACATCTTCACCCTTCTTGTTAGCAGTCTCACTTACATCTTTATCTGCGCAGTCATGACTCAATCACCCGTTCCAGACCACGTCCCAGCAGGTTTTCCTTCTCTTGAGAAAGTGCTTACACGAGAGGACGGCTGCATCGAAACGCCCCAACGCGCACCCTCTCCTGTTCATCAATTTGGCACTCTCGCTGTACATGCCGGTTCTCCTATCGATCCCACTACCGGCGCAGTAATCGAGCCATTATCCTTAAGTACAACATTCGCGCAGACTGGCGCAGGAAAACCGATTGGTCTTTACGAGTATTCCCGCTCTGCAAATCCTAACCGGACAAACTTCGAAGAAGCGATCGCAGCTCTCGAGCACGCACGTCACGCCCTAGCATTCGCGAGCGGGTCCGCGACCACAGCCACTATCCTCCAATCTCTAGCTACGCAGAGCCATATCATCAGTGTCAGCGATGTCTACGGCGGAACACATAGGTACTTCACACAAGTCGCCGAAGCACACGGTGTGCAGGTCACGTTCTCACCCAGCATTGAAATCGACGTTGAGCAACTAATCCGCGAAAACACAAAATTAATATGGATCGAATCTCCGTCCAACCCAACACTAAGTCTCGTTGACATTAGGAAAGTCGCCACGATAGCACACAACCACGGCATATTAGTGGTGGTAGACAACACATTTCTAAGTCCCTACGTCCAGAACCCACTAGATCATGGCGCAGACATCGTAGTGCACAGCGTAACAAAATACATCAACGGTCACAGCGACGTAGTCATGGGTGTCGCAGCCTTCAACAGCGACGAAGTCAAAACAAGACTAACATTCCTCCAAAACGCCATCGGTGCCGTTCCCTCCCCCTTCGACTGCTGGCTCGCCCACCGCGGTCTCAAGACCCTGCACTTGCGCGCCCGCGAAGCCAGCAAGAACGCCACCGCCGTTGCCAAAGCCCTCGAATCCTCCCCGCACGTCATAGCAGTCAACTACCCGGGTCTCGAGAGCTCGAAATACAGACACATCAGCCTGAAACAGCACCGCGACGGCATGGGCGGCGGCATGCTAAGTTTCCGAATCAAAGGCGGCCACGCCGCATCTGAGCGCTTCTGCTTGGCTACAAAAATCTTTGTGCTGGCCGAGAGTCTTGGTGGTGTGGAAAGTCTGTGCGAGATCCCCAGCGCAATGACACACGCTGGTATTCCAAGGGATCAGAGGGAAGCAATTGGCGTATTCGACGATCTAGTACGTCTGAGCTGCGGCGTCGAGGACAGCGTGGATCTAGTCAAAGATGTGCTACAAGCGATTGAAAGGACTGTCGTGGGTGCGAAGACTATAAATGGCGTGAATGGATCGAACAGCACAAATGGAACGAAGCACTGAACAAGAGCTCACCAACACTTTCGCGAGATTAACAACAACATGTGTAAAGTCGAGCTCATTCAGTCAGTCAGCGAACGAAGATTTCAAGGCGGTACAATATTAAATGTACAGATAGACAGCGCTTGCGACTATGATCGCATCCTCGAAACACATGCATGCGTAAATGCAAGGAACCAACCCAACCCGTCCCAACGAGCTACCACAGCACCTACCTCGAAATCTCAGCCAGACTGCATACCTACCAGCACCGAACAATCCTCTACGCATCAGTACTGTATATCATCAGTACATCACCAGCTACATAACCAACAATTGCCCATGCCGAGACACGAATAAGGATGAACTCCATCATCCTCTCAGCGCATGATCGAACACACGGTACGAGGTCTTCGAGCAAGGAAATGTATCTCGCATCAAGACTGCCGTTCTTGTTGCATGCAACATGTAGCATGATTGTACATCGCAGCGTCAACTTTTCTGTTAAAGCACTGAGTGGGTACGCATTATTCGTTGATGTGTGTAGGGCAGTGAGTGGGAGGTGAACTCGGATACTTGGGTGCTGGGAGAGCGAAGCGTGAGCGAAGCATGAGGATAAGGACGGGAGAATTAGCAACGTGAATACGTATATTTTTACATACGAATGGGTGGTCTCTCCGTGAGCGGGTAAACGGATGGTAGGAAGATGTTTTTTGAGGATCAACAGTGAAGGTGTGGTAGATACGTAGACTCGACGGGATAGACAGTGCTGATGATGATCAGTAAAACTCACGATTATTCAAGTGTGTGACCGTATAGGATTTTCGAAAAAGATCAATACTCAGAATTCACAACAACTAATGCTTGCAAAGTAGATGCAGGGTATCTATGTAACTGAAAACAAAACGAAAAGCAAAAACCATGCCAATTCTCGCTATCATCCTTCGCAATCCGTCAATCATTGTCCATCTTATCATCACATAGTCAGTCATATCTCGTAACTTTCATAAACGCCTGGATGTTCCATTCCCAGATGCAAATATCGTTCCAGCAACCATAGTTCGTGAATCTCAAGCGGAAGGGGAGACCAACACCATGGCTGTCACCTCTGTTGTTCATCTTTTGCTATTGTTTTCCGTGCCTATTGGAGGCGGACAGACAGCAGGTCAAGTCCAACCCTGATACCCACAGATCGAATTATTATAAAGCATTTGCTCACAAGCAGGGCACTGAGTACTGTTTTGCTCCCCAAGGTCTCCAAAGCCCGAGCCACAGTGGTAACAGACCTTTGTAGTAGGCTGGCAAATTTCCTGTTGATCAACATTCATCTGTTGGTAAGCTATGTCATCTTGAGGCTCATCCTCCATGAACAAACGCCCATCAGGCGATATTACTTGCACCATCGGTGTGATTGGAGACACTGTTCGTGTCAAACTGTTCCGGCTAGATCTGTACATTTGTGGTTGAGTTCGTGTCATCTCGGTGGTCGTGTCAACATAGATGCCCGGGCGCGCCACCACTTGTGGTCCTTCGTCTTCGTCTTCATCTTCCTCCTCTTCAGCAATCATCTCACAATCGCTGTCAGAATCATCGGGGTTTTGCATCTGCCCTTTTGTTTTCCCTCCACCTTGAAGTTCGACCCATTGATCCATAACATGTTCGTCATGGTCAATATGAGAAGAAACGTGGATATCACGTTCCTTAACCATATCGGCACCGTACGGAACCGTTGAAGACTGTTGTACGATCTCCTTGCAGAAGCCACACCAATATGGTCCAAGCCACTTTTTCGCCAACCTGCATTGTTCAGCGAATTTCTCAATGTCTTCATGACCCACACACTCCTCGTTGTGAGAGTGCTGTTGACGTAGATGCTTCTTGATCCCAATATCATCGTGGAATATCTGGGCACAATTTCTGCCGCAATCCAGCAAGGCTTGACAACGCCAAAGTTCGGACTGGCTGTGTTGGCGGTGCTCATGTCTCTTCCATTCCCACTTGGTACCGAATCTCTTGTAACAACGATCAAACGTGCATCCATAAATCCGCAAATGACGCTTCTCGTGTTTCTTAAGCTCACTTTTCTTGTCGAACGGTTTCAAACAAAGCCGTGCTTCCCCGTTCTGATCCTTCACTTCCACGCCACATCTCAAAAGCTTCTGACTGTCAGCCTTCTTGCCCGTCGACGACTGTTTCGATGCAACTGACCTTGAGCGCTCGGATTGGTCTGCGGACTTGAGATGAGGGTTCCGCAATATGCCGACTGCGATTTCTCTAGACTTGGTCGGGGCGCGGAGCAGGTCAGCAAAGATCTGTCCGTGTTCAGCCGATAGGCTGTGTAGGAGCTTTTGCAGAGGAGCTGTTATATTTGTGCTTGAGCTACCTTCGGCGTTCAGCTGTATTGTGCTAAGACCACCCAGCGACACGTTTCCCACTGGCGTTTGGTTGTCGATAACGGAAAGACCACCACCCAGCCCTGCAAAGTCCGCACTACTGGTTGAGATTTCGTGGTGCTCTGAACTCAGCATCAAATCGTTCTGGTCTACACTCTGTCGCTCACCCAGTAACTCAGGACCAGCCAAGGTGTGACGGTCAGCCAGCGTTAGGTGACGTTGGTTATGGTCAGAAGGATTGCCAGGCGTAGATTGTCCGAACGGGGTAGGAGCAAAGTTCCAACGGCGTGCTTCCATTATTGAAGTACGGTTTGCTGTGAACAGTCCGTATCCGCTCAACGTGGTCGTATTGAAAGTGTTATTCAGGTCAGATCTTGCATCAAAGGTAGCTCTGGTATGACTCGCAACATTCCTTGGTTGGACCTGATTGAAAGTAGTGAATTCCTGACGCACAATCGGCTGAGCACTGTGCGCTTGAGGCGGCGTGATATTCGTCATCATGCTAGAGCTGACAGGATCGAGTGAATCGTTTGACGTGGCCATTGTATTGCCGCGTGCTCTAACTCTCGGTGAGGCAACCAGTTGACCATGTCTCTCAGGGTCATAATCATGGTACATCTCTTCTGCACTATCTGCAAGGTTCGATGCATGCATCCGAGCAACATGCTGTTTGAAGTTGTCTAGGCGTGGCCAGATTTTGGTGCTGCTTGTGCAACCCGTAACAGCGCACATGTAGATCCGATCGCCTTTCTTAAGGATACCATGAACGGTCCTCAAGTGACGATCAAGGTCGTTAGTGGTGGTGAAGCTCTTATCTCTAGTGCAGTATCGACATGGGTATTTCTTTTCTTTTCCTCGAACTTGTCGCGAGGCTCTACCTGGTGATGTCGGTGGAGCTCCGTGTTGGACTTGAGATTCTCGTCGTGTAGACCTTGGATGAAGGAGGTCCGGATTCAGTACTGATCGTTCAAACAGCGAGCTACCATCGTCGCTATGCTGCTGTGGTGAGGTGTGATAGATTGTCAAAGGAACATGCGGATTCTCTTGTTGGCTTGAGCGCTGTGGAGATGAACTAAGCGCTGACGGGGAGTACGGCATTTGTGAACCGTATCCAGATTCGACACGAAGCCGCTTGCTGTTGGGCTTCTGAGTATACTGGGCTGGAGTGGACGAGTTCATGATGATGTCTTCTTCGTGGAACTCGTTTATCCACGGAGCACTTTGTGCATCACTCTGGGAAGAGATCATGAGAGGGTTGAGCGCTTCTTGTGGCAACATTTGGGGAGTGAAGTGCTGTGAGAGGTTGCCGTGGAGGACATCAAACGGGATTTGGCTAGCATCCACATCAGATGAATCAGCTAGCCCGATCAGCACCGGATCAATGTTTCCACTTAGTTGAAAAGGAGTGATTGAGGCATTAGCCGGTTCGGCCATGAAATCCGAACCAATATCGGTAAAGTCATGAGGCTGTAATGACTCGCGGTGAAAGTGGGCGTTCACATTCAAGTTATATGCCTCGATATCGGCACGAAGCCGGTGGCTCTGTGGAGAATTGTCAGCAGCCATATATACCTAATGCTGGAGGGAGAAAATGTACCATGTTTGAGCCCTGTCGGGCCATTTTGTCGGAATGAGAGCGGTAGCCAGAGTCTATCGAAGTAGGCATAACTGTCTGAGAGGCTCAACTGTCACAGGTACTGCATCAGTCTCATTTCTTGCAGGCGCAGTCAAAGTATGAGGAACAAAAAGATGGAACAAACAGGGCGAAGCAGGACTGAATGGCAGTCCCGCCATGGGTGGTGAAAGGTTTGCAGATGTAGTGATACGCCGGATATGGTACATGTTTCTAATAAGCGGCGCAGCCTATGAAGGTCCCTACCTACACAAATCTGAAGATTGAGACTGTTGCAAAGCGATCAAGCAACAGAGTTTGACGTCCCAGTTGCCTTGTTCCGGGTGCCAGACAAGTGGGGAGGCTGTGTGGTCCTAAGCCCGGATCGATAGAGATGCCACGAGCACACTAATTGGCCAGATACAAGTGATTGATGTCCGGAATTAACAAGGTGTGGAATGAAAGCAGCAGCGGTGTTGATTGATGCAAGAGGCTGTGCATAACGGTCGCGAATACTTGTGGAAAAGAAGAGGGGTGGGCTCACTTGAAGGCAGACACGAGTTGGGAGTGCACCCAACGTGGAGGTCCTTCGGCTCCACTGCCATAGAAAGGTAGCCTATGTCGTCACGTTAAGCATAGAGGTGTGTTTCCGTCGTGTGAGGTAGAAAGGCAGATCGTGGAAAGAAGTGAAGGTTTTATCAGAAGTGTATAACACATATGTCTAGAACATGAACAAGTCGAAAGGAAGGTGGGAACAACAGTCAGAAAGAGGTAATGTGAAAGAACAGAAAATGGAAGGTGCGGAGCGATACTGGTGCGAAAAAGAGAGGAAGGACATTTGTAGTGGCATGGCATTTTATACCAACTGACTCGACACCTCAACACGGCCAAAAGTCCTAAGACACGAGGACGTATTTCTGTAAAACAGGAACCTGCTACTGTTGCATTCGTCACTGACATTAATTACGACTTCTACGTCAGGAATTACGAAAAGAAATCGAGGCATCTTTATTCGCCCGACTTGAAGGGAATGTTCAAGTGCTGGTGGAGATTTTGCCTTACTCCTCCATCAGGCAACAACGCTAGCCTTTTCTGAAATCGTCCTCAGCACCCACTGACACCCTAGCACAACTTGCCGTGCCACGGCTCTCAAGTGCTTCTTCACAACAGTGATTTCGTTCTTTTGTAGGAGCCAAATCCTTCTAGAAGCCTTTCTAGCTCCACTATCATGGCGTGGAGGAAAAGTGGTAGCTCCTCTCCTAGTGCGCAGCTCAAGCCACGGAAATGGCTGTTGTACCACAACTCTAAATACTGGGCTGTGGTAGCAGCCGTCGTTGCCAAGGCATCAAGGGCTAATCGTCACAATCAATGCTTCTACCGAATCATGGAAACTCATGACTGAATAAGCACATTCGTATGGATTGGGCATCCCTAAAGCCTTAATCTTGAAGTACACCACACTCTTTCCACCCAAGACTTTATTAGCACTCTCCTAGGTCAATGTCTGAAAATACAGCTGAGCAAAATCAAACAGAGACCACGAAGACATAGGTTTTGAAGGCGAGAGTGTCTGTAAACTTTATGAACAGGGAGGGTATCTTGATCTGCAAATCTGTAAAATACAACACCAACTAGCTGTACTTAGACAAAATCTTCAAATAACTCCTATCATCGTGATCGTCAACCTGAATTGGTTATGGCCGGTAGTACTGATTCCCAGTACTCCTATGCGCTTGTCCGTGTCCATGTCCGTGAACGTAAGCATAGTCATGGCTCACGTTCTGGGTCGGGTCTATCATGCTCACCTGGCCTTGAATCACATGATTTGGCTCCATCATGTTATTGCCTTGAAAGTTGCCAAACAGTGGTGGTTCCATTTCCGGACTCGAGTAAGATTGACTTTGGTTGTCGTAAGGACTATACATGGTCATATAGCTACCATCCATTGACTGTATGACTGGTGCTCCGTGATTCGCATCCATCTGCGACTGTGGATACATGCCGGCATGAGGGTTGTACTGCCCAACCTGAGTATTCGCAGGGTATGTATTGTAATTCATCGCAGTGGCGTAGTTACCTTGGACAGAGTATGGCGCAGACGTCTGAGAGCTTTGCCGGACGCCATCCGCCATGTACGTAGGTCCCAGATACATCTGCTTAGGTATCATACCCGCCTGCTGTATCTGGTTGTACATCGCCGCTGGTGAATGACCTGCTGACGAGCTTTGGTAATTCGATGCTCCGCTTTGTGTATGGGGCGACATTGCGTTGATATTGAACTCGCCGGTCATGCTTTGATCCATACCAACAATCCCTGGATTGCGGCTGGCCAAGGGCTCGACTGGGCTGATTATCGTATCCTTTGTCACGCTTGGCTTTTGCGCAAGCTCCCACACCGGCATTGCGATTTGTTCCATGTGCTTGCCCACATGCACGCTCAACTTCTTCCAAGAAGCACAGACGTTTCCGCAGAACTTACACGGCTCACTTCTTGAATCGTTTGGTCCCTCGTGTCGACAAGCGTCTACGAGCTGCCAGAATTCGGCCTCTTCCTGGCTGCAAGCAGCTGCACTATTCTTGCCCTTACCCTTGACGCTAGGATTGCCACGTCCTTTGATTTTGGGCTCCTTGCGTTTGTGTTCCCGCACGAGATGCTGCACAAAGTTGTCTTTCCTAAAACATCGGTGTTGGCATTCTTGGATGTTGCACTGCCACCATTCAAGATGCCGGTGCCTCTCATTCTCATGGCGGACCCAATCAGCCTTGCGTTTGAATGATTTCGGTTCCGCGCACTGTGGAAAAGTACATGTGAAGGGTTGCATGTCTTCGTGAACATGCTTAGTCCAATCCGAAGGTTTCTGGAAGCTCTTGACCTGGAAGCACAGATAACATTCGAACCTTGCAGGTAGTCTCTTGGTAGGCGGGAGTGGAATGCCATCTGGGAAAAGTGCTGGTGACACGATACCGTCAAAGTTCGGCTCGTCGTTATCGCTATCGGCACCCGCAGCGATCTTGAATTGTGCTGAGTTGCCAGCTGCGTCCCGCCCACCATTGCGAGTTGGTAAAATCTCAGCTTCGCCTCCCACTGCCGGGCACAGGCTACCAGAAGTACACCTGTGCTCCGCCATAGCGGAAGAGTGATCGATTCTGCTCTTTACTAGTTTCTTGAACCGTCGCAATTGATCGTGGGCAATACGATCAACCAAGTATGGTTCCAGTCGAGGATTTAGTTCTCGAATCTGCATTTTGAACCCCTCAAGGTTAGGGATGATGTTAGCGAAGCGAGGCCTCATATCCACCTTGACTGCCACCTCGGATTGTGGTGAAGCAGCCAGATCATGTACCGGAGACCTTAGCGACTGCATCGCGGGACTTTCACGCGAAGGAGACGCCAAAGCTGGCACTGGCATACCACCTTGCTGAGCAAGAAGGCCTGACAAGCCTGCAGGACTTTTGGGGGACTTATTCACGTCGCTCTTGCTACGAACACGCTTGATGGTCCTTTTGATGAAGCTCCCAGATCGGTGGGGTTCTATGCTCAGTCCAGTAGAGCCTGCACCTACGGCAGCCAGATTACCAGTCACTGCCATGAAGGCATGGCTTGTAGAGTGTAACGATGGTGATTTCGGCTTATGATGGCTTGAATGCGACTGGCTGTGATGAACAAAATCCATCGAACTCCTTTCATCCATTGGTTCAGGAGACTGCACCTTCTCCAACTCATGCCCTTGATGCGGATGCTTCTTCTGGTGGCTGTTGCTTCGCTTCAAGATTGATTCTTTAGCTTTCGTCCTGACTTCGTTGATAAAACTAGTGCCTCTCTCGCGGGTACGTTTGGAGAGAGACAAGTGTCGAGTAGCCTTGCCGTCAGTAAGAATAGAATCGACCTCTCCGTCGCTAAGTCTACGGCTAAAGCGCCCAGTCCCCCAAGTCGCAGCCCTTGAGGCCGTCTCGAAATTTCTGGCTCGTTGTTGGAATTTGGAGATCGCATCGTTTGATGAATCCGGCTGGTAGCGACCATTTTCTGTTGGTATATGAGCCGGGAATGCATCTTGCCACGGGCCACGCCGATGGAACTGTGATGGAAGGGGCTCTAGTTCCTCTGGTAATATGTCCACACTATCTGTAGGTTCTGGCATTACAGCCGGTAGAGTGTTGGGGTAAACTTCTGGTGAAGAGTCTTCGGACTCGTGATCAGAATAGTAATACTCGCTTTGTTCGTCCACCAAGCATCCAGGTCCAGGGATATTGCTACCGTCAAACCCTCGTTCATGTGCAGACTGCGCTCTCGTGCCGGTGCTTCGGGATCTCACGACTTCTCCTCGATGCTGTGATCTTGCACTGGGTCTTGCTACTGTATCAGGATTAATTGAGGTCCTCTCGAGCCATGATTGAACTTCGTGGACGATCTCTTCTTGTTGCTTTTGGTGTTCCTTGTCTGCAAGTGATTGGACTTGCTCTGAATCACGTGCCATGGGAGCCACGCCGGTCCTCTCTGTTTCTTTATCTTCCCATTCTTCTTCAAAGTAATCATTTGGCGGCATAAGCATCAAAGAATGAGTGTTTTCACCTGAAGGTGGAAGACGTTCGTCTTGAGACAAATTTGAAGCGCTTCTCTTCTTGGTCAACTGGGGACTCTCGAACTCCATCCTTGCAGGGGAATCGCCCCTAGAATGCTTCGAGAAAGTGATTATAGGACTCACAACATGTGACCTGGGTGGATGGGAATACTCCAGATCTGTGTCATCTTGATGGGATGTATGCGTGTTGATTGATGCTAAGGGACGCTTGAGCTGATGTGGTGAAGACATAGGACTTGCCAACAGATTGTTGTTGCGTGAGGTTTGCTTGTGATTGACTGAAGCCTCAGGAGTAGAGGTATTGGTCAGCTGTGGGCTTGGGAGGTGATGGTTGTGCGCATTCAACTCAGTGGGCTGTAGGCTGTCCTGTGTAGAACCAACCGAGGCATACTCATGTTCCGTATGATCATCATTCATGTCCGCGCTGCCATTCTCGCGTTCCACCTGCCAAATCAGATCATCAAGTTCGGGAGTATGAAAAGGTTCGTCGGAGGATTTTTCGGGCGTCAAGTGACTGAAGTCGAATGAAGATGTATGGTCGTCAGCAGCAAATAGATCGTAAGACCTGGTGACTGTGGGAACTAGGTGGCTGTTGTACTGAGGATACACAGTATCTCGGGGGCCTCCGCTTGTGCCTGTTCGAGTATTGCTTGCCGATGACTGGCCAGGCCAAGCGAACGTATCTTGGCCTTGCTCAGATGTAACATGCGACATTGTTCAAATGGTCAAACTTGTACGCAGTCGCAGAGGTTATAGCACAAGAAATATGAAGTTCAGACTAGGTAAAAAGCTGAATCAAAGCTTGAGTGAAAGCATGATACTATGATGCAACGGTACAGCTGGTCCAGACAGGGTTGCGAAATGTGCCTGTGTCGCAGTTCTAGATTGTCCTTAGGATATACCTAGGTTTGGGGCGCGATCAGCTCAATTCATCCACACCAACTTATCGCATGACTCTGGCGAGCAGAAAGTGATCTCATAGGTTCGAGAAGAGACTCATTATCAAAGGAACAGGAAATGGCAAGGTTGATCCCGTGGAAGGATGATGCTGGTAACCGCACTATAGTCAATTGCCTGGCTTGTAAGTCGAGGTCGGAACAAAGTCAGGGTAGCGGAAAGAGTATCGCTCGCATGGGGCAATACATAGAAAGATAGGCCAGCAGAGGTACAGTAAGTTAGTTCAATGCGCACTTGATTTTGAAGACTTAGTTTGGTGGGAGGTGCTCGAGGCAGACTGCGGAGAGGTTGGAAATCAAGACCTAGACATGTGATAAGGGCAGGTGAAGGTGGAAGAGGCCCGAATCGTGGAGGCTCACGAGGCCCACACTGACACTCGTCCAGCCCACGGCAGTGCCAAGCGGTGGAGTGATGGAGCAAAAATGTCCAAGAGCAACGGTGCCTGGGACAAGGCACACTGCAGGACCCAATTCCGTGCCTGAGCTCCGAAGCGAAAAAGGTCCGACTCGCCAGTGGTGAAGATCCATGTACAGCATGTCCCACGCCCCGGCATGCGGTTCTTCACACATCTACCTGTCGCTGAGCGGTTGCATCACGTTCTTGAACTCATTCCAAGTCTTATTCTCGATACGAGTTTGTGTCAGTGTCATTGCGGGTTGTGAGCGCAGCCAAGACAGCCAAGGACGCCTGTCGGCGGCTAGCGAACGAGGTCCAATTCATTTCTACAGGGTTGAGGCTTGCTAACCGATGGATACACCAGCATGTTAAATCAGCCAAGGCGCACACCGGTTAACCATATGGCGTTTGGCGCCAGTGACAAGCAGATGCTAAAGTTCCAACGTGAAGTCATGTCCATTGTACTACATCGTTTACCGGTGTATCGACAAATTCAGGTTATGATTAAGTATTATTTTATTGCTTTAATCGATGTGGCAGTCACAATAAAGCCAAGTCATTCTTCCTCTATAAATTTCCCTTGTGCAAACGCCATCGCTAAACGAACTATTGTAAGGACAACTTTTGGTGCTTTTAAGTAAGGTGCTGATAAGCAGGTATCATATCAATAAGATGCTCAAAAAGACGAATATCATCACAAAGGATGTACTGGTATTTGGGCGTCTTGTATCGTTGCTGCTGGTCGCCTTGGACGTATTTTGAACTTCGGTGCTGGCGAAGGACTGACCACATCCTGAGTTGACCTGCGCCGCACAATTAAGATAGGTTTGAGACAGAGGCTGGTCTTTTTGCACCGCGTATTCCGAAAACAGTTGCATTGTGTGCTGCAAGCAGGCACTGCAAGTAGGTCTCGATCCTGTTGGTAATTGTATCCCGATCGCGGTGTAGTACGGATACGAATCGCCGGTGTTGTTGGAACTAGTCATTGCTTCAGTGAAACAATACTTCTCATTTGCTTTGTCCTTGAGGCAAACTGCTTGATACACCGGCTCATAAGCTTTCAGTCCTGAATATGCTTGCATTACTAAAGGGTTCTGTTTGAGATAGTCGTCTTGACAGTTGCCCGCCGAAATGAGCTGATTGGCAAAATATGTCATAAGAGACGAACAGACTGCCAATGAGGCCGCACAGGATGCTTCCAATGTTTCGTCAAGAAGCGTGGCCGATCTTGTGGCTTGGAAGAAGGACATCGAATTTTGGAGGAGAAGTGATACAGGCAAGCAGGACTGGAAAGTATCATTGCTCAGGAATTTAGTGAAATAGTTTGGACAACTATTGCTGGAAAAATTGCTGCCAAGAGACGTGTCGAACGGTTCTGGAAGTCCCGTAGCTGTATCAGCAATACTGTTTGCGGTCGAGTTTGGTTCGCCCGTCGATTGATCGCGACGACTTGTTTGCTGCAGATGAGGTTCATCGACAACCACTGTTTCTCGCAGCATCAACTCTTTGTAGTATACTGTGCTCGATATGTCGATAGCTTTCATGTCCCAGGCATTGCTACAACCGACATGAAACAACAATACAATGAAGACGTAAAGACAGCACCGTGATGTGTTGAAGGCTTGCAGATAAGACTTCGAGGCCTTGACTCGATGTTGACGCTGACTTGACCGGTGTTCATGTGCAATGCTAAGCATCGTGATTCGATGATGGGCCGGGTATCCTGGGAGGTGTTTTGTTCGAATTCAAGCTGGAATGAACTCAATGAGGTAGGTTGTCTTGAGGTGTTTCGCTAGGTAACAATGCTAACCATAATAAAATCGAGATTCTGTAGTATCCCTTGGTTGTCAATGCTGCTGGACACTCTTAGGGTGGTTGTTAATGGTGCTGATTCACGATTGAGGTCGCTGGAAAAGATACCTTATTGTATGATGTTACAAGGCTCTGTCGAGAGGAGATACCAAATGAATCGATTTCAGGATTCGTGAAAGCATGTTGATCTGAATACGTACAAAACTCACCAACGACTTTTGGTCGAGGGATGCGGCATGCAATCCACCTATTCGTTCTCGATAGCGCTGATGGCTGAACACTCACAGGGCTCGAAGCGTGCATATTTACCCACTCGCTCAGATTGCGCCATGTCATTACTTGGTAGTTAGGACATGAGTCTGGATCAGTGAAAGTGCTCGCGTGGCATCGCTTAATTTCCATCCACATTACCAAGCTTAATCTAGCCAGTCGAATATGAACGGAACATAAAAGCACGTTGAGTGCGTATTGGAAAGGTTCACACGAAGGAATTCTGGTGCGATCTCCTCTCTTGTGCTTCAGCACGTTGCAATGTTGTTCAAACGCGGTATTTCCAGAGAATCTATTGACTTCGCACTGTGTACTTGTGATTGTGATCTGCCACATTTGCTTTTCATGCTTGGAATGGCTGCACGTGGCGTTGAGAAAGGGTTGAGGGCGTCGATAGTGGAAAGTTAGTGGCTAATATGGTAAATTCGGTTCAGGAGAAAAGTCTTGCTCCTGATTGGTACATCTAGCGGCCACTAATGACCAAGCTGTCGATCATTCTCCGAGCTGCACTCCAATTCGTCTAGGTGCAAGATTTGCACTGGAAGTGCTTAGGCTTCTTCTATCCAATAATGAATGTTTTGCTAGAGCTTCAATCCGTCTACATGTCAATTTCTTTCCTCAGGTTTGCGAAGGCTTTGAGTTATCAAGATTGCTGACGTGGGCAAGCAGGTATTTGCAGCACGTCAGCACATACTTGCAAGCTTTCGTAAAGTCCTCATCCTGATTAAGACCAAAGCCAAGCTTGATAGAGACAGCATCGCTAGGTGACCGGTCTCGCGGCCAGATCTTGTCTCCTTCCATGAGATACGGCATTTCCATTGGTCTATTCTCGCCTCTTCTTAACCCAGTAGAGAGTGTTCTTGATGGACTCGGTCTGGAAGTGTCCCGCGAGGCATTTGTAGTCTTTTCCACGTGGTTCCCAAGCTGTGATAGACAATCAAGGAAGGCCACCATGGCGGCATCGAACCTTCTAGCAGTCAACATCCGACCAAGAGCCATCTCACCGCTGCTGAACAAATCCAAGTGCGTGACCTTTGCGGGTGAAACTGATGGAGGAGTTGTTGACCGAGATGATGTGTTCCGATTGCCATCAGGTGCTTGTTGTGGAAACTCGACTTTTTCGATTCTGGACGTGCTACCCAACGGTCTGAGCTTGTAACCCTGGAACGAGAAGCTGAGTCTTTCTGCCAGTGTCTGCAGCAACAATAAAGTCTGTCCCCAGGCAGCATTTATCTCTGCCCACTCAACATTCTGAGTGGGCAGTCGACCTAAACGCAATCCATTAATGGTCCCGAAACTGCCATCATGGCTAATGAAGAAAGTATCGTTGTAGACATTAGATCGCTGGAGGCGCTCGAGTTGCTTTTGATCGTGACTGTACTTCTGTTGTAGCGAAGCGAGTTCGGTCTCCAGTTCGTGTTGTTGATCGTGAAACTGGTTTCGCGATTGCCAGAAGAGTTCCTCTTCCTTCCCAAGCTGCTTGTCCTCTTCTTCCAGATCCGCCAGCTCGTTTTCGAGCACTCGCTTCTGTTCTTCAAGTTTGACAAGCTCCGCAAAGGTAGATTCCTCTTCTTTTCGTAGACTAGTTAACTCTTTCTGTACAGTCTCATGTTCGTCTTTGTGCTTGGTTGAAGCTTGTTGTAGCGTCTTCAGGAAGGAGGCATACGCATCTCGCTCACGCGTGGCTGTCGCCAGTTTTGCATTGAGCGATGCAAGCAACATCGAAGAACACTCGGTGCATATTGGATGGTCTATGTCCGAGTGGGCCGAAAGCATTGAGAATAGTCTTTCATGTCTGTGTAGATGCCAGGACACAGGAGGCTCGCGGTCGTTCAAGTTGTTGTCTTGAACAGAAGACAGCTTGTCATGCTGTGCGTTCTGACGGTGAGCTGATTCTGGCGAAACTATCTGAGAGTCAGTGATCTCTATAAACGACATTGCAGGATTGCCATCTTGAAGCCTTGGAGGTGGGACAACTCTTTTGGAAAGCGGTGTTTGGGTTTGTCTAATGGCTCGCTCATAACGCTCTTTTCGTTCTTGAGGATATGTTAGACTATGGTTGTACGTGACAGGTTTCTCAGACTTGCTGCTGGAGCCTAAGAGAAGGTCGAAGGCGGCAGGGTTCAAGTCGTCAAGAGAGCTATCCGCCTTGAGAGGTGTTCTACATTTCTGGCAATACATCGTTCGACGAACATAACCAGCACACGTCTCGAAGGCTGGCTTGCATCTGTACCGAGCGCTAATGGATGAAAATGGTGTGAAAGAGCCAAAGCATTTCACCTGCACGGATGTGATACATCGTAATCTATCGATTATCTTCCCCGCAACGCGCTGGCTAGTTTGGCGCGTGCGTTGACGCGATTCAGCGACTTTAACGTATAGTAGATCGATCTCTTCTTGCGACAGTGCTCGAACGCAACCTGCTTGAAGGTTGATAGTTTGCCTGCTTATACATGCACACTCATGAACAAATCTGTCAAATATGCCTCCTCCGAGGAAGCGACCTCGACTGCACTTCATGTGCTCGGTATCCCCTTCACCAGATGCAGAAATTAATGCAGCTCGGAAACGCAATGACTTGCTGCTAAAGACTCGTTGGGAGTCTATATTTGAGAGATATGAGAAAGATTTCACAGGCATTGGCGATGAAGTCGGCTTTGCGACGGATGATATTATTGTTGACAATGGCCATTTGCGCTCCATGCAAAGTCAAAAAGACACCGGCGCTGGTAGCATACAGGAAAAGCAGGGTACAGCATCTGATGGGAGGAGACTGCTTAGAGCCATGACAGTCGCACCGTCTGAATGCGTTTCTTCCACTCCGGAGGTCGAGGAGGTCGAGGAAGTACTACAGAGCATCGAAACAATGGCCGAGGACACATTCCTGAATGACTACCTTTCCGATGACGAACTCTTCAATCCAAATCCAGAATTAACTATGCAGTATGAGGTCGACACAGAGGACCCAGAAGATCTTTCAGAAGTGGACTCCCTCTTTGATGCAAGGCCCAATCGCTCTCCTAGTGTTGATACCCTTTTCGACCCAACACCAAGAGATACAATTGCTGGACATAGTAAAATACCCCTACCCTTCTCGGTCACTGGTAATGATACTAACTACCAACTGCTTGCTTACCGGACGCCTTCTGAGCGGGATGTACTCCAGCGACACAAATCACTCATAAGGGAGGAAGTCAGGAACATTTTGAACGAGCACAAAGAAAAGGAGGAAGCAAAGCTTGAGCCTGCTTGGAGGATACCAGTGCGGCTATCCATTTCGTCTCATACTCCCCAATGCTCTACTTCACCCAACGCTGTCTCCGTTCATCGTTCTCATCTTTCCTCGCGAGTCGGGGTTTCCAACTTCGAAAGACTTGAAGATGAAAACACTAAAGACGAGAACAAGGAAGAAGAATTAGAAGATTCAATTTGGCGTCCTGCAAAGAGGACTCGACGTCCACGAAAAGTTGTTATGGCCGCAAAGAACCTGAGAAGGATCAGGGCTGAGTCTGAAGATCCACTTCAAGAAGGTTTCTTATGTGACACTGAATCCTCTTCCCGGAGGTCGTCCACCAAAAGCCAGCTTGTGCTCTCAACCAAGACCCCCCGTTTATCTAGCAGGCTCGACAGTACTGACGAAGAGGAGGCGGGTATGGCCATGATAGAAGCAGACAAGGTCAACATGGGCACCGTCTCATCCTCGGAAGAATATTTCTCGACTAAACGTACGGCAACGCCTCATTCCAATGATCACGATCAGAGTTCATCAGTTGCTCCGGAATTTGCCATCATATCTGAAGTTGACAAGAACATGCTGGACACCAGTAGCATTGATCTCGCAGAGAAAACGCGAGTGGTTGGGCGAGCAACTCGAGAAACTTTCTGCGAATATTGCCAGCACCAATATCCGTCGTCCGGAAGTGTCGGCCACCACTGGAACCTCATACTAAACGATTACTTCCAGGGGCACTTACCAAGTGATGATTCTCACAACATTCCAATTCTTTGGTCTTTGAGGTTCACGATAAAGCAAGGATCCCAGCTCAGAAAGCTTAAAGTCAAGGACTTTCGAACTCTGGTGGAGCTCCATGAGGGATCAGGCTTGTCGTTCGATCACATTGCAAACGGCAAGACTCTTTGGACTGCGATGACTGGCGAAGAATTGACCGAGGAGTACGAAAAGTTCCGACGGTTCACGGAGAGTGATACACCCTCGAAACATCAGTATCCGTTCACTGATCAAGACAAGAAACGTATGTTCAAGATACTTGAGAAAAGCCCTGAGATCACTCTGCATGGCTTGGTGAGAGTTGTTGGAAGACTTGTTAAGCGGCCCAATTCGCCGCCATCATTGACTGGCCTCGATTTAGGACATTATTTGGCAGATGTGTTCCTAGCTGATTTTCGCCGAACTCATCCAAAAAGACGCAGGATCAAGCAGTCAGCTCTACTACCGGTGCCAGAGCGTTCGCATGATCAGATGCACTATACCACTCAGCGGCTTGCGCACGAGAGACAACATATGCAATCAAAGGCTGAGATACAACATGAAGATCATGAGCAGGACATCAAAGTCGAATCTGATGATGAGCTTTTTTGTCCGCGATGAATGTGTCAATTTTCTTGACACTCGTCTTGTTCATGGTAATTGTCGAGAATCCTGGTAAGTTGAGTCTTGGAACGTTGGTTCAGCCACTGAGTAATTGCTCGAACGTCATGTCAGATTGTGCACCAACACTACCAACTTGTTTCCAAAACTTGGACAAATGTCGCATCCCAGAATCACAGAGTATAGTCACGATCCTATGCCCAGGACCGAGCTGGAGTGCAGTCTTCATAGCTGCCATACCTATAATTTTGTTAGTTAGATACCCCACGTCGCAATACCAGATCCAGTTCAGTGTGCGCAAAACTTACAGTTGACAGCACTACTACTTCCCACGAAAATCCCATCTTTCTCACATAACCACCTTGCCATTCTTCTCGCCTCATCATCACTGACTTTTACCGCATCGTCAATCAAACTCTCTCCGACCATGAAATTCGTCGTCGCCCTCGTCAACCCGATACCTTCCACAACTGTGTCGACCTGCTGTCTTCTTCTTGTTCCCTCCCTCTCTAGCCCATGAAACATGACTCCATGCTTGACTCTGTTATACAAGCCACTTCCCTGCGGATCTGCAAGTACAATCTTCACGTCTGACGACTTTTGCTTCAAATACATTGACACCCCACTTAACGTTCCACCAGTCCCAGCACCTGCAACAAACGCATCAACTGAACCGTGTGCCTGTTTGTAAATCTCTGGTCCTGTGCCCTCGAAGTGTGCGCGCCAGTTCGCTTCTGTTTCGAACTGGTCCGCAAAGATTCCTCTACCTGGCCTATTCGGATCCTCGGTATGTGCTCTAGCGGAATTCTTGGCTCTGTTCACAAAATGTTGTTGATCCACGATTGGTGCTGGCGTGACTCGCTCAACTACAGCGCCTAACTTTGACAACAAATCCGATTTCTCCATGGCTTGGTCCGACGGCATGAAGATGTGGGCTTTGTAGCCCCTGGCTCTGCAAAGCGTAGCCAGAGAAATACCAGTAGACCCTACTGTGCCTTCGTAGATTGTGTCACCGGAATTGGGAGTGAGCAGGCCGGCCTCCTCGGCTTTGTCGATGATGGATTGGGCAACGCGATCTTTTGGCGAATTCCCTGCTCCATTCAGGAATTCGCACTTTGCAAGAATGATGCAGCCTGTTGCTTCGGAGAGAGACTTGATGACGATCAGAGGTGTGTTGCCAATGGTCGACTCGATACCGACATTATCTGGTAGCCGTTCAGTGTTCTTCGGCAAAGTAATATGTGGATTTGATGTAGATTGTAATAAGCTCAGGTGTTTTTTTAGCTCGATGACTGTATAGGTGATGGCTATGCCACCCAAGAATGCTGCTATCACATGGCGTGTGTCGTAAGGCATGCTAGAGCTGACCAAGCAACAAATGGCCGTACACTCTGTCGAGATTCTAGGTTGGTGTCTGGCAGAAGAGGAAGGAGGAATAGAGAGGAGGTTTTCTACAGTACGACATATATCTTTGGTTTGTACTCGTGTGGAGCAGAGCGGGAAAACTTCGGGTATCAACACTTTCCCGATTGAGGTTCTTGAAGATGCGGTGGTCGTACCTGCGAGTCACTGGCCATGTTAACAGGCAGTCTATCGTCGATAACTTGAAAGCTCTCAATGGTGGCCACGAGTTTCATCAAACGATCCCAGCACATGTCGAAGTACCAGCAGCGTTTATAGCCACCGAAAGTGTGCGTGACAGAAAAACATGGATTGTCCCATCGTCAACCAGATCTTCCGACAGCTCTTCGCGACGCCAGCTCGAAATTGCTTGCGGCAACAAAACCACACCCGAGGTGTGTTTCGAACGGCTCTCGTCGAGCAGCGAAGGCACTATGCTCTCCGAAAGACAGATTCAGATGGTCTGGGTGGAAGTACGTGGCAGCAGCGGCTTGATCATTTCCCGAACGATATGACAAAACAGCTACGAGAATATCCTCGTGTCACAGCAAAACAATTGAAACACCGCTCAGAACGGCCACGGCGGGTGAAGATGTACACAAGGGATTTCATCGACGATAGCCTCTACAACCCGAATTATGGTTACTTCCCCAAAAATGTAACCATTTTCAATCTCCCAGAACCGTTCGACTTCAACAAAGTAAAAGATGGGAGTGAATTTCAGAAAATGGTCGATCAGGAATACTTCAGATTCGAGGACGACCTAGATCTAGTGGCTCCGGATGACCTCCGTCAACTCTGGCATACCCCGACTGAACTCTTCAGGCCTTACTACGGTGAAGCAATCGCGCGCTGGCTGATTGCCAATTACAAAATGACTCTTTTCCCCTATAACGACCTCATCATATACGAAATAGGCGCCGGAAATGGCACCTTAATGTGTAACGTTCTTGATTACATCCGCGAAAACGACATAGAAGTCTACCACCGTACCAAGTTTCGCATCATAGAAATTAGTGCCTCCTTAGCCGACATGCAGAATACGAACCTCTCCAATTCACCATATTTCGCCGACCACCTCGAACACATCCAGATCATTAACAAATCCATTTTCGACTGGGACACTTTAGTACCAGAACCCCACTTCTTCCTCGCCCTTGAAGTTATCGATAATTTCGCCCATGATACTCTAAGATATGATCCGATCACTGAGCAGCCTATGCAAGGCTCCGTCCTCATCGACGAGACTGGAGCGTTCTTCGAGTATTACGAACGTACTCTAGATGATCTTGCGTCTCGATACCTTCGCATTCGTCGAGCTGCCTCTCGTCATCGCCACATACATACCCCTGTCACGAATCCCCGTAACCCACGCTGGCTTCGCAAGATCCGTGCTGATATGCCCTTCGCGCCTAACCTCACGGTCGCCGAGTATCTTCCAACTCGTCTCCTCCAATTCTTCGATATACTTTCCTCATACTTCCCCCACCACCGACTACTTCTCAGTGACTTCACCACGCTACAGTCCGCAACACCAGGCTATAATGCACCAATCGTGCAAACGCGGTACCAGAGAAACAATGTACAGGTTACCACGCCGTTTGTGCATCAGGGGTACTTCGATATCTTCTTTCCAACGGATTTTGAGTTGATGGAGGATATTTACCGGGCGGTAACAGGGAAGCTAACTAGAGCTTGCAGCCACGGTGAGTTTTTGGGTGTATGGGCAGATACTGAAGCCACGACGATGAAGAGTGGAGAGAATCCGTTGTTGGGAACAGGAGTGGGTGGATGGTATGAGAATGTTGGTATGATGATGACTGTGTAAGACTGAAAGGAATTCGAGCTGGAAGAGCTGTCTATTCAAACCAGTGACAGCTGTCGATGAGCCTTCACCATATCTCCACCTATCTCAATTCAACTTGTATGAATGCCGGACTCCAATCTAATTGTCGGATTAAGGGAGTCATGATTCAAATACGCAGTCAACAGTGGTACGCCGCTGGATCACTGACTACCTTATTACGCTGTCACGCTGGTTTTCAAATATCATGTGTACCGAGCGAACACGTGGATACACACGAACGGCCTACCAGATTCGCATTGAGTCGAACAAAAGCAGCGAACCAGAAAGGAGCTTTCACAGACAACGGACCACGATAAAATTACATTGCCAGCATTACTTAACGACAGCGCTTTACCTGATACCATAACCCTACTGTTTCTTCCTGCCTCAAGCCACTTATCAAACACCTTTCCCTTGTACCTCCACAATGGACACGGTTCTAGACTGATTTCTTGTGGTCAGGCTTGGGGCTGCCACTGCTACAGGGCTAGGCGAGCCCTGCGACGGCGTACTCCGTGCACGGGAGTGCATCTCGGCGTGGAATACCTCCATGTCTCGAACATGCTGACGATGCCGATGGTAGTGAAACACAAATTTGAAGACCTCGATGACGAAGAGGAGAGTTGAGAGCACTATGCTGAGCCATTGAATTGCGTTGTTGCTGTTCATTGCTTGTACAATTGGCTGAACCATATCTGTTGCGTTGAGTATATATGTCTGATTCATGCTTGAGGTTGAAGAAGGCAGTTTTATGTGTTCTCTATCTTCGATTTCTATCAGTTGGTGTAGAGTTAGAAGTAGCATTTTACTCACATGGAAAGGTTTTTGTACACAGTCTCTGCCCAAGAACCCAATTAGCACTGTGATCATATATCTCAGCTAAATCGCTCTTTCTTTCTTGAAGAAGACTGCAAACGTGGTAGACAAGCTTGTATACTACAACTGTTAGATCAATGAGATGAGTTGGTGCCATTTTGATATATCTGAAACTAGTCCCAAACTGGCCTTTCAAGCCAAGCTAACCTGTTCTGTCCCAAAACATGGATGTCCTGTGCACCGGTTGATCAACCCCACCAACTCGACGGATGACAGGAGTTTGCGCCCTGCGAAGCGACGGGAGGCAAGCAACTACAATCCATGTACAGTTCGGAAGCATTCTTGCCGCACTGGCACTAGTAACATTACAACCTCGAACGTCTCGAATATCTTGATACACAGCAGACGAGGAGTGCATGAGCCAGAGATCTTAACGCATTTCAAAGCTACAACCGTCAAGGACAATGACCAAATCGTCCCACGATACATTTAGTACGCCTCCCTTGTCACGCTAACACATCGATCTTCGCAATCTTCCCAATCTTCCCAATCTTCCCAGTCTTCCCAGTCTCCCCACGCTTAGGACAGTACCTACATGTTTTAGCGTAAAGTAAGCCACTGACAGCCAAAAGAACAGAGAAACGGTCGCAGGCCGCCAATGATATCATTCCACAGCATCTGTCCAAGTTGACGGTCACGGCAAATCTTCGTGTCAACTTGCCAGGCGAGCGGGAAACATTGATATACTCGCTACAGTACTTGCTACACTAGCTGCACAGATGCACACATATACTTATTGCAGTTCGCTGTATTCGTAGGGTGGCTAGTCAAGCTAGACTGGTGGACCACTATGCAGCCAATGAGAATCTGACTTCATAAGCAGTGACTTTGCAAGCCGCCTTTCAATCTTCCCTTGTACCCTCGATGTGGCTGCTTTCTCTAAAGTCACCATCTAGCCGCCTGGGACCAACACATGTGTACGCTTCCCGGAAGATGGCACGCCGAATATGCTCGGCTACTCCTTCCGTTCTCACAGAGGCTCATGAGCTGCAGGACCTTGCCGTACAGTATGCAACGCCTGCTCGAATGTGGGGACATGAAACTTACACCTTCCTTGACCATCTCTGCCACAGCTCACCAGGATCGGATGGAATCGACCGAAACAACAAAGATTCGTTCCGCAAAAGTCTCTGATGACGGATCGTGATGAGCAATCAGACTTTGAAAATGTACTGGGAGAAGAACCTGCTCAGCAGCTGGCCCTAAAGTTGCTTATTCGAGCCAGGGACTCATGTATCAAAAACCGTGCCTGGTCAACTCTTTGCTGAGGAGAAGAGTGTCGAAGCCAAAGCCTGCAGAAAGCTTTCTCTGCCGGCATGTACTGCAGTCCGCTGTTAATACGTAGTAAACTTGACACTCTCTTAACTCTGTTTGCAGAAAGCACTTGGGCGACGGTTGGTAAAACGCTTGCCATTGGTTAAATATCTCCCTCAGACCTGGGGGTAGTATCGAGCACGACACAGATGCATCGGTGTCTAGGTTTGGCCTACCACTTGAGCCGAACATGAATAAATTATGTATTGCTGGGACGAGATTCGAACCATACCTTAGAAGAGGCAGCAACAAATTGAGTACACAAAGTCAGGGATGAGGAGCAAACTTTTCATGGAATCGTGATAGATCGTCGAGTCATTCTTCAAACATCACTGGATAGATTGATGGATTGTTCGTTTCGATGTTCATCATAGATGTTGTGGCATTTTGTTCAGATCAAAAGGTAAAGCCCCTCTACTCACTCATCCTATCCGGAGAGGCCACCTCCTCGTGTTTCGTCTCTCCATTGACTCGGTCATATGGCATATTCGTGCACTGATCACATGGCTTGTGATTGTATTTAGCACATTCATCCTTGCTGCCTCTCTCGGTACTACTGTATGAAACACGTTTATCGCAACGCACTGTTCTGCTCGTATCAGATCCATTGCGAGAGTGGACAGGTGTTGCTTGGCCGACCCGGATGGTGTCAGAATCGTCCGAGTCAGGAGTCTTGGCCTGGCGGTCCTCCAAGCTGGATTCCGCTTCGCCGAACTGGTCGTATAGGTAGCGCCAGGTTTCGAAGCCTTTGGTTTCGTGAAGGAAATTCATGCTTTCTCGTAGCTCTGTGAAGAGTTAGCAACGATTGAACGAATATCGATAGTACTAACCTTGAGTAGTTTCATGCCTGTCGTCTAGGAGCATCGTGATGAAATGATGCTGCACAGGCGTTTGTCGCAAGAACTTGAACTCGAGAAGTGCACATAACGTATCGGCAGCCTCATCATCGCCTACAAATTTCTCGCTGTCTGTTAGGCGTACCCATGACCAGGTCAACATGACGGTCAAGCGTTCCATAACAAACATTGCACAAATCGCGAAAAACAGATTCCACTTTTTCCACGGACTATGATTGAGCTCCAATTGCCGTGATCTCCAATCGAAGACGGCATTGTCAAGCTCATCGTACCACTCTTTGAGTTCGACGTTAGTCCTCTGAAGTTTTTCCCACAAGTCTGCCCGTCGGGCATCCTTCTGCTCCGTTTCAAGCACATCGAGAATACAGTCAAAAGTCAAGCAGCATACCTCCCGTAATTGCCGTAATCCATCGATCTCTGCCTGATACTCAGGCTCAACGTGTGTGTTTCCGTTAAGATGACGAACGACATCGTCCATAGCTCGAAAGACGGCAAGAGTGAAGGCATTTCTGCGTAGTCCAATTTTCTGTACTGCTGTTGGAGCATCGACTTCATTAAGCAGATCTGTAAATGTATTGAATCTCAACACTGGAGAAGATAGACGAAGATTAAACCCCTTAGTTTGCTCGTCAGGGGGTGGCAACTGGTCGAACAGTGGTATCAGTGGTACGAGAAAATCCGTCAATTGACCTCTCCGGCAGATCAACGTACCATTGAAATGCTTGTTGTTGTAACTGTGACAGCGGTGGCACACCTTGTTATCGTCGCACTATGGTTAATCAGTAAAAGACAGTTGTGCAGTGAAACAGCTTGGTACCTTTTCCTTCAACAGAGCACATCGGAGACAAGCTCCCATCTCCCTCACCTGTGCCGCTTCTTGCCTTCCCTCAGCGCTGAGATGCCTTCGACGGCCATTCACTGTGTCGGGCTGTTGCTCACTAAGCAGACTTGTAACACCTAATCTGCTAACCTCGGCCAAAGGTTTGGGTTCAATTGCTACCAGATCATGAGTTGTCTCTGGTGACCGGCCAATCACGGGCGTTTTCTGCGCATCCCACCATTCTTCTGCTCTTCAGCACAGTTAGCACTTTACTCGACTTGATGTTGGCCTTACGTACCTGGTCACATTATCCGCCACGTATTGTGCTCCGTGCATTCGAACGATATGAGCTTTGAAATTATCTAGTCGTGGCCAAACTTTCTCAGTCTTGGCACAGTCCGGATAGAAGCATTTCCAGAACCGATCGTTTGGGCTTAGGATTTTGTGCATCGTTTTGCGATGTCGATCGAGATCATTCTTTGTCGTGAAACCATCCCTGCCGCGCGAGCATCCCGGAATATTGCAGAAGTATTGCGGTTCGTGTCTGGCAAAATGCTTCTTCAGCTCCGCTGGCGTTTTGAAGGAGGCATCGCATTTTGAGCACCTATGAGGCAATGGCATTCCATCGTTTGAGGGCTCTGATTCCAGCTTTCTCTTTAGAGTAATAGGTGCAGACGGCGGTTTGAGATCTAAAGTCTTACCGTTCCTTTCGTGCGGAGCCGAGACAGGTCTTTCGTCCGACTGTATAACCATGTCCTCTGGTTGTCTGAGAGGTGGTGCACTCTCGTGAGGTCTGATCTCTGGCAAATGATACTCGGGTCTGCGAGGTGACTGCCATTCTGGAGGAGCTCCTGATTGCAGTTGAGGGGGCCGGTGTTGAGCAAAAACATCTTGTCCATCATACAGATCAGTCCGTTGTCGTTTTGGCGGAGGCATCGAGCCGTTGTAGAGGTGTGGCTGTTGCGGAGGTACAGCTTGGTAGACCGGTTGCTGATAGGCATTCCAAGCCCTTTCCACGTGGTTCGTTTCTGGAGGATGACCAGGTTGTGAGTAGGGAGGGCCAAACGGTACAGGCCTTGGAGGCTCTTGGTAGTGATGGTTTGGACCGTCACGGGGGTGGTGTATTGCAGTCCTCGGAGGCTGATTAGTTGCACCAGTGAGCTCCGTCCAATGAAACCAGTTCAAGTGCTCACGACGCATAACCTTTCTCACGAAGAAGCAGTCGTGTGCTGCAGAGGTTACTGAGCATTGAATGCAAGAGTCACTACCTTCCCTAACGTGGCAGGTCCGTCCCAGTTGAATGCATGGCAGACACCGGGCATCATCGTTGAATTCACGAAACTCAACAGCACGTGAAGTAACGATGGGATCACCATCCTCGTCCTGAGGGCCATCTCGAGGACGAGCGGCCGCCAAATGCCGACTCTCCATATATTGAACAAACGGGAGTGTACATAGGTGGTCGTAAGGCGACACAGAGGAAGAAGGCGGCGGCAGCAAAAGATGAACGTGCGAGATGTAAAAACGAGGCGAAGAGGCAGTCGCGGGGTGCCGAGACAAGATTTTCCCTGGTTGTTGCTAGGTTTGGTCTAGCGCAAGGCCATGGGATGAGCTTCAGGTGTTGTGGATAAGGTGGGGAGCGAATCACTGTGCCATCTTTTTGGGTTCGCTTCCAACAGATGGAGTTAGGCACGGCAGCCGATTAGCTCTAATCGCCCACTGGCTTCAGATAGGGAAGGTACAAGTAGGTATGCCTGCAGTGCCAACGAGCATGTGCATCACTCAACGCATACAGGCCGGTAGCTCCCTTGCGGAGCACCCTCGCGCCTGACTTGGCAGCGACTGGTGCGCTCTTCTTGCTTCTAGCACCAAACCAACAAGCAGCGAGGACCCATCATCGTGCCAGTACCACTATAAGGATCACGCTCTTCTGGGCTTTGCCCGCATTTTGAAGTCCAGACCAGGCAGCCGAACCTGTCGGCCTAAACAACGACTATCAGGGTGCGGAGCAACGAAGCTTCCATGCTCATGAATCTCCAACGTCGAATTCCAGTCCACGATGTGTCACTGTCCTCTCACAGGCCTTCAAGTTGACATGTCCCAGCCACCGCTCATACGTCTGACCCACGATGCACCCAGAAAAAAGATGGCATAGAGTCAAGCAGGGACCACTCCATATTGATTGTGGACACGGATATAAACCAGGTCCCGGTGGCTAGAAAACACAGCGCCTTGGCCATAGCCAATGATACGCTGAAGGTCATCATCAAATGCTTTGCCCTGCTATTTCTTCCGCACATAGCACAAAATTTCAACTGTCGAGAACGTGCAACAAGATCGTGTCAGGCAGAGCTTTTCAAGTCCTGTACAGCGTCGTCTCCGGAGGTTGAATGCACCATCTTTGTCCGACAACTCAGGGTCTGCAACATCAGGCAATTCCAATCTTAGGGAATACGGTGTACTCCGCATGGCTCTACAGCCTCCTGGAGCCACTAACCTTTCGTCCTTGTTATTGCCTAGCAGCCTGAAACACTCCGGCTATTTGAAGCAGCTTTCTGATCAATAGGTAGTAGTGTCTTGGAGGTTTTGTGTATTACTGATGTTAACATGCTGTCTCACCTCGCTGGGCTGGTTCAAGTTAAGACTAGTATTCTACTCCGACCACTGTTGTACATGTTCATCGCCCAATCCCGATCACGCTGCTGATATACGAACCTCGAACCTCTGCCCACAAAGCCTCCATACTGCAACGGCCACGAGAACTGCAACCTGCAACGTGAACACCCCACTGAACTGACGAGGCAACATGATACAACACGAGAAGGTCGCGTATGTGGAAGTAGAGTGATGCAGAAATAAGGTTAGTGTGTAAGCCAACAAGAGCCAGCCAAAGGAACTGGCGAGGCGTTCGTGTCCGGATGGACAAACCTGGACGGAGTAAGAAGTACAGGTCCACGTGGAATAAAACGAGGCGCATGATTGCCACAAGCGACGCATATCACCCAGAATCACAGAGGCTGCCGCTGCATAGCTTCATCAACCTCCTTATAAGCATCATACCCGTACAACCACGGCTGAACCACAGGACACGTCCACCGACTCGGAAATTTGACCTCAGCTTGCTCCTTTCCAAGTTGCGAGGCAAAAACTTCGTCTCGCTTCTCCTGCTCCGGCCCGTCCTCCATGTGAAAATCATCTCTCTGGTGGAAAGTCTCTCTTACAACTTTTTCTCCTCTCTTTTTCCTCAAGTCCTCGAACATTTCGATAGCTTTGGGCAGTTTTTCTTTTGACTTGACGTATGAGAGAATGTGACCGAGGACTGCACCGTCTTCTATCGATGAGTTGGCACCCTGTGCTAGATATGGAAGCATTGGATGGCAAGAGTCGCCAATGAGGAGGATCGTTTTGTTCTTATTCGCCCAAGATGGCAATTCGGGTCGATGCATCAGCTTCCATTTATCGACGCTCGTAACGCAGTCCAAAAATCGGGTGAGGATTGGATCCCAGCCTTTGAATAGCCCTTTCATTTCGTCTAGCGAGCCAGGTTGTCGAGCTACTTCCGGGGGTAGGTTGTCTGGTGTCAGAAGGACGACGTTGTACATTGTGCCTGACCGGAGTGAATACGCTACGACGTGTGACTTTGGTCCAACCCAGAAGTGTAACTGGGGCTCAGCCACTATTTTTTTGAGATCCTCGTCTTTGACCTGATCCAGTGTTAGTACGATACGGAATGCCAAGTCTCCTGTTGGCAGAGGCTCCTCTGATGTCCCAAGCAGGCTGTTTCGACATCGAGACCATAAACCATCTGCCCCAACAATCAAATCTCCAGAAAGCGTAGGGCCATCTTTGAGCTCGATTTCGGCACGGTCTCCCTTCTCCCTAATCGCAGCCACTCTGCTCGATAGTCTGACCTCCACCCCGAGCTCGATAGCCTTGTTGTAAAGCATTTTCTGCATGTCTCCTCGATGCATATCCACAAAAGGCGCATTATACTTACGCCGATTGTTTTTCGCAAAATGCTCCTCGTGAGCCAGCACCTTGCCATCCGCATAGCGGTGCACTGTACAAAACGAAGGCTCTGCCCATGCTTCTTCCATTGGTAGACCCCATCGCAGCAGGATCTTGGAAGCGTTGGGCGTGATTTGCAGACCAGCGCCGATTTCTGCGAGTTCTTTGGTCCCTTCGAGCACGATGACTTTATGGCCTCCCAGTGCGCAAGCAATTGCGGCCGATAAGCCTGCTAGACCTGCGCCAACAATGATGATGCTGAGAGGTGATGGTGAAGTGGTCATTCTGTGTATTGGGTGAGGGACAGTTGCGCCCCGTTATGATTATGGTACAAAGTCGAGTCGAGCTTTTTTTTATTGACAGCAAAACTTAAGTCCTACCTGGCTCACAGTTCCATGCAAATTCTGCCTCTGATGGTGTGCCTGTGTACTGAATGCTTATGAGCACATTAATTTCAATTGTTGAGTACGAAAATTGTCTACGGAGCACTCAACTAACCTTCCGCACTCGGATCAGAAGAGCGGTACCTACATACGTATGCAGGAAACGATGATGTACGGTCTAGATCGTCGGCGAAGGCACTGCATCCCTAAAGCTATGCCGATTGCCGAGCCGGATTGACTGTATCCGAACGTTATGCTTGGTGTTCTTGGCAATATAGGGAAGCCGAAAATGAAGGTTTGGGATGGAACTCCAAAGACGCGCTTGTACACGCTAGAATTATACTGTACGCGTCGTTGCAAGTTCAGTGCGTTGTTGTCAAAGTGAGGTAGGTAGTGGTGTTTTCCATCTACCTTGACTAACGGGGATGACCAAAGTCGTTACAATTCATCACCCTATGATCCTCAAAAAGCTCAATTCCGCGGCTTGTTCATCCTACATGGCACAATTGCAACCACAAGCTTGACACGAACACAGAAAGCATAGTGATAATCAGAGCAACCATCGCTCAAGACACCGGCACATCGGAACAAGGAACGAGTTATCGTTTCTTGCATACGTACGTATCAACCTGAACGTCGCAATGAATCCACAAATGATCCAACCTGGAAGCCCCAAGCCTCTTCCTCTTCGATGTTGGTACCTATGGACAAACCCGGACTGATGTGGTTCTGACCCTCCATCATCTCCACCGTCACAGCTGCTCTACTGTCCTCATCCAAGTCCTCCCACTCTTTCAAGAACTCTTTTTTAGTATCCAGTATTTCGTCATCTGGATCTAGTGTTCCGTTCAACACCATGACCTTGACGTTCGACAATACATTGGCCGGGTTTCTCGACAGCGCTGTTCTAAGCAAACCTTGAGGTGATAGGGTGTCCACATCATCACCGTAGTAGGCCTTGGTGACCTCTTCTCGACTTGGATCGCTCTGCCTGAAGTTGAATGGAACGGACAACATGACAATGCCCTTCAAGCTGACCGGTGATTCTGGATCCATGCTCATCACTTGTTTACGTGATGCAGCAAAGTCAGGAGCGAACATGTACGTTGCAAGGTGTATACCGCCAGCCGAATTGCCCATGATGAACATGTCAATAGAAGAATAGCCATCCTGCCGACTCAACGTCTCTCTTGTCCAATCCACTACTTTGGCCACGTCTTCGCCCCCAGAGGGAAAGCGGGCACCATGGGATATAAGTCGATAGTCCGGTATGATTGTGGTATAGCCAAGTTTCTCAGCAAAGAAATGGCCGAGGTTGGCATAAACAAGCCCGTCCGCGAATTGTGGGAGGTTCTTCGAGCCTACCACAAGACCACCACCATACAAGAAAATCAGTACTGGTGCGTTTTTTGATGCCATTGATGGTCGCCCTTGCGTTCGGGTTGGATAGTATACGTCGAGCTTCTGCCTCGCATGTCCTCCATATGTGAATGTTTCGCATCTTGTCGACCTAATCGCACTCGCGTTTTTAAGTAGCAGTGGTGCATATATCTGCGTTGTTGGTTGTACCGATTTGCCAATGTTCCGGGAAAGTGATCGGAGACCCTCCATTATGCTTGTAAAAGGAAGTGATGTTCGGTGCAGTCAAATTGGTACGCAACACTTACCAGTGTTTCTGATGAGGTACGGTACTTATACCTGAGCTGGTATGAATCACATTTACATGGGCAAAGGATGTAAGCTGTCCAAAGCTCCGAACCACGAAAGTCGGGACCAACTCGTGCCGGGAGCCGAGTTCCTCAGAACTCAACCTTCGCGATGTGGAGAAGCGCCAACTTGAACTCGACGGGAAGCGACCACATCTGCCGAAGAGGAGTGTACTTTGACTCGGGTACGTGCTGTGCGTTACCAGTCATGAAGAATGCAAAGTATCGATATAGTGCGGCTTCTGGTTACAACACTGTCTCCCCAATCCTCCTAATTTGTGTCTATGCGAAACACAGAAAGAGCTTGATTTGTTCCTTGACGCGTCCGTACGAATAGCCGCTGCTACCAGATCAATCATTCGACCAACCTGTATCAGTGGGTCAAAGATGGCACAGAGTAACGGCACGACAAGAGACAGCTTGTTGCCTCGAAAACTTCCTCCTAGTGAACCGGGCAAAGCATACACTTTACAATCACTATGCGGCGAAATAATCTACATACCATGCTCCAAATCAGCGACGAGACTTCTAGTGACCGGCAAGGAATCCGAGAACGCATTCGCCCTTGTAGGCAGTGGTGGCTCTGAGAGTGCGCCCATTGGATTCCACTACCACAGAGAAGCACACGATGTCTTCTTGTGTTTGACGGGCAGCTGCAACGTCTGGGCAGGTGATCAGTGCAGAACTATGAAGCCTGGGGATTTTGCCAGTGTGCCACCAGTAAGTTCAAATGGCAAACTACGTAGCCTGGTTTGCGGACTGACCAATTGGTAAGGGCATCATACATCAGTACCAGATCCTTGGGGATCATACAGAATTCATTGGCTTGATCGTGCCTGGTGGTTGGGAAGAGTTCTTCAGATTCATCGGAGAAGCATACGACGGACCTTTGTGGCCTTTGGTGGACAACAGAAATCCCTTTGAGGTATTGATCCCCAAACTCAAAGCTGCAGCTGAAAAGTTCGACATGGTACCTCAACCTCAACACCCTCAGTTCGCACCTCAGCCATGGGATGCAAAAACTAACAGCGCTTTGCCGGGAGGCCATGCGCCATACTTCCTACAAGCCAACCAAGGCCCTAAGTACCTAGTGGAGGGGGTCGTTGTGAAGCCGCTCGCCACGACCAAGGAGTCAAATGGCAAATTCGCCATCGGCAGCATCGAGGGCTCATCTTGGCACACAAACTCCACGCTCAAATCCAAGTTTAAATTTCAGGATGTGCATCATGCGATACATGTGGTCGAGGGACAACTTAGTGTTACCATTGATGACCAGACAACAACGCTGCAGGCGGGCGAGACGGTTTACTTGCCCAAACAGTCCGTGTTCAGCATATCGTTTGCAAGTAGGTCGGCGAAGGCATATGTTTTCGCCAGTGGAGCGGGTCTAGTTGAATTGCTCTGCGACCTGGGAAGCACCTATCAACATAATCTGCTGCCAGAGAAGGAGGAGGCGGTACCGACAGGGAGTTTAGCTGATGTCTCTGCCAGACACGGTTGCAGTATCATCAAGACTTGAGGAGGGAACATAGAGCTCAATGGCATTGACACCGCAGGCCAAGGGCGAAGAACAACAGGAGAAAGCTCAGCAGGATTCCGTCAATGCCGGACACTATACATAACTCTGGTGGTAATAATCCTTTGAAGCTACGTACATGTAGTTTCAATACTTACTTCATTGGACGGCCATTATGGTTCATAGCAGCGACAGTAAAAACTGTGCGGGAAGTGGGCCGCCATACGAAACCCTATTAAGTTTTGTTGTTTGCCGAGCTCCAGACCTGAACCGATTCGACGATTATCGTACAACGTGGTACGTCTTCTTGGCCATTTATGAAGCTATGCATTCCTGCTCTAAGATGTGAGGGCATCTTATGAAGCCTCAGCAGCACATTCGTCTTGAGCAGCTTGCTAGCCATTTGCCAGACACTCAAGCTGCACCCTCTACTGTACCGGAAGGAGTGCACAAATACAACTCGGGCAACATGGCAGCATCAGAAACGACCCAGACGAAGGAAATGCCGGAGAGCGCTTACCGGCAATACTTACCTGATCTGAGCATACCACGTTTTACAACGATGCATCAGCAAGATGCTCACAAGTACGCTGAGGACTTCAAGAAGCACGGCAATCCTCCCTGGCTACATGGACTGTATATGCACTGGCTTGATCTGTTGAAAGAGCCTTTCAGAGGTGTCACGGCTGATGGCGAGGTCAGACAAGGCTTGTATCAGGTTCAAGACGAAGGTGTACCGATTGAAAAAATTGTGACAGCTGCTGATGGGCTTGTCTCTCTGTTGTCTGTTGCTCAGAAACTCTCCATTTTCTACCACATTGACGACCCGAAATGGCGAACTTGGTCGAATCCTGAATTTCTCCTTGCTCACAAGGGCATTAGACTGGACGAGGTTGAATCGAACGTCCGCGATGCCACGATGCAGCTGCTGGCTAGCATACTCTCACCTGAAGGTTATCAAAAAGCCATTGCTGCCATGCGAATCAACGGGTATTTGGGAGAACTCGTGAACGGCACAAAGGTCATGAATGAATTCTCATACAACATCTGCTTCTTCGGCCAACCATCAACAACACGACCATGGGGTCTCAGTTTCTACGGCCACCATCTCTGCCTCAACATGTTCTTCTACAAGACACAAATCATCATCAGTCCCTGGTTCACAGGTGCAGAGCCCAACATCATCGACGGTGGCCAATACTCCGGCACCAGAATCCTGCACAAAGAAGAGGAGTGTGGACTACAGTTAATGCAGAGCCTAAATTCCGAACAACAGTCCAAAACACAAATCTACAAAACAATGAAAGACCCCGCCATGCCCAAAGGCCGCTGGAACCACGACGACCAACGCCACCTCTGCGGCGCCTACCGAGACAACCGCATCGTCCCATACGAAGGCATCACAGTCTCCTCCATGACCCAAGCGCAACAAACCCTCATCCTCGACATCCTAAACCAATACCTCCTATACCTCCCCTCCCAATCCCGCCAAACGAAGCTCAAGCAATGTCAGAGCTACTTCAACGAGACCTACTTCTGCTGGATCGGCGGCTTCGGCAACGAAGATCCATTCTACTTCCGCATTCAGAGTCCTGTAATCTTGGTCGAGTTTGACCACCATTCTGGCGTGTTCTTGACGAACAAGGAGCCTGCGAAATTTCATATTCATACGTTGCTGAGGACGCCGAATGGTGGTGATTATGGGTTTGCTTTGAGGCCGAAATGTGGCGTTAGTGATGGGACGGCGGGTGGTGTTGAGCAGAGGTACATATGGGAAGGTTGAGGTGTAGCAGTATACGTACAGTTGGCATCAATCATGGTTTCCAGCCATATTGGTCAAGTGCATCACATTGCAGCCACAGGGGAGAAGGTCAATGTGGCGTAATGCTCGAACATACTTACTCGACTTCACAACTTCTCTTCCGTATAAAACAGAGACATATGAATGCTAGTTAAGGCTCACCAAATGCGATGCTTAGGTCAGGATCTAGCGTTTCGCCTCCATTCATCTCCTCACATCAAGCCAAACTTGATGATTCTTCCACTCTATGATACCTTTACCTTCCAACGTTCATTTACATACCAAAGTGGTCAAGATTCACCTCTCACCTTTGATGTGTGTGAGCAACAAGCAATACCCCACGTTAAATTTCGTGGTGGTGGCATCGTTCCCTGCTACGCCCTGCTAGATCAAAGTTACCGGGATTTGTCCACAACAAGCATACTTTGCGGCCACTCTGTGTCACGTGCACGCACCCACGATGAAAGCAACAAGTAATCAACGCAATTTAACCGCGCGATAAATCTATCGTGTTTCCCTAACCGCCCACGCCTCTCTAGCTCATCTCACAAAATCACCCGATTGTCTGAACTCGGAGACCACCAATCTGGAGACCACTTCTGAAACCAGCTCAGTGTTCTAGCAAGCAAAGCACGATCCTCGTGAGATTGCGGTTCCAGATCCTGGATTCGTCGGCCGGGCTTTGGATAAGTGTAATGCGGCATGTCTCGAATGCTGGTAGTGAGCGGCCATGGACTGGCTGACCCTTCAAAGCTTCTGGTAAGGTGGTAGGTGGCGTCGATGGTTCAGTCTGTTCGGGTGGTTGAGGTGTATATAACATGGCTCTGGTTCGAATGATTTGGGGCTTAGGCAGGAAACCACGCGGCAAACTCGATCGACGAAGTCAAATATTCAGCTCAGCTCGATACACCAAAGTTTAGGACATCGTTCGATCATAGCCGCAACGACCTACAAAACGACATACAGCACTGAAACCAACGAGGAAACGACATCATGCAGCTTCAGACACTCAAATTCGTCTCCTTCCTGCTTTTTACGGCATCAGCTTTGGCCGCGCCTACCGCACTCGCGAACAGTGAGGTATCTCGAGACGTCTTGCCCAGAAGAGGTCTTATCATTGTCTCCGCGTGCAACTCGAGCGACCAGTGTGCAAGTGGCTGCTGTGCCGTCGATCTGGGAATCTGCCTAAATCCCAACATAGGCCAGAATCAGGGCGATTGTCTGTGAACATAGCCACCAGAAGTCGGATGAGTAGAGACACCCGCGTAAGGTCAAAGAGTAGAAATATGGAGTGTATCACTGGTTTTGAACATTATCACGGCTGGTTCACACCAAATAGTGGTGAATGACGGCTAAATAGGCTAGGTGAAGCTTGGGGAGGAAGCGACCAGCAACGACGAGGGGAAAAGGACATAATGGTAGAAGGAAATCCCTGCCTTAGCTCTACAGTATAGCAGTAAAGCCATTGATTGCTGAATCAGCGGCCTGAACAATAGATTACCCATTTGCGTTCGTATCGTCCAGTTCTGGTTAGACCCAGCCACTTGCCAGATCCTAGCACAATCGTAATAACCCAAAATAGAACAGGCCTCCTGCCGCCTGGCGCACCTTATCTTATTAGGGTAGCAAGAGTGGCTGAGATTGGCGCTTCCAATGTCTGTATTGCGGTCGAAACTTGTGTTTCAGCTGCTACCAACACATCATCGTGGCCAATGGTTCTCCTTCGCTTCCTACACACTCCTTCGGGACTGGTACTTACGTATTCTAGGATATACTCAATGCTGTTCGTCGGTAGAAATGAGTTGTCTTTTACGTCTGCTACACATCCAACACTTTTGCTATCATGGGGATTATGGAGCAGCTTAAGAGAAACAACTATCGAAAGCGTCAACATGGCCGGATTCAGCGTTTCAGCGTCCTCGACACCACAGCCCTCACGCAGATGAGTGGTCGAAAACTGGACATCGCGGTGGCATGCGTTTATATCACATTTCCGTTGTTGGTACTCACCTCAGTATTGCTTGGCCTGATATACAGATATCGCGTTATCCACAATGAAGGTCCATTTTCAAGTCTTGCCCTTGCCACCACCAACAACGATGGATCTGCCTACTATGTAAACTTGAGCTCGACCTTTCTCATCTTTATCGCCTCATGGATGAGCAGTCTCGCTCCTATTTTGGTGGGGTTTGCGGTAACACTGGCAGCATATCGAGCTGGTCAGCAGATACTTCAAAATACCCAGTGTGCACGACGCGAGGATATGTTGACCCCATACCAACTTTCCTTGATTTTACGATTCCTTAACGGTGCCACTTGGAGTGGATTGTGGCTTTGGATACTATACATCTTAGGCTGGGCTCCTCAACGTCAACCGCAAGCAAAGCCGTTGAAGCACATCATCGCTGTAACTGTCGTAACGACTCTTCTGGGGTGAGCATCTTCCGTTAGAAACGATGAACTCGAGACTAATCGATCACAGATTGGCAGTGTTCGGCGCAGACACATGGCTGCATATTGCCACCGAAACTGTCAGCTTCACTCAAGTCAGCGATATCACCGATCAAGGCCATACCTTCAGTCTGAGTCTCTTATCTCCGAATTGCACAGCAACCAACAATTCCGTAATTGCGCTTGTGGCTGAAGGCACCAACTGTGGTCTTGATGTCTATTCGGGAGCTTTCGTCAATGCAACCGAGCCAGTTCGAACTCTTAACAACATCTCGAATTCGATCGTGGTGCAGAACAATGGTCCTGATCCTAAGCTCGAATTTCTCGGCATATCCGCCTCTGCGCGAGACTCTACCTACGACTTCAGCGCTTCAACGTATGGAATGAAGACTGTATGCAGGGCCATTACACGAGATTGCAATCTTAGCAACAACGGAAATATGACGTACAATTGTGGCAATGGTTCATTTGAAGGTGCACTTGCAGTACCACTGGCTGGCGCGTCATTCAAGCTTGCTCAATTCGCAAATGAAGACCTGTCTGATGATGCAGTCTATGGATATGGCGTTCGAAACCCCTATTACACGACTCTTGCGGCGCTTGTAGATGATCCGGCCAACCAGCAGGTGGTCCTTTCAACAGATCCAGACATTGCAAGCGGCAACGGAGGTCTGGGCTTTGTCCTGTTGTGTACGAGTACTGTATATGACATAGAGTACAGTGTTGTGGAAGATCGCATTGTGCATTTGACATACAAGCAAAGCAATACTTCTGTTGTGAATATAGGAGCAACGATCATGGCGCAAACCCTATTTGGTTTATCAAACATGAATACTGCAGTCACGGCAGGAGTACAGTTTTCACAAACCTCACAACAGGTCGCCGATGCATTTGCAACGGTGCTTAGTCAGGCTTCTCTTTCTGCTGCAGTGCAGGGGTTTGTCAAGACTACTACTTCACAAGTTCAACAAAGACACTCGTTCCTCGTTGCAAGGATACCCAACTATCCACTGTTTGCTCTGGTCGCAGCCAATCTCAGTTTCGTTGTGTTGGGCATAGTCCTTACCATCATCGCTTGGAAGACGCCTCGCGCAGCCAGAGAAGCCCAAACAAGACTCAGTATTGCTGCACTCGTGGCAGACCACTTTGAAGGACGAGCAAGAATTGGTGTGGAAAGCCTAGAAGAAATGTTTGATGAGTATCACGGTGCGGACGGCGTGCGGGTAGGCATCGACAGGACAGAGGATGGTGGTTATGCTTTCAAGACTTTCGAGAAAGGCGCTAACATCTCCAAACCCTTTCACTTTCATGGCGAAGACGAATGGATTGACATTCCCGTTGAAGACAAAGGACGAGGAGGTTGGATATGAAGTTTGTGTATTAGCGAAGTCCATTCACAAGAAGAATATTTATTTCATTCGATTTCCGTCCTCCCTCCCTCATATTTGGATTCAACGAGCTCGATCGTCGGAGCGCATAAACGGCGAGTTCTGTTCACAGCCAACGTTCCATACGTATACCATACGTATACGTGCGTATACTTGCTAAACGACTAATCCTGGAGGATATACAGCTTCCTTCGAGATGTAGGCTGTCAACCTAAGTGCCAAATCCTTATCACAGTCCTACATGCAAGGTACATACTTGACTGCAAGAGATTATGCCATTGCTCAATAATTCATCGCATTGTATCCAAAGACGACAGGAAGCGAGACTTACATACGTACTTCCAGTTCAACAACACGTACTTAGTAGTCTTACAAACACAATCCGGATAACACTCATGGTCGATACGACACGAAGAGAGTAAACCTCTACCTATATACTACATACGTATGTACTTGCTTTCAACGAGCCTTTTAACTCAGAAAATGCATGTATGCACCTAACATAGAATATAAAGCGCGTGAATCGTCCCTTCTTAAAACTAAAACTACGCCGTTTGGCAATAGCCATCTCTAGGTAGTTGTGAGTCGTGCCTTCCTTGGTACATGCGTACAAATGCATCCAATGTATACAAGGCAGCCACGACGTACGTATCTTCTGCCGCCACCTCCATAGCACGCACATACGTACGTAGTTTTCTCCAGTAGTCCTGCTCACTACGTACGTACGTACATGTATGAACCAGTAGTATGACCACAACCTCCGAACACAACAACACAATACAAGTGCTTGACCACCTCTCGACGGAGCCTTCTCCTATACCCGCTACGTACCCTCATCCAATTCATCGAGACCAGTGTCCACTCCCCAGACAAAAATGTAAAAACCTACGTACGCACCTATTTCAACACCTCGATAGAACATACGTATCGCCCTAAATGCATACGAATTCTCTCAAAGAAAAGAATCTCCAGACCATATTACACAAGTTTAAAAATCGTTGGATAGGGTAATGAAGATATAACGTAGACGGATGAAGCGAGAAGCGAGCGACTATCCGCTGTTGGTACGTGGGTACGTTATCAACGTGGTAGCGAAGATACATATGCTTCGCAGGGAATATTACTGCATGACAGGTACATACGTGTTCAGTCGTTTCCAATTAACATAATCTCGGCACCGTGCTGATACAGCATCAACATCAGCTCAGAACATGATCAGCAACAAGCTTATAAGAAGCACTACGATAGATGTTGTCGCTGATATCCGCTTATCCCGGAAATATCCGTCCGTGACTTCCTAACCTCCAAATCCTTCAACCACGCACTGATCATCTCAATACGTGTATACAGTAGGTAAGTACATACGGACTTCTTGAACTTCGAGATAGTTGACCGAGTGCTTGATAACACAGAGAATGCGTATATACTCGTCCGATTACTACTATGTGGCACACAAGGGTCCGTAGAAAGCACTTCAAATTGATATTAATATAAAATCCATGTGCTAGCATGATTTCAAAATGCTTCGAAATCGTCTTAGCATCATGAATGTTCAGCTATGTTCCACTGTCACCAAGAATCCATATGCTTTCCTTGTCAAATCCGAGTAACATCAAAACACTGTCGCACCAAAATCAATGAAGTCCTCCTAACTTACGTACGTAGTTCAACTGTCAGCTTTCTATGTACCTGATGTCGAATATCAAAAATCAAGATCTGTTCGCGAGCTATTACCGCGATGTTATGTAGGCATCCAGGCTTATCTGCTTACTACAGATGAAATTCCTTTATTAGGTGGCGCGCAAATACAGCTACGTTATCCGTATGTGTTCTATACGTACCAGTTGAATCTTATAGTCGTTGTACACGGTCACAGAGCGGTCACAGTACGGTTGTGTTATTCATATTTGTAAGGTTACACAAATTGTGTGCAGTACACACAGTAACACTACGTCCGTGCTTCGTGCTATACTATCATGAACCACGCAGATGGATTGAGATGATATGGAAACAGAGCACTGTTCATGTACACATAAAACCATCCACCTTGAATACAGCACACACGATTTGATATCCATCCATAATCCGTAAATGTGGTTCATTCGTTGGAGACCGTTTCAATACATGACAAACACACACCAGCTAAATAAATATGTACCTAGGTACTCCACCAGCGCCTTGCAGTACCCACCAAACCATAAAATACGTAGAAACAAAGAGAAAGGGCAAACTAGAACATTCAAGCGAATGTAAGCTGTGTCCGTCATATACACAAGAACAAGAAACGAATCGCAATTTCATCAGGTCGACCGTAACCACAATCTGTGCTGCTGCTGCTGCCGCGGCTATCACTGGCCGTTCTCACTTCGAGCTTTTGGAGTTGGTTGCTCTCCAAAGTCGATAACCTTATTGGGCATCGGCGTGGCTTCATCATCCATATCAAACTCTTTGCTCATATGACCAGGCGCTAGAGGGAAGAGGACAGGAGGTGTGATATGTCCCTGCTCAGGCTCCATATGAAGGTATTCGGAGACGGTTCTTGCACCTTTTCTTGGTTGAACCGAGCCAAGGAGCGCAAAGTCCTCCTCCGGAATACGCAAGCCTCCCATACGCTCTTCTAGAAGCTCCAATGACCTTCGCAGACCGTTTTCCCCAACTGAGTGCTCGTCATGTGTCGATGTAACGCTACCTCGACTGTTTGACCGCATCATCTCGTGCCCGAGCTTTGAACTCGCTCGAGTTGTTTTGCCAACAGGAGACCTCTGTCTACTCTGAAGCCTGCCCAGCTCCTCGTCTTCATCGTCGCCTTCCTCGGCTCCACCAGCATTGGTCCGTAGCTTCTCGATCGACTCACGCTTGCTCCGGATTGCTTCAGATGATGCTTGATGACGCAATGATGGAGGCAACGGCAATCGCTCTTCCGTGGTAATAGTTGGAGGAGCGGACTCTGTATGTGTCAAAGCTGGAAATTCTGGTTGCTTGAGGTTGTTTTGGTCCACCATTGGATTACCTGATATACCGAGCCCACCGTAAGACCACTCATCTGTGGCGGTTCGGGAGATGATCACTGGTATGTCATCAGCCCTGAGAGATTCGAGGTCGCTGAAAAAGCCACCACTGCTGATCGAATCTTCCCGACTGGACCCCTTGTACGACGATTCAGGCATAGTCGGCGCTCTGCTAGATGCAACCGAACTAGGGCTGTCGTGCACACGCTGACTGATAGGCAATGTAGACAAACCACTTGTAGACATAAACGTGATAGACTTGAAATCTTTTGGTGGTGGCTTCCACGAGCAATACCTACAAAGAGCTTCGGTAAGCTTCTCAATAGTTGGCGGCTTTTGCAACAAACTGTCGAACTGATGCTCGTCTGGCAGCTCCTTTAGATATCCTGTGATGCACACAATAGGTGTATGTGTGTTGACACTCTTCGTATCCCGGATCATGCGGGCTAGATCGACACCATTGATGAGCGGTAGTTTATACTCGGTAAAGATGATGTCGAACTGAACTTGACCTCCTGCATATCCTATAGCTTGAGGACCGGTTGTTGCTGTGATTGTTCGACACCGCAATTTCTCGCAGAGCTTCTCCATAACCATTTTCGAAACAGGGTGGTCTTCGCAAATCAATATGTCGAGAGGCCGATAGGCTGGACCTTCGAGAAAGTTTACCTGTGACATTCTTCTTGAGCTTTGTCGCTTCCTGTGTACCTTAAGCAGAGCCTTCGTATGAGCTGTATTCTCATTGTCGGATGACGATGGCGAGAGATCTCGCACAAAGAGCTGACTTTTTCTTTTGTGGTGACCTGGTATGAAAGGCTCGCGTAAATGACCGTCACTGTCTTGGGAACCCACAGTGTGCGACCTATTCCGACCCACTGATCCAGGTTGCAGTGATCCGGCACTCTTAGCAGGGGATATTGTCGACATGCGTTTGACAGGAGAATTGATCGCTGGCACTCTAGCGCCGGCAGGATCGTATGTTGTAGAGTTTTGGAGGTTGCTAGAGTTCGAAGAGCCTGAAGTCTTTCGACGTTCATGATGTCCCGCCGCGAACTGTATGTGCATAGGGGAACTGGGTTGCGAACCGCGATTGGGTGATGCAGTAGAACTTCCCAGACCTGATGGCGAAGCAGGACGATGATGTTTGTTCACTGAGAGTACTCTTTGGACTGACACTGGCATCATGGGGCTGCCCTCAACAGAATGTGAGGGTGAGGGCATGACAGGAGTTGGCGCCAACGACACCGGTTGTGATGCTATCGCCATGGATTGTGCGGTGCGTGCCTGCGCCTGTAGTGTTTCCTTCCGCATTCTTTCGACGATGTCCTTGTTTGCTTTCTCTAGAACAGGCAGGTTTTTGAAGGTGAAGTTGCCGAAATCGTCAGCGATCACAGGCTCACTCAACCGACGACTTCTTGAATCCCTTGCAATGTGTGGTGGGATGTGTAAAGGTATTAAACCGCGTTTACCTGATGCGACCTGCGCTCGAGCTTTGAATAATGCATCGTGAGGACGATCGGAATAGCTACCAGTAGAAGGTCCACCAACATCAGGAGACATCTGATCTTCCATCTCCTCTGGAAATGCTTGTAGCGTCGCGCCTCGAGCATCAAAATATTCAGTATCTTCCATGTGTTCAGGATTGGGCACAAACTGGGCTTCATCCTCTAACAGGGTCTCCCAATTGATGTCCGAAAACCATGGGTGTGCTTGAATCTCAGCTCCGCCGCTTGTGAATTTGTCTTGCGTGTTTGCCCCTAATCTTTTGCTGGGGTCAAGTTGTATAAGTTTATTGATCAGATCTTTCGCATCCTCAGATACATCAATCTCGTCCTCGTCATCTGGCCAAGCGATACGGCGATTTAGGATATTATCAAACACTTTTTCGGTCGTTGGAGCATTGAAGGGGGGATAGCCGTACAAGAATTCAAACAGAATGCACCCAAGCGACCACCAATCACACATTTCATCTTGTACAGTACCTGTGATTGTCTCTGGAGCTAGATAGTCTGGAGTGCCGACGAACCTCTTGCCGCTCTCCTCTGGATCAAACAGTGCTGTCGGTGGTGGCAACAACTGCGAACTCATACTGAGATATGATGCTGACATGTTGCTCATAGACTGTGATAATGGCAGGAAATCGGGTGAAGCACTTGCTTGAGAATAGGACTCCTCCTCTATCTGATTGACTTTTTGGTAAATAGAAAAGGGTCGACCTGATTCATTACTGTCGCTCAAGCCCAATCCTTGGAATGAATTATGGAGGTCATGACTTGACACACTCCCACTGTCACTTCTATATTCAGATGGGCGACGAGAAAACTCTCTGCTAAGAGAGTTTTCGCGGTTGAGGTTGAAATAGGATGGTTGGTCCAAGCCGCCGTTCAATGCAGGGGTCAGCAAAGGGGTTTGTCCTGGTGACGGACCTTGAGCATAGTCGAACGAAGCGGAACGAGATGCTGGTCCAGAGATTTGTGATGAGAAATGACCTTGTTTGAACAAGTCGGGATCTGGCTCATCAGGGCTCTTGAGCGCGCGCTTTTGTCGCCCGATTAAACCCATTCTCGAAAGCCCAAAATCGGTCAACTTGAGATGACCTTTCGAGTCGATGAGTAAGTTGTCTGGCTTTAGATCTCGGTGGACGATGCCTCGACTATGCAGATGCTCAACTCCGAGCACGACTTCAGCAATATACTTCTTGCCCCAATCTTCCGAGAGCCCTCCGAGAATTTTGATCAAAGATGCACAGTCACCACCATTGAGATACTCCATGACCAAGAACAAATAATCTTTGCTGGAAAAGGTCCAATACAACTTAGCAACGAAATCGCTTTCCCCCTGCCACATCATGATGGCGCGTTCTGCTTTGACGTTGGTGACTTGATTTTTGGCCACCATGTCAGCTTTTCGTAGCACTTTGATAGCGAAGTATTCGCCGGTAAGTTTCTTCTTTGATAGATAGACACTGCCGAAGGCGCCTTTACTGATTGGTTTGACGATTTCGAAGTCTTTAATCGAAGGGGGTTGAGCTCGGGGTTGCGGGTGCGCAGTTGTAGTAAGCCTGGGCGACAATGGTGCACGACCATCACAATGCATTGAAGACTGTCGGCGGTGTTGGGGGTTGTGATAGTGAGGACTACTAAACTCACCGGCTGTGATCAGCGGCGATACAATTGGAGATTGAACTGGTACATCTGCGCTTGGTAGTCGGGCCTTGGTTATGCGAAGAGGGCTAGACGGAGGAGGATAGCGACCCGGCGACGATCCACGATGAGGTGAGGCTGAATTCAATCCGTGCAGATGCATACTCCGACGTTTCCTATCTCGTGAACTTGCCGATCTGCTTAGCGGTTGCTCAGATATCGCTGCTGGTGAGTCCATTCTTCGAGCTTGGGCGGCACTAGACAATGATGGTAGACTACTATCGCTTGCCTCGGCCTCTTCTGGCCCAGCATACATAGATCTTCGCTTGTGGATTGGCAATGGTTGAGATACGAGGTTACTGTGACCAGACTTAGGGGTAGGGCATTCTTGTGGGCTACTCGACCCGGTTGACACTGCTTGAGAAGAAGGACGCCGTGAATCGCTAAAGTTGAATGATCCTTCGAATGAGTTGCGCAGCGCAGAAGCCATTGATTTGAGCTTTGGTCTAGATTGACTCCTAGCCATCTGGGCCTCTGCTGGTTCTGGGACATGAGGCGCTGACTCATCGACGGGAGTGGGCGACTCAATGGGAATGCTGACAGTTGGCTCTCCTTCCTGTTCTTGTTCTTCCTCCTCGCTCCCGCTCTCGCCCTCACTCGACAAGGAGAGTTCACCAGTAGCCGCTTGCTCAGCTTTGAGCAGTGCTTCGCTGATGCAGGCATCTACCTCCGTAAGATATTCCTGTCGTATTCGCTCACCGTACTCAAGTATAACCTGGTGTCGATGCACAGCTTCTATTTTCGCACGAGCCAATCTTTCCGTGTCAGAACTCAACGCCGCGAGCCCGGGCTCCGTTTCAAGACTACTCGGCGGCTGCCAATGCATTACCTGACTAATTCGAGATTCGGAAACAGGTGACTGTGTTCGAAACTCATCATTGTCATCATTTTTGATGTCCTTTATGGCAGGCACATTAATCTCGATAGCCGTGTCGCAAAGGTCCAGTATCAACTCAATCATGCGCACGAGCGGGCGACGGACAATAAAGGACGATCGTCCTCTCGTGTGACCGTGTCCGAGACCAGTGGTTGAAGGACTACGGGAACGTGCTGGACTCACTGTCTGCGACCCTGGCATGGACGACAACGAAGACGAAGTTGGCGAAGGACCAATTATGAGTCCCTTGTACTCGGGAAGAGGTGGATTTGGAGTGTTCTCTCCTGATCCAGGCCGACTTGATCGAGTATCGAAGGCATCGAGAACCTTGACAATAGCATGACGATGATCTATCAAACTCTCCTGTATCATCTGGACATCCAACTCAGCTTTGTGCTCTTGCACACAGAGGTCTGAATGGCGCTCAAACCACCACGGCACGATAGATCGTTCGCATATTCGACAAACGATGGGCAGAGGGGGAGGATGATTGGCAGGGTCCATAGCACCAGCCTCAGTGAGTTCCGAGAGATAGTTTGCCAAAAGCTCAGCGCCAACGCCCAGCATGTCAACCAGGACTCGGGGAAACTCAACTTCAATCTGGAGCGGCTCAGCTGCAGGTTGCAACATCCACATTGTGTGTGACTCGCCTCCAGTCGTTCGATCCCACACCATTATTCCCTGACCCTCTAGCTCTAGAGGTATCTTTATCTCGGAATCCGGGCCATCGTCACCTTGTAATGGAGGCAGTGACTGAAGATTCAACATAGGCGCGAGGGCCGAGGCAGATGTGGTTTCGACGGTGAATTTGATGAATTGGCTTTTGTCATTTGACTTCAATGCTGCGATTGCTCGTTCGAAGGCAGTTGTATCGTCCTTGATATAGTGGGCTATTGGCTTTCCTTTCACAGCTTCAAGACTCGTACCAACCACTTCCGTCCATGAAGGACTGACCCATCTGACGACACCATCCAGGCTTAGATCTAAAATGATGTTTCGGGTTTGTTCAGCAGCCTCTTTGAGTTCTTGTGTGCCTTCTTGAATGTCTTGGCTGAACGACCTTTCCATCAATACTTTATGTGGCTCGGGTCCTACACCAGCATGATACTTGAGGGCAGCCACGGTGGGTGACTGAGCGATTGGTCGGTTCGGGCCATCATGGGCCATTCCTGCTCCTGTTTCACAGAAGTCTTGGAGCTGATCGGCTGGCGTTTCGATATTCAGCAGTTGCAGTGTCGAGTAGCATTAACGCAGCACAGCTTGCGCACGTTGCTATCTCGCCATCTTTCTCGATTGGTGTGTTTCCCTCAGCGCGTTTCCCGACACGCTTCTTCGTGGGAATTTCTCGCAGGGATCCGTTTGCTTGTAGCGCAGAGTAAACAAAGTAAAGAACGTGGATACTTGATAGTGAACGATTTGAGGAATGAAAGCGAGGATGTGGTGATTTTGTCAATTGCCGGCCGCCCGATCTTGAGCTTGGTCCTACTGGATCAACGAGATGGTCACAACACGGTATGATAGGGTGGGATGTTGGGAGGTTTGGCGATGGGAAGAGTATTGCTGTTCAGAGTCGTAGGGCGGTAGAGGTGGATGCAAGCAGAGTGAACGATAGAATTTGGGTTGATGCAGCGAGTACGGGGACAAATGACAGACCGACAGGCGACTGTGAGTGGCTTGATCGGCGGAAAGATGTGGTGTTGGAAACCCTTGAGGTGGGGTGAGAAAGAGGCGCTGTTAGAAGGTTTATTCTTTAGCACCGCTGGAAGCCCGATTAATTATTGGCCGGCTCTGGCCCTTACGCATATACATGCGACGCCAACAACAAATCGGCAACAAAGCGACTTTCCCCCCAACCACACACACACGTCTCGTCGAAACATTGGCCTGTTGTTGCGTAGCTACAGTAACTACCACTGCTGAAGACCCATCGAAGAACAGGCTCTACAGTAAAACAGATTCACTTGCACCTGAAACCAGAGGTCTGATGCCTTACAGTGACACTTCTACCTTACTTAGAGGGGATGACCCTTTACAGTAAATACTTCTCGTAAACGATCACAGGGTCCCACACTTGTTAATTGTTAATCGATAAGTCCATCGATTTGGCCAACAGTGGCTTGGCTGATGAGCTTACCACACGTGGGAGTATTGCTACTGGGGAGAGTGAAACAGCCCGTGGTTGAGTGGATGGGGCCAGTTGATCTTGATGGGAATTGCCTGGCTTATATGAATGAATAAATCGTTATTGCTTGCACTATATTTGGCCACTTTGTTTTCTCTTTTTGCACAAACGAAAAGTTCCCTTGTTAATTCCACTAGGCTCATACGTGCAATAGCAGCATATCCTCCTGTCACTTGTAATAGACCGAGTTTCCCGGCATAATTCTTCGTCATCAGCTCACTACTGTATAGGTGACGCTCGTGGAGAAAGCTTGTGTTTCGAACGTTTCAAGCACCTAACATAAGCTAATTCCAACCATTAGAAAGCCTATCGAATGAAGAGACACGCTCATCTGACCATCTGCCTCGCTTCAGACGTAAGCCAATCACGAATACTGTGATGTACATGAGAGCATGAGTGCTCCTTGGTGCAGGATGCAGGATGCATGGTGCGTCAAGAACTGACGTTCCATTTCCGTCTTGTGGGAGCACACTCATCCGTTGCTCAACTACAAAACACTTAACAATAAACACGAAGTCTGACGTGGCGGATGGTCTGATCATATTTTGAGGTCTTTGGTGTTACTCTGATCTCGAATGCAGGCTTTACGGTGGTTTACAGTCATCTAGAATGATTGTCTTCCCGGATCGTCCAATGTATGCTCCATCAGCCAGCTTCGAGGCAGACACAATTTGACCAACATTGGTGGTTATACCACATCGCACGAGCTTGTCTCTTTCCACGAAGCATAACGACTGGAAATAATGAATCAACCTCAATGCTTGTGCCACGACACCTTCTCTATCTCGAGATTCAATGTCACAGATATTCTTTCCCACATCCAGTGATCATTACAAATCAAAATGCATGGGAACGAGGCAGATTCGTCAGTTTCGGTCAAAGCAATATCCGTTGACATGCAAGTCGACGTCCTAATATGCAGGCAAGTCATTCTCTTGGTTCTTGGCACCACGGCCTATTGCCCGATACATGCACTTAAGGCAATCTCACCTCTACATTAGTCCAGGCATTGAGTATCTATGCTGGTGCTTTCCGTACTTCTCGATGTCGAAAATTGCTCCTGTGAAGACGTCATGTATTCTCTTTGCGTTCAGCTCTCAACATGTATCCGCAAGGTCTGAATGGTAAGTAGTCAAGATTTGCAGAAGTAATGCTTTGTTTCGATCACCCCCTGGAATCTCAAGTAACCTACAGTATCAGAAACACAATATACTGTACAAGCAGACAATACACCGCTCACCGATCAACAGATCTGCGATCTCCTGAAAGTATGCTGAGATGCTCAGATGCGAGCCAGAGACCTCGCGAGAATACTCGCACGGCTCATGTGGAAACACACTTGCACATCCTAGTCCTTACGTCTCCAATCAATCAACATTCCTGACTACCCCGGATATGCCGGTAGAGTTCACCAGCCTAGCGTTTGACTAACCACACTGGACCATGAGGATTACTCGGCAGTCTGGTAAGTGTTCTGGACGACCGTTGCAGTATTGGCCAGACCTGTTATACTGTAGTGGTGTCAGTACACACAGTACAACTGCTTGTCTACAGTAGACGAAATCTGAGAACTCCCGACACACTTACAGACGAAGTCCAACACCAGACATAAGGTACTGTAGCTGCTCTCTGGCTTCCACAGAGCTTCTGGAAGTGATCGTCGCTGCCAGCACGCTACCGCAGACAGCATTTCTGCTTTGGTGACTTTTGCATCGGTATTCATCATCCAGCTTTGCCATATCGAACTACTGGACACTCAATCATCGGTTTGGTATCATAGCCTTCCTTGATGCTGACCAAACCAGCAATTCTGCAAGGGCTATAGACTTCAACGTTATCAGTAATGCAAATTGGGTATCTCTATAAGTGGCAGGCACACTATTCACTATGTATATGCACTCTTCCTCCCATGGAACAAATCCAACCACCATCCATTATCACCACATTATTGAGTCTTCTTCGCGACACTACCATTTCCCGCCTGCTCCTTGTCCCACCCCAAGAACCAGTCCACGCTCCTCGCCAATCCTTCCTCAACCCCCACAACCGGCCTGTACCCACACCTCCTCTTGATCTTCTCACAGCTGTAATACCGATCAATACAGCTATACTTCACTGTCTGCCGGTTAATCTTCCCCTTTCTACCACTGATTGCACCGAATGCCTCGCTCAATGCTCCGATCACTTGCGCCATGGCCTCCGGCAACGCCCATATCTTGTCAACACCACCAATCTCCTTGCCTATTCGGCTCCACACAAACTTCGTGATATCCCAGAAATAGCACGGCGCATCATTTGTGACGATAAAAGCTTCTCCATCAACGCGCTCATGCTCAAGGACATCCGCCTTGCCTTGAGCTTTACGTTGGTACGTAATAAGCAGGGCCTCAGCGACGAGGAGCAGACCTAGCGCAACATTCCCCACATACGTCGTGTCAAAAAGGTTATCTCCCGGTCCAAGCTGGATATGCAACTGCCACAACGGCGCCACACTAGCCGTCTTGCACAACCCATACGCTATCCCGCCCAAGTCACCTTCACCCGTGATCCCCGCCGGCCGCACCGCACTCGTAAGCATGCCGCCCAAATCTTCGCGCCCATTAACCTTCAGCACCTCCAGCTCCGCCTGCGCTTTCGTCTCGCTGTAGTACTCCCGCTCATTCGGGATAACCAGCGGCCACCGCTCATCCGCATTGCGCAAATCACTCTGCGCATCGTGTATCACACTCGACGAACTCGTATGCACGAACGCCTTGCACTTCCCACCCCACGACCCTCGCGCGCCGCCCGCAACCTCAAGTAACGTCCTCGTCCCCTCGACATTAACCCTTTGGAGTATCGTCCTCGGCGCCTCCCAGCTCGGACTCGCTGTGTTAATGACCACGTCTGGCTTGACCTGCGTGAATATCCGCAGCAGCTGCTCCGCGTCTGTTATGTCTGCTTCGTGGTACGTGCATCCCGGCAGCCGGTTGCGCGTGCACTTCAGGTCCAGCGCGTGGACTGTCGTGCCGGATTGGTCGTAGGATGGGTATCGTGAGGATAGCGGGGCGTAGGTGAAAGCGTACCGGCCTTTGTTGGGGCCGAGCGAGAGCGACGAGGACGAGGAGGGTGTCGTCGCTTTTTCGGATGGGAAGTTCAGCAACTGGTCGACTACGTGACGGCCTAGGAAGCCGCAGCCGCCGATGACCAGGACTGTGCCGAGGGATTTGGGGTCGGGGAGAGGATCGTCAGTAGTTGAGGGCATGGTTTGTGTGTGAATGTATGGATGGATGGTTGTGCACCTGGAGTAGGGCTCTGACAGCCGAGGTGTAGAGGTGCGGTGCTGGCTTTTAGTTACTACGGCGGAAAAAAGCTCTGGTGTAATGCGATGCAGTAACGACGAGTGTAAGTTCCAGTGCTGGTAACGGTGCAAAGGAGATTCGGTCGCTTCTGTTCTGCGATATGTTCGTGGAACAGCAAGAAGCACCCCCAGATTAGCGTCTAGAAAACAAAATTGTGGGCTCGCAGTCGGAAGTGGGGCCATCTCCGGGATTCTGTTAATTAAGCCAACCAGCAGTTCTGAAGAACAGTGTTGTGGAGTGGTTGGTTCCACGGAACGACATTCTAGAAACACGTGTAAATTGTAAACATTGCAGGAAAGTCGTTCGTTGCACCATGGGGTTTACTCAAAAGTACCTACGTTATGTGCTTGCTTTTTGCTCTGCTCGAATGCGGGAATGTGTCTCGAATTTCTATAATACGGGGACTATACAGGAGCGCACGAAGGTTGGTCAATAATACCTATGCTCGTATGGGCATAGAAGTCATGAATAAATATCCATTCAAAGTCGCACTCGAAACATGTATTCATCCGGTGATGACCACCAAAACTAGTGTGCTCAACCGTGCAGCAGCCGTCTACGCCGTCATGATTGTCATTCAGAAGCCCATATATGAATAAATCAAAGCATGATATGCGTTCTAGCTTCAAAGCCTAATAGAGGTCTTACTGACGCCCATTTCTGCCTTAATAGATGTTGGCTTGCACCGTGAATTCCTTCACTATAGAAATGTCCAAATCCGAACCACAGGACGCCGCGCTGATCGTGGTATCATTTGATGAAGCAAATTAAACGCCGCGCACACGCATATAATTAGTACTCGCATCACCACCCACGAGTCACATTCCGCAGTCCAGACTGTCCTGAGCAGATCTACGTTGAGATCGGTTATATTTCTTCTTGTCATCAGCACTACCGAATAACATCTTGCTGGCTTCAGGATTGACGATCGTACGTGGGTCATAAGGCGGAGTCTCTTCTTCAAGGGCATAAACAATCGTTTGGATGTGGTTCTTCATCTCGTCTGGCTTGGTCGGAGTGTAACACAATACGCCGTCCTTAGAGACTCTGTGGTGATATATAGGGGTTATCACCTTGACTCGTGGCTGCTCGTCTGGAAACTTGACGCTCGTAGAAAGCTTGATCTTGAAAACACCACCATCTAGGTTGGAGCCCGGCTTGCCGAAGTAGGTTAGGTTCCATACAAAAGGATTGTCGGTCTCGAGTTCAAGGTCGATATTCGCAATACCTCCCGCCTTTTGACTGTGTTTTACTACGTTGAATTGACTCAACATGGCATATGCTTTACTGGAGTCGCGATCTTTTGCAGCAAGACCATCCTTGGCCCACTTATCAGTCTCTTCGTTAATAGCTTCTTTTACACGCAACAGCCTCTTGCCTAGCTGACCGTATTGAAATGTACCGTCCATAGTGTTGCTACCACCCTCGAACGGCATGATCTCAAACTTGTCGCCCTCCTTGTGTTTAGGCGCATGGGTCTCGATCGTGGTCAGATAGGTCTCGTAGTACCAAAGGAAGCGTCGTTTCTGCCAGTCGTTGAACGGCTCCCATTTCAACTTCTCCCTGACTTCCTCTTCTTCCTCATCACTACTGCTGTCGTCACTCCACTTCTCACTTTCTGACGGCTTCAAAAGAGATCCATCTGGCTGAATCTCGAGCATCTGCTCCAGCTTCTGGATGACAGCTATCCGTATTGTCTCGTGTCTGATCTTCGCACAATATGCCTCATTGTTCTTCTTGTCGTCATCTGTTGCTCGATTCTCGAAGCCAGGCTCATTTCCATAGGGATCGTTTGACATCAGGCTCTGAACGGACCAGAGGATAGACTCAAGACCTTGTGCTGAGGACCACTCTTCACCAGGAAGCTCACCATGCCATGTTCCCAGAATTGAGAGACACACCTTCCCGCCTGCGTAAATGTTCGGATTGAATCTGGTTCGACCGTTGTTTGTTGTTTTTGCATCAACCTTCGGCGGCTTGGAGGGGTAATCTGGCCCAAACTTCACGGAGAACTCGAAGAACCCATATTCATAGGGTGAGCCTGGTGTGCCTAAAATCATTGCCTTGACATTTCGGATATCCTCGTCTTGGTGGGCTACTGCAATAGCTATACCTTGTCAGTTAGATCGTGCTGAGATTGATGTCGCCCGCTACTTACACAGATCATTGCCCTGTTGAATATTCTTGATCTCCTGCAGATCTTGGTAAGCTAATGACCTCCTTCAATCCTGAATACTACCCTACCTTTGTGATTCTCAGTATGTTCTGGTTGGCCATTGTGAATACATGTGTCGGTCCGGACTGAGAACGGACGCCTGACCACGAACAGGTTGCAGGAAGGTGGTCTTGAAAGTAAATACCGGAGCAATGAGGCGCATTGCGCAAACAGGCAGCCAAGGCGTAAATACCTAATGGTTCAGGCTCTGAAGGTGCGAGTATAAAGAAGTTGTGTCATTCCTGCTAGAAGGTGGCATTAGCACATGCTAGGATATGCCGGCTAGTTCTGTAGCGTGTAATTGGCCGTCTCGCGGTTAGGCTCCCATGCCTCCATCCGCCAGGCGCACACTCTGCACACTCTATTCTGTAAGGCTGATACCCAGTGGCTTCCCGCTGCATTTACATGTATCTAGTACAAAGCCGGGAATAGCAAGTCATGTAATCAACTCAGACGCTGCAGGCATCCTTGGACATTTAGGAATTGACCCTCTACCATCACTCTGCTCGACACACTACTCCTAATTTGTTACAAGGTTGCATGTATCTTGTCCGTGGCAATTACAATATCCACTTTGTTTGAGTGGTGGGGAGTTCCTTAACTGTGGATGGGAAGGCTGCACCAGTGTCCACGTCGTCTATCACGGATGGAACGTGGTACTACATACCCGGGATCCGGACCGCAAGCATCAAATGAATTGGACAAAAGTCCCAATGTCCGACTTCGAAGCACAATGTTGAATGAGAGATTGACAGCAGGGAGGGAATGGACAGAACACTCTGGAGCACATCGGAGAATAAATAGTTAGATTTCTGTTTTTTTAGTGCCTGCAGCCGACATGCGGTATCACGTGCAAGAGAGCCAATGGGCTTGAGAGGCCCTGAAACCGCAGCCGTGTATTGAAGGTCGAGCAGAGCAAGAAGAGTTCATCCATCACATAACCATCGTTTGATCCGACTACTGTTCAACACACCCTCTCGATTGTCCCTTGGGCTTCTTATTCTCCATCGAAACGCGTCAAAACGAATCTTTGTCAACATCATATGTAACACCTATGTTGACCGGCCGCTGACCTCAATTTCCCGCCGATCTCCAACCCTCGACCTCGAGTTTAGCCAAGTCGGTAGCGACTGTGAAGCCTTCAGCGATCTCCGACTGCGATGTCCTGTACCATACCGTAAATTTCTACGAAAGTTTGATATGCGACTATTGCAAACACTTCAGTCTTCGCAACTGTCAGGGTCTGTGTAAGCGATCAGCGCGCTGGGCTGGACGTCTACCCCAATGGTCAGTTTGTGGGTTGGCTAAAGTACAAGTGCCCTACAAACTAGGATTAACAAAAGCACCACATACATACTGTCTTTAAGTTCGTGAGGCGGATTATCCATGGTAACAGCATAATTTATTCGCATGTGCCTCGACGAAAACCATCCTTTACAGGTACGATTTGAGCCATCATGAATCAGGGCTTGGGTAGGATGGAGGATGATAACTACGGCGGTTCGCCCAGGTACATCGTTGGATCACAGCAGAACCAGGAATCACAATCCTATTCCAACATGATGACAAATGGTAGACCTGGCCAGACTTACACAAACGGAAACACGATTGATCCACATCATAACAACAATGGTGATAGGCGTTCGTCAGAAAGCAGAGTCAGTCGCAAGCGATCTCAGGAAAAAGATGCAAAAGGTCGCAGCCGATCAAGAACGAATTCAAACAAAGGTCACCGGACTTGCAGAAAATGCGGAGAGGCATTGACTGGCCAGTTTGTGAGAGCGCTAGGAGGTACCTTCCACCTAGACTGTTTTAAATGCAGAGACTGTGGCCAAATCGTTGCAAGCAAATTCTTTCCTGTCGACGAAGATAATGGTTCAGGCCAGTTTCCTCTATGCGAGACCGACTACTTCCGCCGTCTCGATCTCTTGTGTTTTGAGTGTGGGGGTGCCCTACGCGGCTCATACATCACAGCCCTGGAGCGGAAATATCATATTGAACACTTCACATGCTCAGTATGTCCTACCATATTTGGTGCGCAGGACAGTTATTATGAACATGAGGGCAAGGTCTACTGCCACTACCATTATTCGACACAGTTTGCACAACGATGCAATGGATGTCAGACCGCTATCTTAAAACAGTTTGTTGAAATTTTCAGGAATGGCCAAAATCAGCATTGGCATCCAGAATGTTACATGATTCACAAGTTTTGGAACGTTCGGCTAGCTCCTGGTGGTCCTCCTCTTCCACGGCCTGAAATTGGCCTACCCGTGACTGATGAGCAACGAGAGCTTGTCAAGGAAGATGAGGAAAAGATGGAAGAGAAGGTATACCGCATTTGGAGCACCTTATCTACCTTCGAAGAGTCTTCCGCTTCGTGCATTTCGGACATGTTATTACATGTTAGTAATGGAGTCTATATTGAAGGCATCCTTGTGGCGAGAAAGTTCATCTGGCACGTTGATATACTTTTCGGTGCGATCGATATTCTTGCAGCCCTTGTTGTTGAACATGGTCTCAAAGAATTAGCATATGGCAGAGAAGCGAAATTACTTTGCAAAAAGGTCGTGGCTTTCTTCACTCTTCTTTCGAGGACACAAGAGACGGGAGTGCGGAAGCTTGGTGTTACGCAAGAACTTCTGTCGCTTGTCACAGGTCTAGCTCATTACCTCAAGCTTCTCATTCGAATCGGTTTGCAGGGTGCTCTCAAGCTGGAACGGGAGAAGGGAACAGTGGAGGGATTGAATGCCTTCCTGGACGAGCTGGCAGACCTGGAGACCATCAAAGAGCACGAAATGAAGTCTCTCGATCTGAATGAATCAACAGCCGGCTTAGCTCACCAAGAGTCGGATTGTTGTGCATTCTGCAATGAACCAATAGACGACGAATGTGTCATGATCTACGGCAAACGTTGGCATGTGAAGCCATCCCATCTCAATTGCAGCTCCTGTGCGAGAGATTTGACACACGATCTTGCAAGCGCGGTCTACAGTGAGCGAGAAGACAAAGTATACTGCATCAATCATTCATCGAGAGCACAGGAGACGGTGTCAGGGTTTTCGCATGTGACCAAATTGCAGCAGTACGTCTTCCTTCTAAAAGTTGCGCTGGCCCGACTACTGGAAGTGCTAAAATCTGGCGGCACGCTTCCGCACACATCTGAGGATCCAAACCTGACGCCTTACGACAACGCTGAGGGTCATCGGTTGTCACCAAAGACTGACCGTGAACGGAAATTAGGATCAAGATCACGATCGTATGCAGGTGCATCACGAGAATTGCCACAGGAATCCTCACTTGAGCAGACTGTTGGAGAAATGAAAAGATTGCGCTCCACTAGGAATGAGAGAACATTGTCGACAACGTATCGAACAGCAAGAGAGTCACGGATTCTTGATGGCCCAACTGGTGTTCAGCCTGGGTCTCCTGTGGGTGGTGACATGGAACCTCGCCAACGAAACAATTTCCAGATTATCGATGAACGTAGAGGGGATCAAAAGAACAAAAGTCTAATCTTCGGTTCGAATCAGGATGGACTTACGCTTGATGATATCCCAAGAATTGTTGCTGCCGAGCAGGCGAAGGAGCAGCGCCCCAATGCATCCCGTTTCGCAGGTGAGAATCTCCTTGGTCATCGCGAGCAACCGAAACTTATTAGCCCAAGTCAACGCCGGTCAACGGGTCACGACCTCCTTGCGAACGAACCCACGACGCTAAGAACGAAGCGCTACTTTTCCGAGCTGTCGGCACTCGAATACCTCATTGTGCGCACCGTTGCCGTCATAACTATGCAGCCTCTTCTGGAGGGGTCCTTCACTCTCGAAGAGTTGCTTGGCTTGATCGAGACGAGGAAGACCACTTTCTGGGGTAAGGTCAGTAAAGCTCTAAAGAGCGAGCCAAAGAATAAGAAAAAAGGTGTGTTTGGTGTTTCGGTGGATGTGCTTGTAGACAGGGAAGGTGCCGAGTCCACTAATGGTGTAGGCCCTGGTGCGCTAAAAGTACCCACCATCGTCGACGATGCTGTTGCTGCCATGCGGCAAATGGACATGTCTGTGGAAGGAGTGTTCAGAAAGAACGGCAACATCAAACGGTTGAAGGAGACTGCAGAAGCCATCGACAATAATCAAAATTCTGATCTCAGCAAGGAGAACGCGGTTCAAGTAGCAGCACTACTGAAGAAATTTCTTCGAGATATGCCAGATCCACTAATGACCTTCAAGCTACACAAACTCTGGATTGCCTCACAGAGACTGGAGAACGACCGAGATCGAGTCAGGCTTCTACACCTGATTTGCTGTTTATTGCCGAAGCCCAACCGGGACACGATGGAAGTCTTGTTTGCATTCTTGAAATGGGCAGCCTCATTTTCGCAGGTCGATGAGGAATCTGGGAGTAAGATGGATATTCACAATCTAGCTACCGTCATGGCACCCAACATATTGTACGCTCCTCCACCTAAGCAGGGCAGTAAAGTTTCGCCGCTTCCTCAAGTCGATGAGAGCTTCTTAGCGATAGAGGCTGTCAACTTGCTCATTAAGTACAATGAGACTTTCTGCGAGGTAAGTCAACCATCTTGTCCTCGAGGCAATTCTGACCATTTATAGGTACCGGAAGATTTACAATCAATACTAACTGATTCCTCCCTGCATTCGGCATCGCCGGACATGAGTACCAAGGAGATTTTAGCTCGATATGGCCACATCGTACAGGGCCATGTTCAAGCTCAGAGAATTGGAGGTACGGATGGCACTCCTCTGTCCGCATCAGGCTCCCACAAATCGAACGGTATGGCCACCAGGATCGACGTGGACGCCCAACAGGTTTCAGCACTCCAAAAACAGAGCTCAGCACGACCAGTGCAGAATCTAACGCACAACGATTCCAATTATGACCTGCAAGCACCAAAAGCGCCGTACTTGAAGGATCGCGCAGGCAGCCACAGTAGTAATGAGGGATACAGTCCTGCAAACATTCGATCAAGCTATCAAGCAAAGGCCAGTGCGCCGGGATTGGCTTCCTAGGAGGTGGATTTTCCTTTGTTGGCTAGGTATATTGAATGTGCACATGTTGAAGAGGCTGCCCTGACGCGGCAAGTATCGAGCGGTCGGAGATACATCCATTACGAGATCATGAATGATGATGATTAACAGGCACATCCGGCTTGGATTGTGTGCTGTACAATTCTATAGGAGGACAAAAGTGCTTCTTGCCTTTGTGTCGCCTGGCGTTTAGGTGTTTTGATTGGACTCCGGCGAGCGAGTCCAGGTTTCGGAGACGTATGATGCTGTAGCGTCTGCTTTGGGACAAATGCGATCGTGTCACCAGTTTTGCAGGCGACTTATCTTCAACCTTTTTAACAACGACTTTTCAGATCCAGCTCTTACTCAGCATCAAGCAAGCGAGCATGAATATATACATTCGAAAACGCATGCAGGCATGATCAAGTTGAGGTTCCTCTCCAATAGCACACATCTAAAAGTGCTCGATTGGTTTGGGGAAAGTAGGAGGAACAATAGGGTTCAACGAACAGGTAGTGGACATTACGTTCGCTGTAACTGCATTGTCTGCAAAGTCTTCGGCGGCAAACACGGGCAAGTGAGCGGCGACCACAGAAGGGGCTTGAGAGAACAACCTAGGTGGTTAAACCTGTCGGATTGTGCCTTTGCACGACCATCATAATTGCGATGGGCCGGTGCTTTCCAAAGCCAGCATGACGATTAGTAGGACGAACGTCTAGGTGTTTAATGGAAGATATAAACCAACAGGCGATTCTGACTTGTGTGTTCAATGTAGTACTTAGGTGTAAGTAAGATACCTGGCAAGTTTGTAGCATGGTGTCTGTCAGACAACCATGAGCTTCACTTGTCCATGTCAGGATGATCCCGTACCCACAAAGTGGCAAATCACATCGTGGAAAAAGATGTGCTTCCGTCTCCAAGTGATCGCTGTCCAATACCGAGTAAAATTCTCCTCACTTCGACAAGATACACAGATACATTGATGTTTCCTGCCTGTCATACATCCCGAGTACTGCGGCTATTCTGGTTCATTCAAGGAAAGGAGATATTCCAGAACTCTCGACACTATATTCAGAGAGCACCTCTATCAACAAATACATTCAGGATGTCCTACGGCGTACCTAAGTCTAAGTCTAACAGCCAAACCAATGGCACCAATGGTCACGCTCCAGAATTGTCCCTGGGCGAGGTGAAGGAGCTTCCATCGGGACAAATCCTCCACAACGCTTGGACAGAACCTGGTCCCAATGCTTATGACTTCCACTCAGACACCATAACTACGCCAACCAAATCAATGCTAGATGCCATTGGCAAATGCACGCTTCTAGACGATGTCTACACTGGCGATCCGACCACACAAGCACTAGAGTCATATCTAGCAGAACTATCTGGTCACGAAGCTGGCTTATTGGTCATGTCTGGTACTATGGGCAACCAAGTTGCCATCCGATCTCACTTAATGGCACCACCCCACACCGTCCTGTGTGATTACCGCGCCCACATCGCAAATTACGAGGCCGGTGGTATATCAGCACTTAGTGGTGCGCAACTCATCACCGTCTACCCGACGAACAAACATCATTTAACGTTAGAGGACGTGAAAAAGCATTGTATCATCAACGACGATGTGCACGCTGCGCCAACTCAAGTCATTAGTCTTGAAAACACACTGGGTGGATTGATCATGCCCCTTGATGAGGTCAAGCGGATCGCTCAATTTGCGCACGAAAACGATATTCGTCTTCATCTTGATGGTGCACGGATCTGGGAAGCTGTTGCGGCGGGAGCCGGGAGTATGACTGAGTATTGCAGTGCTTTCGATAGCGTGTCCATGTGCCTAAGTAAAGGCCTCGGTGCGCCGATTGGATCAGTACTCGTCGGAAGCAAACAATTCATTAAACAGGCAAAGCGTATACGCAAGATGATGGGCGGAGGGACGAGACAGGCAGGTATCATATCTGCGGCAGGCAGGGTGGCGGTAGAAGAGGGATTTGGAAGTGGTCCATGGGGGGAGGGCGGACGGTTGAAGGCCTGTCATGAAAAGGCCGCACGGATAGGAAGGGGTTGGGAGGAAAAAGGAGGAAAGTTGGTATGGCCCGTCGAGACGAACATGATTTGGCTGGATCTAGAGGGTTCGGGGGTCGATCCGGCAGAACTGACTAAAGTGGCGGACGAGGAGGGCGTGACGCTGCATAGCGGAAGGATTGTGATACATTTCCAGATTGCGGACAAGGCGATCGACGGCTTGGAAAAGGCTTTAACGAGAGTGCTTGAGGGCAAACGAGATGGGGTCACTACGGGTAATGCTGCATAAAACGTCTCGATAGCGTGTTTCTATAGACTATGTAGTGGTGACTTGAAGGACAAGGCTTGAAGATGACTTGCAGAAAATGAACCAGTTCATACTCGGTACCTGTACGTGGTTAAAAGTACCAAATAGTCAGCGGCTGCCACGCGTCGCGTGTGGCTTAGTGCAAGCGCGTCGCTCAATTTCTCCACCACTTTGTTCGAGGGGTATGGGGGAACTTTGTAGGACTCGCCGTTCAGGTTTCTCCTGCACATGTCTTTCGCATTAGCTATCCATAACTCCACGATGCTCATCAACCGGTGATCTTTCAAGTTCTTCACGATGTCAGGCTACCGAGCCTCGATAGCGCCGCCGCCAAACTCCAACCTTTATTGCGCAGAATGCGATTCCCAAATTGGAATCTTCGAAAATGAGTGGACACACCTCACATCGTCTTATGCAAGAGCGCAAGAGAAAGGCACACACTTTGGCACCGAAGTAGGCGTGCGAACGCAAATCGTGCCGGGTGGCTCGGTGCAGCATGTTGCTGAAGGATGTGAGATGTCCGAAGTCTTTTGCACGAAATGCTCAACCGTTGTTGCTCAGTACTGCAGAAATGCGCCGGATGCGAGTAAGCAACATCTTGTAGGCCAACACTTCTACAAGATATCTCGTGTTTACCTGAAAGACTCTCAAACATCAACAAAGGTTGAATTGATGTTTGCAGATGGTGAACATGGTTTCTCACGAAACGTGTCAAGCAGCGTAAGAGGAAGCGCTGCGCCTAGACACAGACTGCCATCAATGACTGCCGGCTCGAATACGCCATTTCGAAAATCCTTCCCCCCTCCTGCAAGCCCGGTGCCACATGTTTCTGCATACCAGAACTCTCCCTCACATATGTCCATGCCTGATCACCTTCGACCGGCATCGGCACTCGGAGTACAAGGGTTTCAACATGACCATAATCACAACACACAAACAGCTGAATACTCAAGTAGGCTTGCCGCTACAGATATGCGGGTAGCGACCCAGGACTGGCGCATCAATGCTAGTCAGGATCGGATTCACGGCATGAACACGTCCATCAACAATTGTACTAGCCGGTTAGGAAAGCTGGAAACAAACTATGCTTCGCTAGATGCAAAATACATAAATTTGGAAGCAGGTTGCACGGCGCTTGATGTCAAGTTTGGTGGCCAAGCTAAGGTCATTGAACACCAACAGAAGAAGATCGACGAACAGAATCGCCAGCTCAGATTCGTGACGGCAAAGCTCGAAGAGTTTCAAGCTACAATCAATGACCTTCGGGCTACAATCAAAGAGCACAAGACGCAATCTCAGGCGTTACTAGTGAGGTCTCCTAATACTCGCGACGTCCTCGATAACCTCGAAGTCATGGTCAGAGCTATGAAGGATGCCCATACCAAGGATGATGAAATCCAGGGCCTGCGACATGAGAACAGCGCTATGAAAACACGTTTGAATACCATTGCCACAGCCATGGGTGCTGCGTCCCGTGATCATTCGAGCTTGCCTATTGACGAGAATGGCCTTGAAGATGTGGAAGAAACCTCTATTCTTGGCAAGCGCAAGAGAGCCCTGAGTTGTCATGACGATCAGGCACGGGAGGTTGCACAACAACCAGGATCGGGGACGAAGAAGTTCAAGCAGAATGAGCCACTATTGCCAACACCGGATTCAAGCCTAAACGGCGCTCAGTATCTCCAGGACTCAGCGGAGCATGAGAGCCAAGTGGATAATGACGATGAATCGACTGAGGATCGAGAAGGACCAGAATTGACAGATCAACCAGACAGTGTCGTGGCTGTAGACGACAGTAGGATGGTAGGGAACTCTGCGTGCCAACCAGATGCACTAAACACTGAGGACAATTACATGGAATGTATGGATGAGGGCTCTCCACATTTGCGAGATCTGTCTGCAAGCAACCACGCCCAGTCTCATCTGCCGTTGGATGAACCGGATCGCTCTGAAATCGACCATGTTCAGCCGCAGAGATTGGTGGATGGACAAGATGTCCATGGTGAAGATCATCCGATATTTGAATCCAGCCGAAGCACGACTGTGATGGATGGATTAGTGCAAGCACCGCAAAGCACGTCCGCAATGCCTGTTCCTGTACCTGCACTCCAGAATGGCTCTGTTGCCATGCAGTCAAGCATAACGAGTCCAAGCGTGAGGAACGTTACAGCGTCAGCACCTTTCTGGGGGTCCTTGCTCCTACCTCCATCCCAACCCAATTATCAAGATTATGCCAATACGCCAACGCCGTCGAAACTTGCAGCATTCACCGACCCTAACAGCCATGAGACCTTTTCCGGCGCTCTCAGTCGCGGTGAAAGATTAGATAACCTCATCCGACGAACTCACTCACCCTCCGCAACGGATACACATATCACGCGACGACAGAACGTGGCGCCAACACAGCATACTGGAAATAACACATCTGATGGACATACTAGCATCCTCCGGCCCCGACAAGGCTCGGCCTTGGGTTCGGGTAGAATCCCAGAACCAACATTGACTGCCACTGGCGAAGCACAACCAAAGACTAATGGCAAACTCTCAAATGTGCCAAGCAATGCCCAAAGCATTGACTTTAGTGATGAAGAGAACGAAGAGCCTGCAAACTCATCGATCCAAAACAACAATCGAACATTTCAATCTCTTTCGACCACGCCGGCTACCGAGCCTAGCCGACGTGCAACTCTTGTAAGTCGAACAATTCGTGGTTTCACGCTGGAGCCTCTCATACGTCCGGTTATCGAGGACAACCGCGCGAACTCTGTACCTGCTCACAACGAGTCAAATCGAAAGCAGCTCAATGCGGAAGCACCAAATTGGAATGCGCGAGGACCGTCTATAATGCCTGAATTTATGGCGGCCATCAATATTCTCAATGAGTCAGCTGCTCGACAAGCAACACCTGCCCCTACGACAAGATCGCACAAGCCAGCAGGAGTCCCCAAGAAAACCCGTAAAAGTGAGCCAATTCGTAGGTCTTCGGCTGCTATACCTTCAACTGCTAGTACAGTATCACCCGCTACGATTTCCACACCGGCCGTGAAAGTGACAGTGAACATCAACAATGGTTCCACGCCATCCGCTGATGACCACCAACATCCACGCTCGACCCCATCACACCCCCACAATCAATTCAAGATCTCTGCTGCGCAGTCAGCTGCTAAAGCTCGTACTGGTGAGGCAGGATCTCCCGCCAATGATGACGAGTGCGCTGGTTGTCAAAAGGCTGGCACGCTCATTATGTGTAATGGCTGCCCTAAGTCATATCATCGAAAATGTCTTACATCACCACCTAGAAAGAATGAACCAGAAGATGTCCCATGGTTTTGTCCGGAATGTTCAGAAAGGAGGAGAGTTCGACAGGGGGAGCAGCAACACAAGGATGCGACGAGAAAAAGCCTTCTGAGGGAGCAAGTCTTAATTGAGCGGAACATGCTTGCAATGGAGGCTATGGAACGGGAAGAGGCGGCCGACCGACAAAGTTCATGAAATCGGCTGTGTTGAAAACGTATATTAGTGCGCCTACGGCTTCGATGTGATGTATGTAGGATCGCAGCTGTGCTCCATCGAAGTTGCTGTGAAGACCTCGACGGATCAGTATCCTCAAGTGGTAAGGAAAATGCCATCGATTAATTATTCCTTTCAAGCCTTCTGGGTGGTCTCCGAAAAGTGTACTCTCCGACCAAAAAGTCGCTTACGGCTAGGCAGCTGAACTGATTTCCTCAAGTGTTTGATATTGCCTCTCGGGGATGCGGACGAGCTAGCCGTTGGGCTAGTGGCTTGCTGATATGCAAGCACTTCAAGTATGCAGGAACGCGGCACCAGTGAGACACCAGCCCGGGGATGATAGGTGCTCGATGCTGCCTGTATTTCGGTTAGTTGTTGGTGGAGAAGACCTGCAGGTGATTCAGCCTGCGCTCTTTCATATCCGATTTTTTCGAGCCTGAAGTAGCAAACATTAATCGTATCCATACTCTCCGTGGTCCAGCTTAAAGGCAGATAGTTTGTAGCTGAGAGGGGCCCAACGTGTCAGTTTCGCGTTCATACCAAACTTCCTGCAAATTCGGATCGTGCGAATACATCTGGTTAGTGAAGTTGCGCCTCGTTACACAGAGCTACAGATGCTGATTGGCAGCCAGCGGTGAGCCAAAGTCTTCGAGAACAGTTGCGTACGTACCTTTTTCATTCAACAACGTCGTTTTCTCTATGCCATCGGTGCAAAACATGAACATACCATTTGCATTTGAAGTCGTCACAAACACAGCAGATCACAAGTTGGAACTGCTTCGTGGACCGACGACCTTCTATGTTGATCATGACGATGGCGTGCCTACGTTGCACACAGCAACAGTACAACTGAAGCCCTTGAACTCGATTTCATAGTCTCGCCTTGCTATAATGATGCTTTAGTCCGCAAAGTGCTAACCTTCACTGACGGTGTTTTGCTCCAGCAACCGTATTGACCTTGTGATCATGGTGAATCGATATCCCTGCAACAGGTGTTGAACTACCTCGACTACCTCGACGATCGAAGACGAACCGACCATCCCGCCCAGAAATCGACCACGATATTGTCCAAAGTCAGACCCTTCAAGATCTTCGGATGAGCTCGAAGGATTCGCTTTCTGAACGCTGTGCACCACAGATCTAAAAGCATATTCAAGCTCGATAAGATGGAAGGGCAAGATAGTCAGCAACCGACGCAACCGACTCAGCAGGCTACCCAGCCGTATCAGGATCCTCGAAGGGAGAGTCGCAATCTTAGCGAGATGTCAGAAAATGACCTTGCAGACATCATCTGCGTATTACATGCGAATTCTCCCACTGCTCAGAAAGCAGTACAAGCTACTATTCTGGCCGCACCAGAGCACATTCTGCAGAACGAGGATCTCGATGGCTTGGCGAAGGACGATTTGTTGTACGATCCTCTACTTGCCCAAAGAACAAGAGAAATCGCGCTGCGCATGAACTCGACGGTCAAAAAGCCACGCGAAGGCTTTCTGTTCGGCCGCAATCCTGACCTATGCGACGTCCTGTTGACAGAGAATACCCGAGACAAGCTCGTCAGTGGTGTCCACTTCAAGATTTTTGTGCACGAGCAAGGCAGCTTGCTGATAGAAGACTGCTCTACTAATGGCACTATGCTGGACGACGAGGTACTGAGACTCAAAGGAAGAGATGGGAGACCAACAAGCCATACTCCCAGACGGGTTTTGAAGAACGGCAATATCATTACCGTACTGGTTGGTCCAGACCGTGAAGAAATCAAGTTCATGGTACGCATACCGAATCGCACAGATTACGAAGGATTATACGAACAGAAGTTGAGAGTCTACCTTGCCAACCGAGGTTTCGCCCCCAAATTCTCATCGATTCGTGAGAGCTCTTTTGGCAATCATTGGAATGGAGGATCGACGTACAACTTCACAGGCCTGCTTGGTAAAGGAGCTTTTGCCACTGTGTACCGTGTACAAACGAGGAACGAAGGAACCATTTACGCTGCAAAAGAAATTGACAAGAGACGGTTTATCAAAAACGGTATCCTTGATGTCAGGTTTGACAACGAGCTACAAATCATGAAACGTCTGAAACATCCAAACATTGTGGATTATGTCGATTGTCAAGTCCATGAGAACTGGATCTACATAATCATGGAATACATACCGTATGGTGAATTATCCAAAGAACTTCAATCACGTACACGAATATCAGAACCTGAAGCACAACAAATCACTCGCCAGACGCTTCGAGCTCTCGATTATTTACATCGCCAAGGCATTACCCACCGTGATATCAAGCCAGACAACATTTTAATTGCATCTCGCAACCCGTTGGTCATCAAGCTCTCCGATTTTGGTCTATCCAAGTCTGTTATTGACCAAGAGACATTCTTGAAGACATTTTGCGGCACCTTACTGTATTGTGCCCCAGAAGTCTATCCTGATTATGGAAGCTACGCACAGCCTCTCGCAAAACGACGCAGATCTGGGGAAGCGCCTTCACGGACGGCACCGTACGACTCATCAGCGGACATGTGGTCTTTTGGTGCAGTCATCTTTCACATCTTAGCTGGGAAAGCCCCAATCATGGGGAGAGGCGAAAATGGAGGAGCGCAGATGTTGAACAATATCATGACCAAAGACGTGGATTTCGGTCCGCTGCGTAACGTTGGCGTATCTGCTGATGCAATCGATTTCGTCAATGCGCTGCTAAATCGACATCCTCTTCTGCGGCCGAAAGAGCAGGATTGTTTTCTTCATGCTTGGTTGCGCAACGTTCCAGATGTGCTCGAATATTCTGTTGTTGCCGATGTTGAGTTCAAGGCTCGAGGTCGGCTTGAAGATGTGCTGGAAGGTGACGAGGATGAGGCGGACGAGGAGCTGATTAATGATTTGCAACGTCTGACGCAGAATCCTGGAATGCTACCACCAAGCGATGATTCACCCTCCACACCTGTCAGCCCTCAAAGGCCGGCGAAAAAGCCCAAGATGACTCGTGTTGAATCTACCATACCCGAAGAACTTCTCTATCCTCCTCTACCCGCTTTCTCGCAAGACTTCTCGGAACAAGCGCGTGAGTCGACTGGGTCGAGATTGTTTGGCGAGATCACGCCTTCAATCCTGAAAAGCTCGGGTCTCTTTGGAGTAAGTGCTGGTCCTCCATTACCTGCTTCTCCCATAAAGCCTATACCAGTGGTGACAACTGCTAGTCCACGCAGCCCTGACATTCCTCGGATCAGCAATCAGTTGGAGCAGGTCAGCATGAACGATTTCGCAAAGTCTACAGCAGAGCACAAAGTTATCCATGAGGAGCACAGACTGAATCAACTTCTGCCCGGGGTAGATGCTTCTTATGCACGCCCTCTCATGTTCGAGTCTGCGGCGAGTCTTTTGGGTGCTGAAGCACAGATGGGTCAGATGAATATGGGTTCTCCGGAGGCCGTGGTCACTGATGCGCCTACACCAGAGACGACTAATCCGGTCACGCCAGAGACTGGAGATGACCCCACTGCAGCTCACTCTATCAACCGGTCTGGTGATGCCGCATCATCTGAACACTCTATGCCAGATTTGCAAGCTCGAAGGATAGATATAAACTTGCTGTCTGACGAAGTTGCTTTCGCAGCGGAACAGCAGTTACGAGAAGCAGCTAGGGAAGAGAATCAGCGTATCAAGGCACAGACATTTCATGTCTCCAACCCTTACATGCCGCATATCTCGAGAGCTGGTGTTGCCAAGACTTTCAATGCGCCTGCTGTTGTAGTGCAGCGAAGCACGGTCCCTGATAAGAATTCCGATAGCTCAGGAGGCACGGAGGTTTTAAGACAGCTATCAACCAACACAATAACTTCGAAGCTGGAACTGTTCGGGAAGTTGACACCAGTCACTGGTTCATTCGACCAGAACCCGATAAGGTTGACTTCCCGAAGCACTTTGTGGGGTAGAGCACCGCAGTGTAACTGCCGGTACACGGATTCGAAGGACGTTCGCGTGCCAAAATTCGGCATGAAGATTGTATTCTACGCTCATGGCGTCGAGGACGTCGAACGAGATGGCGGAGACTGGACGCAAGTCCCGAGTATCCGCACCATAATTGCCACATCAGCAACTCGAGGAATCTGGGTCAACGGCGCACATCTCTCGCAAGAGTCAGACGACGGAAGAGCAGCACTGTTCGGCAAGATTTTCACTGGTGACATAATCACAATCGTTGATTCACAGAACCCTGGTGAATTCTTGAGGTACGAGGTTGAGATTCTATTCGGTGATAGTGCCCAGTCACGACCGGAAAAGGAAAGACCGTTCATTGTTCAGAGGGAGTATACTCATCATGCGAGGATGAAGGAGCAAAGTATGCGCGTTCTGTCACATTCAGAAGAGCAGAACTTGCCTGTACCTGCGGTTAGTAATGCAGTGGCTGTTGTTTGAACTGTATGTGTTTGGTTTTGTCGAGGCTGGAAAATTGAATTTTGCAGAGGTTTTCGTCATGTAAAAAAATCAACACAAATAGCAAGAGCCTGGAGTTGGGGTGTTTACATGAGGTGGTGAGGATGTTTGATCTGGATTTGATGAGGTGGTGTAGTTAGAGCACTCTAGCTGTGCAGCGGCACTGTAAACAACCAAAAACAAGAACAATTATAAGAACTTAGAGAGTCAAGAAACTGTCCCGTGTTATGATAACATTGTCTTCGAAACTACAGTATAGTATACATGTTCGTAGTGAGAGTACCTATAACCAATAGTAAGTACAGCAGCGACAATAGATGCGTAGTTAGTCGTCTTGCGAGGTGCTGCCCAGAAATACATGTAGATACCTAGGTACGTACCTTCATTGACCAACGGGCTATGAGAGTGAGCAAAAAGGTCGAGGGTCGACTTGGGGTTTTATACTACTACTATGTACTGTACTACAAGTAGCAGCTGGAGAGGTACGAAGTACGCATCTAATATTAGTAGTGTATGTAATAGACCTGCTTTATGTAATTCTACTGAACCAGGTAGTACCTAAGTAGAGTCAGAATGGTTCAAGCTAACTTACTCTAGCTGCTTGGTCCCACGTAAAGGCACCCCGATTTCAACCGTCACAGGCAGACTCGTAGCTCTTTTAATTAGTAGCTAGCTAGCTCTACCCCATTCACAACCCATTCTAATTCAATTCAGGTATTCAATTCAAGCTAACGTCACGTCCTCCTCCGCTGTCAAGTCCTGCACAAGTCTCGCCACTAACTGCCGCATAACGTATTTCTCGCCATCATAATCCATGTCATACCAGTAATTTACCGCTATACATGGTGCTCCGTCTCCGTCAGGCCAAGTCCCGCATTCCTGCTGAACATGGTGGTACCATCCCGACGGCAGATACAGAATTTGCCCTTCACTTACTGTAATGATTCGCGGTGAGCTGTGCTTGTATAGAGGGTGTTTGGAAATTATGTCTTCGCGTGGCTGGAGCGGGTCTATGCATATCCATGGGATTTTATCTGTAGTGTCGTCGAGGGTGGGTGTGCTGAAGCTTGATGATGAAGTGTTGAAAGTATACTTCCCTGTCCGGACTGATGTTGTAGGGAGAGTGATTTCGTCGACTGGTGGGTAGAGCGTGAATGTTTTGGATCCCTTGAGGACGAGATACAGATTTTCGTAGGGGTCGCGGTGTGTGGATGTTACTGAGCGGGAGTCGCCGATCCAGATGTTTATTGCTTCCGGGGTGGGTAGGACGGGTTCTGCGAAGGGGAAGTTCTGTGGGATGTGCCGTTTTATCGGGGCTAGTGCGGTGCTGGTGGTGAGGTTGCTGTTTTGGGATTGGAGGTAGTATATTGGTGGTGAGTCCTTGTTCGTGGAGTCGGTAGAACTAGGAGGTGATGACTCGAGATGGTCTAGGAGTTCGGACATGGTCATTTCGATGGTGGCAGGAGCTAGGAATACTGGCTCCTCATGGCCTTCGATTTGCGCGAGGTCATCTGCGCGGCCATTTGGGGTTACGGCGACTTCGACTTTGTCTTTGACTAGGTTTAGAAGATCTTGTTTGGTCCATGTGAAGGCTGGACTTTCGAGTAAGGATGGGTCTGTTGATACTGAAGTGTTTCCATGTTGGTCTTTCGTGACCTCATATGCTTGATAGATGCATGGGTAACCTTTCGAGACTTGTTTACTGAATTCGACGGCTGTTGGGATAGGCTGGACTGAGATTGGTGATGAGTTGAAGTCACGATAATCATCGAGGAGTGTTAGTAGATGTTGTTTGATCGACTGTTGAGACATTGGATATCGTAATGATAGACTTATGATTGACCTCTTTAGAGTAGTAAAATGATATGCACTTCGGTTCTGGGTGGATCACACTAAAGAGAGAAGCTTTACCTGTTGTGGAAATCTACTGTATCTATACAGAACTGTGAAGATGCTCCGGTTACAATACATACATGTATGTGCTGTCAATGCAATCCCAGAACCGTAGCGGGATTTTCAACCGAGGAATTAGTAGTATTTGCAACCTTAACTAAGACACTTGATCATGGTGAGAGACGCTAGATACCAGCATTTATAAACACTTCCTCAATCGGAGTTTTACAAACTCACTGCCCTTGTCCTTGAAAGCTTTTGGTTCATGTAGGTTTCGGGCTTAACGCAACTTAGGCTATGGCTATTAGAGTAAGCAGAGAAGGTAGTCGATAGTTTTCTCCGCAGCGGGATGACAATCGAAGGCGAGACTTGAGCTGACAACATCCACACATATACACTACCAACGGTACACAGATCAGTCATATGTCTGAGTCTGGGCACTAAGTCCACTGTATAGCGAGTAAGAACCGTTTGCACTAAGCAAGCCCACATACAGTTCAAGAAAAAAGTAAAAAAGAATAGGTAATCGAGGATCGAGCTCACGAAATTGGCCACGAGTGAAGGTTAAAATTGCAAAAGAAATAGTCCAAGTATAGGATAGGATGAACCATACATTGCCGAAGCAAACCATACAAACTTGAGCCATCTCCCCGAGGCCCCAGATCAAGTGGCCATCTCGATCTGGCTTGTGAGAGATTATTAAGGCTTTGAAATGTATATCCTATGCGTCGACAAATGGCTTGTTGGCGTTTGGTAGGTAGGTATGGCTGCGATTTAGTGATACCGAAGCTTGTTGGTGTTTGTGGAGCTTATACGGCGATCTAGAGTTCAAGATGGGGAGGAGATGGAGTGGTGGTGGTTTGGAGCGTTTGTCTGAGTAGTCTTCACCATAACGATATAGCTGAATGGAATGACCATGCACGAATTCAATCAACATTGTAACTCACCCGACTCATACCCTTCTGCCTACTAATCTTCCTTACTCCAACCTTTCCACACCCCTTCGTAGTAGGCACATGTGTACCACCACAAGGATACACCTCTGCACCAACAATATTCACCATTCTAATCCTTGTATCACTTTCCCCGTTTGAAACCGGCTTGCCAACTTTGTTAACATACTCGCCCAATTCCCTCCACACATCGTCTCCCGGCAACAGACGCTCCAAGCTCTTATCCCTGAAATCCTGCTTCGTCCACCACTCAACCCTGACCTCCGCATCCTTTTTCACTAACTCGTCAACAGCAGTTTGAATATCCCCCTTCCATTTTCCGTCGATTAAACCTTTGAACTCACAGCTCGCCGCATCGGGAAAATGGTTTGCCTTCAACTCATCGAATCCTTCGATCTTGTCCTCTAGGAGCGTCCTCGTTGCGGCACCAAGGACATGGCCCGCAGTATGATATCGACTAAAAAGCGTCCGTTTGTCAAGGTCTATATGTTGTGTATATGTCATCCCAGTATCTAGCGAGAGTGTTACATCGCTGCTGCCCGCATGGTTTACTGAATGGCCAAAGTGTAACACGACGCCTGGGTTGGTAATGCTTTGTCGGACATGTAGAATCTCGAAGATTTTGCTCTTGTTGCTGTCGTCACCGGTCGATGATGAGATGAAGCCGATATCGCTTGGTTGGCCGCCACCCTGTGGGTGAAAGATGGTTGAGGCGAATATCAGCACGGATATGTTTGATGCATCTTGCTCTGGGGTGAGTTTGAGTAGGGAACGGTCTGACTCTGAGAGAGAAGTGTAAGCGTGTCTGGCTGTGAGCTCTGTGTTGTGTACCTCGGTCAATTGGTGTTCCGGCAGTTGGAAGACCAATTTCGTTTTCGTAGGTGGTTGAGTAGTACTGTCGGCCATGCCGTTGGCCATGTTGTGTAAGTGTCTACGATGAAGAGGTGGCAGGGTTGGAACTATTCCGAGTGCCGTGGCTGTTCTGGTCGAGAAGTTCAGCTTCTGTGTACAAACAGAAACGAGGCGGCTGTTGGGAGCTACGGAGAGTGCCCGAGAGATCTGTGGGAGCTGTAGAATCAACGTAGATGTGAATTTGCTTGTTAGCACTATTGGCTGGAACATCCGGCGAATGAATTATATGTGTTCAGCTGCAATGGTTATCGTGGCCGGATATACTATATTGGAAATGTCGTGTAGATGATAGTAGACATCAACAGTACATCTCGATACACCCTTTGACGTCTTCAAACGGCATCTTTAATCGTCTCCGATTTTCTTGAACACAGCAGAAGTGTCCACTCTGACTCCTTTCTCCCATAAATGACATCGAGTCGCCAACATGGTGTGCATAGATAATCCTACTTGCATTGACAGACGCAGCTTCGGATAAGGATGATTCCACGAGTAACAGCCTCGTATATCTACAACATTAAAAAGACACGCATGTCACGTCGACCCTACAGACACAATTCTTGAAACATTGCTTCATGGCACATCATATCAACTATCTGGTTGGGGCATTATTGCTTCATTCCAGCCTCTTTCGCAATTGTCTCTTCACTCTTCTTATCCTTGGTTTCCTCCTTCGCCACGCTGAAACGCTGTTTGATAGAATCCACAAACTTCTGCCATACATTTCTGTTGAGCTTGTTGCTCAATTCTCTAAAAGAATACATCTCACCCCAACAATCTCTGCCCCACTCACAACCTGCCATGTTGACTATGAAATCGCGGTCTGTTTCATTGTAGTGGAACCTGGGATCGAGCTCGCCTGATGATCCTTCCTTTCCGCAAGCTGCAGAAGGAAAGCTGTTGATTTTACGTTGCTGGATAAACGCCATATGTGTCCGTATATACGGCTGAGACGTGTATATATGTTCCAGTGCATCCTGCTCTTTGTGGTCCCATTCCATATGTTTCTGTTCGTATAGAACAGGATCCCACCATATGTCCAATAATTGATCGGTAAATGCGGAACGTCGAACAAAGAAAGAGCCGAGGTTGAAGCCGCCACAGTCTTGAGCCAGAATGAAATCGATGGAAGAGGTAAGATTGTCGCCGGTCGGTGATCGAGAAGCAGGATCGAGAAAGTCGGAATTTGGAGGATGTGCGATCTTGAGAGGATTGTAGTGGTTGATGTCTCGGTAGACGTTGTCAGAGAGATGGTTGAATATGTGCGTTTGCAAGGATATCGACGGTTCCATTATGAAAGTGTTGAGGTCCAGCCACCAAAACCTGCCTTCGTCAGTGACGCTCTGTATCTGCATATGCGATCGTACTCACCATTCAGCTTTTGGATACTTGGCCATACAATTCCTAATTATGTCGACCTTTTCCCAGCTTTCGCGCCATTCGTGAGCATACCTCTTCTTGGTGCTCATGTCTGCAATTTCAAGGTTGTAACCCCATCTTGCGGCATATGTTCTCTTGTTCTTGACGCTGTCTCGTTCAATGGCCCATTCTCGTGGACCCTTCCAATCTGTAACACCACCGCCTTCGTTCGCTGCAAGTATAATGACGAATTTGCTGCCACCACCTAATTTAGAATTCCCGCGATATCTCCCTCGTACATCTGTAGCACAGTTAGTGTCTGGCATCCCATAGCTGTGAACCGGCCTACTCACTCGCTTGAGACAGGACGGTCGTAAGTAAAGCAATAACACCCAAAACGACAAACACGAATTTGAACTTTCTTAATACATTGCCTAGGTATGTCCGGACAGTAGAAAAGCGACCAGTGCCGCCTCGAGGAGCCCACCGACCTCGACCAAGCTTCTCCTGATTCTTCCATGTTTTATCTGTTGGGCTCAAGGGATTGAACGTCGGTAGTACCAGAGAGACTTGTCTCCTTGTCCTCTTGAAGAAGCCCTCATTCTTGGTCTGTATGGTCGGGTATCCTCGTACGGTTTGACTCTTGGCTCGTGCGGCAGCCCACTGTGCATTATTGTTGTCGGAGCCGTTCATATCGTAGGTCACGGGTGAGGAGATCTCAGAATGATCATCTGTGAGACCACGAGAAGTCCATCCTCCATTTATTCTTGGCGATGGTGATCGGGACAAGGACATGGGAGACGAAGTATGCTGAGAGGTGACAGGCGACGTTGCCGGAATGGCAGCCAGCGGTTGAGCAAATGCCCGAGACGGTAGACTAGAGGAAACACCCGAGGATGATCTGATATGGCGAGGTTGTGGATTCAAATCCGACGGGGAGGATATGCTGTGACCCGATGGTCTGCGCCGTGGCCGGTCGGAACCTGCTTGAGACGCCAGCTTATGCTACCGCAGCCAGATTTCGGATGCTGTTATTTGTAGAGAAGGAGTCGTCTTGCACAAGAGGGAAGCACCAGGGCAAGGTATGTAAGGAGAGGGATAAGCTGCCAAGTGTTCTAATATGAACGCAAATGTTCTGTTTCCCTGGGATGGTGTATGTACGAGGAGATCGGACCTCTTGTGACTGTAACATGGGACGGCGCGCGACACGGAGTAGATGTTTCGAGTAATCTTTGTGTGGTGTATCACAAAAGCCTCCTACAGAGCGGAATGCATCCAACCTGTACAAATGTTGCATGCCGCAGTTGTCTCAGTGCATGACACAAATGTGTCTATTTGTGACACTAAGCTGAAAACGGAAAATCACCTAAGATCATTTTCGGGTGGGCTACCAGTCATATCCCCTTGTTGAGTTTGGGGGTTCATTGGGTCCAGGCATGCTTAAGGTAAGCTAGTGCTAACGCGATTGGCAGTAGTCGACCTGTAAGGGTTACACGTGTCTAATCAGTGTATCAGATCAAAAATGTGTGAGATTTTACTTTGAGTAATGAAAATCACTATCAAGTGCTTGAGCTCTTCTGACTTAGTATTTAAGCTATCCAAGTGTTGAACTATGGAACAACCTCAGTTGGCAATTACCAGTCCCAACGAAGTCTTTGGTCGCTAGTAACACTCCCATGATGTTGACTCCTCTTCTCCTAGTTTTGTGCGGCTTATATCGCTTTCTCAGCATTATCACCAGTGTGCCCGTTTGCCATTCTGCTTCAGCAACACCTGAGCGGACGCGGGCTGGTACGCTTCTTGGTCAGTGAGAACACTACTTTGGTGCGTGAGCATGGCCTCAGATATCTTGGTATCGTTGTGCTTTCTGCCCATGTTTGCTATACCGGAGTCCGGGATTATAGTATGTCTTATTATGGAAGCCTGATTTATGCTTGATGACAGGATGTTCGAGACTTCCAACAGCTCAATGGTTCACCGCCCGAGTTGGTCAGGGATCTGTAAGCAATGAGCTTCCAAGAACCACGGTTAGTACCTATCACACCAGTATTTGAAGTTCGTTCCAAGACGGGTCAGACGCATGTGAGTGTAGTGTTGTTCCCGAATTGCCCTCTCATCATTTCTCAACCACTTGGGTCTAACAGGCTGCTCTGTTTGGTACTTTATTGGTTTGTACATCGTTTGCTGCTTTCCTTATGCTATTCGCGGCGTGGCGTTTTCACTCTCTTCATCACCACAAAGGTACTTCTTGTGTTGCTGGAGGGTCGAGACGACAAGACGCACATGGCGTGAAGGATGTGCACCCAGTTACCACGGCCATCTCATAGCTCATCCAGGTGGAATACTGGAAACGGTACCCACTATCGGTTATTGGCCTGGCTGCATGGGCTTTGCAGGTGTCAGACAAGTCTGAATATTGTCGACCTTGATCCCTGCTCGAATACTGACCTTGTCAGAGCGAGCCAAGGGGACCATGTCTTTGAACTTCTCGGATGGGTCGGGCCATGTGCTTGCCCTTCTGTCAACACCTTTGTTTTCAAAGAGTCATTCTTGTCCCCATATATGGAATTGGACATGTGGACTTGTACTTACCTACCAGTCAATGGCACCAACAAGACTGCTTCTTGGACAGTGCAGACACAGCCTCGTTGTCACCTCCTCGGTCACGGGACCTCGACGCGTCGTCAGTTGCAAACGGCGAGATCAACGAGGCTGCGCACAATGCAGTCTATCCTCACAGCGCTCAAATTGAATATCACTTCTTTTTTCACTCCATGTCACTTAAGCAGACATTGTGTCACAAATTCAAACCGATCTAAACACAAAACACAATGTCTTCATCCTCAAAGATCGATGCAAGTGACCTGGTGTATGCTACACTAATAGCATACATCAACGCTCCCGGGGGCACTACAAACCCTCAAAACCCATCCACCACGTCTGCAACTGCGGCAGACAACCAGCTCACCCAACACCCTCCACCACTACCAGCCACGACCACGATCACGATCATCGCCACTGGCAACGGCACCGCCATGGCCACCGACACCACAACCACCCCTCGCGTCCTCCGAAGAAGCGAAGCGGTCTGGGGCTGCACCCTTTGCCCAGACACCATGCAGTTCAGTCGGGTAAAACACAGTGGTATCTCGGCTTCGTCTTCGGTCGAACTACACGTCCAGAGGGCGCACCCAGAGCGGGCCGCCGACTTCGAAACCCTGAGCAGAAGACTCGGAACACTGAAGCGGTTCACCGATGGAACGATTGAGATGCACTTCCTAGACGGCAGGGTAGTGCCAAGGGCTCGGAGGAGACGCCGAAGGCAGTAGCGGCCAATGAGATGGCAAGGCACGGTCGCTAGATATGCACCTGCCGAGCTGGAGATGATGGGGCAAGGTATGGTCGCTAGATATGCACCTACCGTGGTCGAGAGCTTGATAACCTTTTTACGGGTTTCTTGCTTGAGCGTTCGAGTATTATGACAATACACATAATACATTCACTTCACCATATGTTTTCTATTTCAGTTACCTGGTCCAGAGTACATGTAGCTTTGAAAATGCAGAAAAAACGAGGTATAAGACAGACAGCACCACCGCTGCCGCCGCATAGTGGACGGCTGCAGAAGTCCTCCCTAAATCAAAGCCTTGGTGGCAATTTAGCTTTCTTGGCTCTGATAACTCAGAGTCACCTTCGAATTGTGGTATTGAATACGCTATCTTCGCGGTCCAGCACCATTGTACACTGCGAGCAAGGGCGTAGCAAGCATTCTAGGTTAAGTGACAGAGTGATATCCGGATGTTGGCATCTACTGTAGTTTAGCTGCCTGTACAAGCTACAGTATGGCTGAAGCGATTATCGGTCGTGTGTCACCATCGAAGGTGTTCTCTTTTCGATCTGATTAGATTGCTCGCAGTGTATATCGAAGACCACGTTGGCAGCCAAGTGAAGATCTGGCATGTTTTGTGATTACGTGATGAACACCCAGGTAGGCTCCAGCGACCCGAGGATTGGGCAGTCTGGTCGTCTCTGCACGCCGCAACCTTTCATGTCACATATGCGGCCACGACTAGCCTGTAGGCATCTAACCTGAACAGAACGGTCTTCGACAGCCTGGAAGAAGTGCATGTGTCTCGAACTGTGCGCGTGGACCATATACGTTGCTATGGCCAGGTCTTCAGCTTTCGGCCACGAATAGAGCATCCCTTTATATCATTCCATACAACTGCTATCAGTTAACATAGGTACATCAAACTCATTCAACGACAGTAGATCAACATGGATCCCATGAGGAGCAAGAATTGGACATGTGAGGATCTACGCAAATCAACCACCTCGATTCTACTGAACACGTTCGTCCTACGTTCCCAATCTTGCCTCATATCAGCAAGATCATACTGTAACACCGGCGATTAACGTATTCAAGCCTACTCCTACTGCTGCTCGCCGGCTCCTACATTCCCCAGATACGCCTCCTCCTAGACCGCCGATCCACAGCAGGTATCACCTCGAGTTATGTATTATTTATGTACCTCTTCACAGCTACGCAATTCACACTGGTCCTACTGTACTCGATCTACACCATTGATTGTATTGCGGACCAGAGAATCAGAGGGATAGACGCATACGGTGCCCTCATTGGTTTGATTCAGACGACTGCCCTGTGGATTGGCTCGATTACAGTGTACAGTATATTCTAGTCAATTTTGAATTGCTGAGTTAGCTAATCCTGCCACCCACCTTAGGCTTGTGTTGTTCCTCCTATACCCTAACCAGACCCGCATTGACAGAGGCGTAAACACATCATCCCTAGCCACCAACCAAACCACTCCTACCGAACACCGACGCTACCCCAAAACGATACTATCCACCTGCATCCTACACGCATGTCTCTGGGTATTCCCGGCCATAGCCATCTCCATCCCCTGGGTCCCTTCAATCCCACGCCTACGAGATCTCCCTCCCTTCCATCCAATCGCCCTCTTCATTGGCTTCACAGACATCCTCCTCCTTCACTATCCCACTCTCATCGTCCTAGTCACCAGCATATTCCCCCTTCAAATCAAAGAACTCATCACATCTTCACACCACCCGATCTCCGAATTATCCCTCAGCCCATGGACTCTAGCTTTACAAACGACTGCGTTCATATTGCTCGGAGTCAGCAGGAAGATAGATTACGGTCGGCCTGGTGACCCATTTAATATCATACCTCCGGGTTGTACACAGCCGTGGGCCATTTATCGGTTGGGTGCGTGGCGGTGGGTGAACAACTTGATCTGCGGAGTTGGACAGGGGGTGGTACTTCTGATTTATCTCTGGCTGGAGGGTCGAGATGGAGTGGCTTGGGGATACATGAGGGATGGGGACGAGACTACGGCTCTACTTTGATTCGAATGCAAAGACCCAAGCTTATACAAGATTTCCAGCCGTCTGAGCTGTTTCATGCCATACATAACACGCTACCTAGTGTCATAGCTCTGACTGCAGTCACAAAATCTCGAAGCAGCGTTCAAGACAACCTTCATGGCACGCAAAGATCATTTTCAGCCACTACGTACCTGCGAGAAGCACCACTTGAGACATAAGTAGGTTAGTAAAAACTAGATAGAAAGACTACCTATCTTTAATACACCCCGGATGAAAGATCTCGAACCCTCCCAGTCAAAGTACGTATCTAAATTCCACCACACCAGCCCGACGACCACCCTCAACACCAAATCCCCGTCTCATATCTCCTATTGTCTCACCCAGGTCCACAGTAGATGAGTGAGTAAAAGCAGAACCTCACGATTAATGGAAGCTTCCATGAAATGACAGGTACCTACCTACCTACACACTCAGCTTGAAATTCACGCACAAGACCGCAGAACTGCGAGTGTAAAAGCTGCATGCCCCGACAAGTCATCAAGCTCTTTCTCGTGCGCACACCAGCTACTGTAGCTGGATATTGCAAGGTTGTGAGATTTGCTAAAGATACGGTACGTATCCCGCGCACCTCAGCTTTTTAAAATGTGTTCTGGGATACTGAAGATACGGTATGCGACGGAATAAGACGTGTAGGTTGATACTGTGGAAGTGTAAAGATGGAGTCCTCCTGTCCAGGGGCTGTCTTCCATGTTTCAACGACAGTTGTTCATAGCAAAGCTGCAAAAGGAGCTCAAGGACCAACCTGAAGAGGAGCAATCATCGCCGCCACCTCGAGATGCAGACGTACTGTGTCAGACAATGATATAATGGCGCACTTACAGCATATAGCGTTCAGCCTTCCGACCTATTTTCGCTCGGCGTAGCAGCTTCAGCACATACACTATGATCCTCATACTCAGCCGGTGCCTATGAAGCTACCGCAGCCGCCAACTTGATCCTTTTGTACTGCTGCCGCCACGACTCTTTCCTTGTCTGTTCTGCCTCCCAGAGGGTTTGATCTCTTCTTCCGTACCTCTCAAGTAATATGTCGAACCAACTGTCCCAGTCCAGTTCGTGTTCTCGAAGCACTTTCCGTAGCCATTTGGTGCAGACGGCTCGCATGCAACAACAACCAGAACATTGCCCTCGCTCACATGGCTTCTTGAGCCACGTGGGATATCTACAGACACGAGAGCTTGGCCTAGCTCGTTCAGCATACTGGCACCAGGTAAGCTCCTCAGAAAGTGTACCCGATAGCTTCGCTAGGTTGTATGCCAGTACCAACACAAGCCGCTTGTGTTGTTCATTAGTACCAAAATCTATGTACGGCCGCTTCATAGAAAAGCAATTCTCAAGAACGAAATCTGACTGTCCAACATCGATAGGAAAATCCAGGAGCAAGCAAGGGACGTGTGCATGGATGATTCGCGCCCCTAAAGGCCAACAGGGTCGTATCACCAACTCCTCGAAAATTTGTACATCTTGTTCGTTGTGTTCCGGATAACCGCTTATTGGAAATAGCAGTACTGCTGGGGACAAAAGCACTGTCCATGTTTCATGGTATGCCTGGATCGTCATTTCCTGGTTTAACCAGCACTTGATCTCACTAGAAGGAGGAAGAGGTGTGCGGCAGTATTGCTTCATTAAGAGCCCATGATTTCTTGTGAAGTTTGGAACCCAATAAGCATGATGCGTCAAGCAGACTGCCCATAGGTTCCGAATGTAAGCATTGCCAACGTCGAGCACCGTTAACATCTTGAGTAGTCTGTCGATACACTGGTTAAGCTCTGGCACATTCACATATCCAGGCATCATCCTGCTGTTCGCCTGTTGGTGTCCGATCAACCAACAAAGGGAAAAGTACAATAAGTAAGCAATTTCGTAAGCATGGCCTGGCATATACGAGCAGATTCTGCTTAATGTATAGTCTGTCAAGCCATGAACCGTACAAAAGGCGAGATGGCTTAGCGGCAAGATCCGTTGGTCAATGCCAGACATGGGGCTAGGATTGAGAAATCCGCACCTTTCGAGCATCGTGGGGTTATCGATTAAGAAAGGTATCTCTCCCAGCTGATCCAAATGGGTCCAAGCTGCAATACGGGAGCTTCGCTCTAGCCTTGCTAGCGCTCTGACTGCAAAGCTATAGAGATTCCAACCTATGTCAATAAAATCCGACCTTCCGAAGGCGGCTTCTACGAGTGTTTCATCCAGCATGCCTTCTGCTGTAGAGCAATACAGTGTTCGCAGAAGCTGAAGGACACCTCTGACTATGCCCCACTGCAAAGCCTCCAAAGAGTTGCTTGATTGGTCACTAAGTTTGTTCAACTTGATGCCACATTTGGTGGCATTGGCCAGCATGAACTCTTTCGCTGTACGATGAATATACGTAGTTGATAATGTACAGAGGCTCCGGAACTCCTGGGGAGGGGTCACTTCCCGAAATGGGTGGAGGCTGATATCTTGTAGCTCACCAATCAGGAGTAGACCGCAGGTCCTCGAACGCATAATCTTTTCCATGCTGTCTTTGCTGAATTTATGGTGTGAGAGGCGCTGTTGATGCTGCCTTGAAGGATGCATCACGAACTCTCTGCAACAAAAGACCAGTAGTGCTCCTACATCACGCTCATCGCGATAGCTCTCGTCGTGGAAGTAATCGACGAGGCTGAACAGTAGGGCAGCATCGTCCAAGTACCGACGATCAAGCTGTAGCATCATATGGCCGTACATGTTGTCCAGACCTACTGGTAGCTCATCAAGCCGACCTTCTAGGTCCTCTAGACCATCTCCGTTTGCAATACCTTCCAAAAGGGAGTCCACAGCGAGTTTGATCCACAAGAAAATCCCCTGCGATCTCTCGAGAAGCACTCGCAGAATGTTTCGTGCCGTATTGGTTGTCATGAACCGGCCGAGCTTTCCCTCAACGTATGTTGTGATATCTTCCTGGTTCAGATCTTCTAGATTCAGTACCTTTGTGTCGCCGAATGCCACCTCGAAGACATTACCTGGTCGACTAGCTACACAGACCTTTACGTTAGGCATGTTCCATAGATCTTCGATCGCTTTCAAGAGATGAGATACGCTCTCCCCAAGGGCAGCTTCATGCGGGTTGAGCTGGTCTTGACCTTCGTATCCATGGAACTCGTCTAGTGCATCGATGAGAAAGCAGATTCTGCTGTTACAGATCTGAATCGTTCTTCGCAACAACTCACTGAGGTGGGCTTGCGACCAAGCTCGATTGTGTTGCAAGTCTGCCATTGACTCGTACTGGAGCAGAGGGCTACAACCTTCACTGATCAATTTGGAGTAAGTCTGTGGTGCTTGCTGCAGTATTTGGACGAGCAAAGTGCGCATCATACCATTAATACTTTTCTGGAGGAATTTCCCGTGCCTCCAGAAGAAAAACGAAGCGAATATGACGTGCTCATCATCGGCCCAGCGACGAAGTCTAGTCTTGATGTCCGCTTCATGTGTCGTGATGAAACTGACTAGAGTTGACTTGCCAGAGCCAGCTACGCCTCGAATCCAGAAGTAGTTCTCGTCCGACTCAAGCCATTTACCGAATTCAGACTTGTCGTGATCTTGAGGATTTTGGCCAGTAGATTGGCCATCTATGTTCGGATCTCGATCTGACAGTATCCATTCACATGTCCCAGGATATGCAGCAACGATGTTTTCGTGACGTTGCCACATACCGTCGAACGACAGGCTCTCGATGAGCTGCGATAGTCCATCGGGCTGTTTGCCCTTTGATCTTTTTGACACGGGACTCTCGTCCTCTTCGACATGGCTCCTCTTGCGCGAGTAATGGTAGTGTATACTTTGATCGACGTTACCAAAGATCGCAGCCGCACTACCGCCGACGGAAATATTGTCGTATGCATTCAGGGAGCTATATGGCACATAATCTGTGGTTAGATGTCTGTTCGGCTCAGCAGAGCGAACTTTTGTCTCAGTAGACTGTTCTGCGTTACTCATTTTCACACAACTTGATAGGATCTGGCCAGCATTTGATAGCAATCACTGTCAATGGCAGAACACATTTCCGTTCGTAGACCCTGATTGATAGCAGTTGGGTTCCTATGTATTCACGGCATTAAGGTTGCACATTCCGATCGAAGAACACTGTCTACAGAGCGGCAGAGTCGTATGTAGCGGCAGGCGCTGTCAACCTAAGATAACTACACCTACATTACTACCAAGATTAAACATTTCTACATCGAGCTCGAAGCCGCTTTCAGCCTAAGGTGGGGCCGGCAAGACCCGGATGTTCAAGGTGGAGTAATGCTTGGCAGATAGTCCATGCAAAATGACCATTTCGTCCAGCGAGTTGATGCAATGGGAGGTTTGATACTGGGATATTCTGTGCTTTTCTTATATCAAAATGTTCATTAAGACTTCAGATTCATATTCGTGAAGTCTATTCTATGATCTAATGAGTGGTGACGAGGGAAATGGCAGTATCAAGATTTCAGTGCGGCCTATAGCGGCGATGACTAACCATAAATTCTAGTACTTTTGTAACGAAGTGGATGACATACGGGTCAGAAATAAAGTAATACACGTAGTATCTAAGTTACCATAATGATTTTAGGAGCGGCTAATTTACGAATATTACGGAGTATTGATTATACTGACTGACAATACGTGGTCGTGAAATTGTGTACAGTTGAAGTTAGGAAGTGAAATTTGGCAGTGCTAATTTGAACTCCTAGGGGGTGGTACGGTCTAGCCGCTATGGCTTAACCCCGGCTCTCCGGTCACGTGAGTCTGCCTCGCACGGAGCCCTACCGATCGAGATTTGCCCTGCTCTATCTAGGTCGCACTGTACGCCGCTTGCATCGCCCTTGCATCGCCCCAGGTAGCGACCTCTGGGACCTCTTCTACGTAAGAAAGCATTAGACAAGGCTGAAACTACCATACATGAAATGATACAATTGGAGCATAGAAGCAATCGTTCTTGTCCTGGCTGGCAATCTCAACCGATATATGCTCCTGCGTGGCGCAGCACTTCGATGAATAAAACGAGGATAAAAGTCCGCCCTGCAATCCTACTTAACCTTCAGTTTGTGTCGGATTCCTGCATGTTCTCAAGGTCAAACCGCTTTCCCATCGTGTCGAAGTGACAGCGGCTCCACAACCATGTCTCTTTGCTTTCTCGAGGCCTATGAAGCCAAGAGAAACGGTCGCATCAGTGAGAAAGAGTACGTCAGCCACTTGACAGCTCATCTCCGTGGTGTAAGACATGATTCCGACCAAACCAATGACCAGCAACGGACCAATTGGCACCACTTTAGAGATCAATTTGGGGCCTTGTTCAAGGATTTTGCCCTCAACAGTAGTCGCACACTGTCGGTGGAAGGTAGGTGATCAAAGTCATCTTTTGCTTTGCTCCACACCGTCAGGCTGATATCCGCGCAGAAATCACACTTTATGACCAGCTCCTGCAACAGTGCTTGGCAGGTGATTTAGAGGCCACGAAGTCCACGTTCACGGAGTTTGAACGCTATCCGTCACTCGAGATTCCGCTTCATGCGCTTACCGTAATGGTTGCGAGAAAAGGACGCCCTGATATGCTTGGCTTTCTTCTGCAAAAAGGTGCCATATTCAACAAAGAAGTTGCTACTGCTGCTTCACAAGCACTAGACTCGATCGAAATGCTCGAATTCTTATGGGACATAAACTGGCGGGATATTCAGCATTCACCAAATCAACAAAAGTCCGTGATATATACCCTTGTACACAAACCAGTCAGCATGCTCGAGTTCCTGCTTCGAAAAGGGGCTGAATTTTCACCCAAAGTGTTCGACATGCCCAACAGTGGAAGAATCTCCCTTCCAGTGGTGAAGGTACTCGTGGAAGGTTGCGGGGGGGCCGGCTCGCTTAAGGGCACGGCCATATTCACGCTAGCTGTTGAACGGGGCAACCGGGATGTTGTAGAATATCTTTGCAAGCTGGGAGCGCCGATTAACGATGTGCCACCCGAATACGACATAAGGGAACCATATGCCACTTGCTCGCCACTCTGTGCAGCCGTGAGGAAGAGAGACATTAGCATGGTGAAACTTCTTCTGAAGCATGGTGCTGACCCCAACGCTCCCTTCGTTCGTTTTCATCAACAGACGATTCTAGATTGGAAGCAGAAGCAGCACTCGGATGACACCAAAATGCTGGCTGCTCTTGAGGAATATGCTGCTCCTCCAGGGCCTTCGAACCACAAGATCTAAGGTTGCGACCGGAAGAATTGGTGAATATATGAACACCGTGTCAACATTATGATATATGATGGCTGTTCCGCTACTCTTCGGACGTGGTCATTGCTTTCGAATTCTTGAGCTACCTATGTATTAGTATGTTAGCGTACAACACTCGGCTCTTCGTGCGTTCGATCGGTCATTTCCACAGCATTTGAAGTACCAACTCGACTGCCGTTTGTAACTTGAACGTGTTTGCGAACAGGCGTATCCATTCCTCGACCACGGGCTGCATCTTTTATGCATCCTATCCACCCTCTTGTTGGCTACGCTTAATTTCTACCAAACCTAATTCTGCATTTGCATCGTACTGGTCAGTAGCATATTCCTATCTCAAATCAAAGAGCTCGGGAACGTAAGACTGAGCAAATTGTGGTTCGGCCAATGACCTAGATCTGGACCGTGACCCTGATCTAGATATTGTGTCACTGTGCCAGGCAAATCCTCGGGCACTGAAGGAGGGCGAAGGACTTTGACTGGTAGAGCGGTAAATGGCGTTTCGACTGACCGATCTACTTCTTGAGCGCAAGGATGTGGTACGTACAAAATGCTTGTGGAGGTAATTGGGCTGGTCGGTCACTACAGGTGGGTGCACAATTTCTTCATGTACACTGGTGGTATTTGTGTTTGTAGAAAAGGCTCTTTCCACTCCTGGACTAATATCGGTTTGTGGAGGCCAAACCGGTCTTGCTCGGGTCGCTGCTGCTTCAGAGTGCGAACGCGCAACACTTGGCTTTTCGTCCGCTCGATTAGTCATTTCTACGGCGTCTGAAGTACCAACTTGACTTCGGTCCACGGCTTGGACATGCTTGCGAACAGGAGGAGGCTGACGAGCATTATCTAGCGCCGTTGAGAGTGCAGCTATTGCGTTAGGTTTGCCAGATGAATCAGATGCAGATTCAGACGTGTTTTGTGCCTCAATACTTGTCTTGCCTGAGTAACGTTCCTGCCACCATAGCCAGCCAAGAAAGCTGCCAATGGTCAAAAGGGTCAACGCGAATGTGATAAGAATATAGACCCAAATGCGAGGACTGATGACTTCTGAAGCAGGAGCCGACCACTCAAATACGCCCATTGAAAAGCAAGTTGCTACGAATGTGCCTGGCAGATAAACCATAGTCACAATGGCAATCATCTTCATGGCACTACTGTCTCTCTTCGCTTCTTGAGCAATTCTTTTGGTGGCTTCTGCTATTTCAAGACTATTACCTTGATCAATTTTGGATTGCAGCGCGATTTCTCTCGAGGCTGCCGCAATGGCAAGATTGCTCGCTTGATCTCTTTGAGCAATGAGATTGTAGATGGTCGATAGGTGCATTTTAGAATCATCACAAATCTTGGATGCTTGTGCCGAAATCGAGTTTGAGAGTAACTGCAACGATTCGAGGTTCGTCTGTCGTGCTTCGGCGCGTGCTCTTTCCTCGCCCGTGACTGGACTTGGTGATGACTTGAAGTGCAACATGTGGTCAATATAGGCCGATACTGCGAGAGCTCGAGCTTTTTCTCTAATCGCCCGAGAAGCTAGCCAATTATGAGCAGCAGATAGTCGAGCTAGCTCAGTGTCATCCTGCAACCTATCACCTTGACTGACAGCCCTGAGTCTTCTCTCGGTGCGAAATGCTTGGTCATCGAGTTCAGCTAAGGAGTCTGCTACATGCCTTGAAGATAGTAGGACACCAAGGAGACCCGGAGTCTCGTGATCGACAGGATCGCGGATAAGGTCAGTGAGAAAATCCCCGACATGGTATGCTATCTCATACTTCGCCCACGAACCGCCTGCCCAGAGTAAGACTGCTTTGGATGTGCTTGTTCCCGAGTCGTACGACCATGCAATCGACCATTGCCGTAGACTGAGTTGATGGACCGTGTTTTGGTTGGAATGTCTGGGATAAGAGTTGAAGTGTATCCGGTTGTCAAGGAAGCATGTAAGGACAGCCGCCGGCATGCCTAGCTTGCGAAAAAGTTCTTGAAGCGCATTGGCGCTGCCTACATCCATCAGTCCTCCTTCAACGGCAGCATAACGGTCGGTCACCACAGGCACGACAGCGAGCTCGAGGCAATGCTCATTGGATGGAAACCAGTCATCAATATCCTGCTCCACTACTGAGAGCTGAAAGGATGTGCCGGACAATGTAGCACTCGGCTGTGTAAGGCGCTTGATGGAGTAGACGTTGAAGTTGCTGGCAGGTCGGCACCTTTCCCACGGCGAGATATTACTTTCGAGCGTCCGCGTCAATGCCCTTGACATTCCCTCGCTCATCTCGACGGCATCCACACCGATGATTAGCTGATGTGAATCATTAGGGTCTGAATTGTAAGTGTTTGCATTGACACCGGCGTGATCAGGGTGCCTAGTCGAATAGTCAACGTAACTTCATGCCAGCACACACAGTAGTGATTGATCTCGCTAAAGATCTTGGTATCGATGTTTCCGGTATAGCGCGTGGACCTACATGCACGTGTCGAGACACCAATGCCACATACGTGTCTTGCAGGGGTTCGGCACTGTCACATATCTGACTACCCAGTTCGACGACTCAGTAGTGTCTCAACCCAGCTTTGCACCGTCAGAATTTATATCTGTTGTATGTATGAACGAAAGCGTTTAGTTGTAAAGCCAATTCTGTGTTTCATTGTCCGTAGCTGTCCTACGGCGAAATCTGGCTCTTCGGCCGCGATCATCGTACTCCATGGCATTAGCTATCCGAGTAGAGCTCTGACGATATCCTTCCAGACACAAGCCAGACTCAAGGCAGAGACGATAGACCCTAGCACTGTTGACCTTGTGCCTTCAATGTTTCAGTTAGAGACAATCATAGAGCCGATCGTGTACGGCTCAATCGTCCAGGCTCGCCCACTTCCCTACATCGATTCTTTCCTCTGTCAGAACCTCGACATGTACCACGAGAGGTTCAGTTCCATAACTTGATGACTGGAGTGTTCGTTCAATGGCAAGCCAGAGACCGCCAACACTTTCGAATGTTGGATGCGCACCGATATCAATATCACTAATGCGAAGCTCTGAGGCAATACTTGTATACTCTGTGTCCTCTGTTTCGGAAGATGCGAGACACTTTCGGTATGGCCCTTGTCCCTGCTCAAGCGACAACTTGAAGGCGGCGGTACCAGGGTACTGTACAAATGAGCATCGGAAGAGGGCTCTGGTGGCTCTCGACACCATGAGAGGCGCGATAACCTTGACGATACCTTGTGTGAAGACGGCAGGTTCAGCAGATATGCTCAATCGGCCACTTCCTTCGGCGGGTAATGCTTGCAGAATCGGTTGAACAGAGTCTATACTGTACAAGTCAAGCGAGAACTTGGACAGCTGTCTCTGTTCGAAGGCGGAACAAATGACAGTGTACTCACCTCGAGACAAGGTCGATTCAAGAACAGCTGATCCACGCCGATACTCACCAGACTGTGCAACAGTATCTCTTGGCCGCAGTTTGGTGATACGGCGGCCATCGCTGGACGCAACAAGAATCTTCACATGGACGTCGGCATTGGTCTTGGTGCTTACAGGCTCGCAGGTAGCTCTAAGAACCAGAGCAATCTGCATTTCTGTCTTGACTTTTAGGCTGAACTGAGGGTTCTGGAGATATTGTGGAGAGTCAGAGCTACCTCCAGCGGTTGACCTTGTCCAAGCAGCAGTCAATATCCGAGGTTCTTCATATCTGCGGAAGGCATCACTGAGCTCGACCGGCCAAGTCGAGAAGGTTGAAAGGGTGAAGTTATGCTTTCCTGCTGGTAAATCTTGAGTCACCACAACCACGGAGTAGGTCTCGCTAGCTCTGGCTTGGAAGCGGAGCAACGTGTTGGGCGAGTCAACGAATGGTCCCCTGATACTTGCGCTCTCGCTCGAGAAGACCCTCGTGCCATTTTTGTGGAATAGATAAAGACTAATGTAGCCATTCTTGCCATGGTTGTCGGAAGTGTAGTCGCCGGTCCTGAAATGCCTATTAAGCAAAATCCATACCGTTTCGGCTTTTTTCGCACGCACAGCGAACTGCGGGTGGTCAACGAGCAAGGTACTGACAGAACTCTCACCAGCTAGATTGTATGTGAAGTGCATGTCTTCACGATGTTTGAAAAGACAAGGATCCCAGTTGATATACATATGCTCGAAATACTGAAAGATACTGTCGTAGTTCATCCAGAATGTGCCAGGCGTCATTTCATTACAGTCTAGATCAGAGTTGTTCTCACGACTCTCATTCGTGCCTTCGTGTCCGGGATTCGGTTTGCATCTAGTAGCGCCCTTCAAGACATCACCGTCTGTCCAAGGATTCTTGATCAACATTTCACGAGTATCGGGAGAACTCCTCATGTCGAGGACTGCATAATCATGCTCCGCACCCAGACCAAGTTGCTGCTGTTCTCGCTGACCTAACCTGCCGGTACCGAGAGTCAGCATGATCTCGCCGCGGGCGTTGGCAGGTAGGATTTCTTCCCACAGTGCGTCAGGGTCCACGTCGTCATCGTGCAGAAAGATTTGTTGTGGTATCCAGCCGGTCAAGACTGCTAGATCTGTACCAGAATTGCTGCCAGGAAAGTCGTAGCCACCGCGAACCTTGAGATAGGCCTTCTCGGCAAGTGCGGGCCATAGCAAGCCGGGATGAGACCTGTCGATAACATGAAGCACTCGAGAGGTTCTAGAGGTGGGTAACTTATCGTCGATCTCCACACGCCGCCAGCACCCGTTGAAGTAGAGTCGCAGCACGTATTTGCCATTTCGAGATATGACAGGGCGCCTGTTGTCATGGTCGTAAGGATGGATGATTGACGCGAAGATCTTGAGAGCGTTAGATGGATTCTGAAGAGAATATCGCGAACCAAACGTACCTTCCTATGACCTCGGTCGGCTCTGGCAGTTCCTACACACATGCTAGCGACCACAGAGCAGTCAGGTGCAACATCCTGGACCAAATCCCAAGTTCCAAGCTTGACCATGGTGGCTTCATTCGGAAGGAGGTGTCCGTCCTTTTCCCTTCTCACAAGGGCGACTGCGTCTTTAGCTCGTTCCCAACCTGCAAAATGCTTCATCTGTGATTCGGAGAGGGAAAGCTCCGAACTCTCAGTGAAAAGATCCTGCCCATCCTTGATCTCAAATTCGTCTGGCGAAGGTGCAACGGTCCATGGTTTGAAAAGGGCGCCATTCAACTTCGAGCCCTCCAACAAGATGATGCTTTCACGCGTTGTCAGCTTTCTTTTGCATGTTGGATGTTCGGTACTGCTCCAGCTGGCGGCACTGGAGCCTGTCACGAAACCGTCGCTTGACCTTTTGTACTCTTCTGCTTTCGAAATCCATTCCTTCGTCTTCAAGTCCAACCTTTTCCTATCTATGGGGTCATCAGCAAGGCGTAAAGCTTGCATGTACAACTCAGCCGCCGAGATTGCATTCTCGAGTTGAACATTGTCATTGATGCCAGCTCTGATCTTTCGCTCGGCAGTGAGTGCTCGAGTTTCAAGCTCCTGTCTCCGTTTCTGAGTCTCAAAGGAAGACATAGACCGGAAGTCAATTTGACCACGCTGTGTTTAGCCGCGGGATAGCCTGGAACACGTCGACGGAACCACTTTTGTGACAATTATGGAGTAGCTTAGATGCAGGTGTGGCTTGAGGATCTCGGATACAGAAGTTATGGATGAGGTCATTTCAAGCTGATTGGGATGAGATTGGCGGCTTCAAGGTGCAGCGGCACAGCATTGACAGCTTTGAGTTGTTCAGTCCACCGAGTGGAACATGTAGATTGAGGTGACGATACTAAGATTCAATATGGCCTACTGCGATGAAAACCAAATGCACAAACTTCCGTCGTCAGAGGTCACCCGAAGCCGAGGTCTGTACCAGCGGGATTGCCCGCTTTACCACTTCTGCACTTTGCTCGACGGGTCGGCTGCGATAATGATGTGAGGTTTCATGCAGCTCATATCTTGCTAATTAGTTCAACCCAAAATCCACCAGATCGCATCTCAAGTTCACCGGACAATCTTATCTCAAGCTCAGTCAACCACCTACACACCTGCCCTGCGTTGACGTCAACACGTACCAACTCATTAATTAATACAATAGAGCAAGAGTAGGTGAGAAAAGAAGCGCACATGTCCAAGGCAGCTCCCCTACCACCATGGGGCACAGCAGTTGCTGGTGCCACAGGTGCTGTACTGGCCAATGCTATGGTCTATCCTCTTGACATGTAAGCTCTCCAATGCGAGATCTTATCCTCTTGGCCCAATACTAACAGTTTATAGTGTCAAGACCCGGTTACAAGTTCAGGTTCGAAGCAAGAAAACCGGCGGCATCCCACTGACGACCGATGATCAACACTACCATTCCGCTTTTGACGCCATCAGCAAAATCGTCGCCCAAGAAGGAATTGCAGGTCTATACAATGGCCTGGGTGGTAGTCTGCTAGGCGTTGCTTCAACCAACTTCGCCTATTTCTACTGGTACTCCATTGTCCGAACAGCGTACACGAAATATAGAAACACAGCTCTACCACCGTCTACACCAGCAGAGCTTTCCCTGGGCGCCATCGCTGGTGCTTTAGCACAACTATTCACCATTCCCGTCGCAGTCATCACGGCTCGACAACAAACACAACCGAGAGGTGACAGGAAAGGCATCATAGCGACCGGCAAAGAGGTGGTGGACAGCGAAGACGGCTGGACCGGACTATGGAGAGGTCTAAAAGCCTCACTCGTCCTGGTAGTAAACCCATCCATCACATACGGCGCATACCAGCGTTTGAGAGTAATGCTCTACCCCGGCCGGACATCTCTAAGACCATCCGAGGCATTCCGTACGTCATCCACCCCCCATCCCTATCCCACCCATCCCCCAAACCATCCACTAACAACCCCCCCAGTCCTAGGTGCCCTCTCCACAGCCCTAGCAACAATAGCAACCCAACCCCTCATCGTCGCCAAAGTCGGCCTCCAATCCCGTCCCCCACCAGCCCGTAACGGCAAACACTTCAAATCCTTCGGTGAAGTAATGTCCTACATCATCGAGCACGAAGGTTACGCCGGCCTCTTCAAGGGCGTAGGTCCACAACTTTTTAAGGGTATCATAGTCCAAGGTCTGCTCATGATGACGAAAGAACGGATTGAGATACTGTTCGTGCTGTTGTTTGCGTATTTGAAGAATGTTAAGGAGCAGCAGATTAAGAAGGCTGCTGCTGCGGTTCGGGAGAGGGCTATGCCGTTGGCGGAGGGCGCGGTGCAGAAGGTTAGGGAGGTGGCGCCTGTTATGACGAAGTAAAGATTGTGAGGGAGGAGAGTTGGTTATGGGGGGATGTTGAATGAGCTTTTGACCTTTTTTGTTTTGGGATATCCGTCTATTATTTTCTTGGCATGTCAGATTTGAGAATGGACCTGAATTAAGTAGCCAGTTTAGTAGGCAGGTATTTTGGACCATTCAGGCGGTTTACTAGTATATCCAAATCGCATATGCTCCTATATGGAAACTGTACACGTTGTCAGCCATAACAGACCGAACCACCACAGTGTTTTACAATTGTAAATGCTTGAAATAGCCGCAAGGTTACACAGTCTTCCGCCACAGACCTAGAAACCCACCTCCCCTCGTCAATTCTCCGACCAGAGGTCTACAGACCATCGGCGGTATCCTGTTTCCCACAGATCCTGCTCCACTTTCTTCAATTGCGGGTTCAACCTTCAACCTCTCTTTCTCAACTACATTTGCCTGTCCTGCATTACCAGAATTTCCCTTCCCTCTTGCCTTTTGCGCCTCAGCCATCTTCTCCCTCTCCACGCTCCTTAACGTAGCTAGTCGGACATCCCATTGTCGTCCGCTACTAATTCCATCGCCGAGCTCAAGAACAGTATTCATTTTCAAATCCAGCTTCTTGCCTGCGATCTCCTGTATGCATCCCGCGATTTGCGTGATCTGTGGCTGGAAGACGAGGAGTTGGCTGCCTGGCTTGAGCGCGGGAGTGATGTGGGCTATGTAGTCTTCCACACCGGGCATGTCTAGAACCGCAATATCCAGAAATGGCTTTCGATTATTGCTCTCGAGGCGTTGTGCTGCCCATTCTTTGACGTCGCCGGCATAGAAATTGATATGTGCCCAATATAGAGCGCCGCGGAATGACCGGATTAGACGGTCTGCGTGTGCGCGGTTCAAAGGGTCGATGTCGATTGTATGTAGCACTGCTCTTCTTTCTGCTCTCCATGTTCGCATTTCTTCTGAATGTTCAAACTCGATGTCTCCGTCATATTCTTCGCCGGCCTTGTAGACTGTTTTTGTTGTTGGGGTAGGTCTTACGTTGATGTGTCTTGGAAGATTGTTTGCTGCTGCTATGGCGCGAGCGAGCTGCAGGGTTAGGCTTCCGTTGCCAGTGCCTGCTTCGAGAATTTGAAATGGATCCGTTTTGACCTCGGGGTCATCCTGGGAGGGAGATGGATCGGGATGTATATCGAGAAGCGAGACAATGGTCGAAGCATAGGATGCGTAGATTGGAGCTACTCGACGAGGTGTGAGTGTTGTAAATTCGTCGAGAGTTGGATGCGCAGCGGTCACGTTCACATGCCGGAGACCATCTCTTGATGTGTTGGTAAGTGAAATATGAGACTCTTTACCGATCAGGTCGATGTGCTTGAGGACGTGGCCGCGGTCGCCGAGTTCGGTTTGACCATCTTCACGGAGAGGGTGGGTGAGCTTCTCTTTGAGTTGCGGTTTGCCCTTCTGAATATGTGTCCAACGGAGGATTACTCTATCACCAACTATGGACGTTAGGATCGCGGTTGGGAGGTTTGACGGGCTTCCTCACACCTTGTAGCTTCGAGCAGTCGATCTTGCTAGAGCTGAAAGTCCGTCTAGATATGCTCACACCACAGGCAATGCTGCTAAGTGGAACGTGCCGACATTGGAATGGTTGTGTGAGCGGAATGCCCCATCCAGCATGGTTTTTCAACATGCAGAAATGCTTCGAATAACTGGAACAATGATTCAAGGAAGCGTGTACTCCGTGTCTTATTGCTGTACGCAGAGAACGACACGAAAAGAGTGGCGTGCTTGTACAAGTGAGGACGTCCACCTCATCTTCCTCTCCTTCGAGTGCAGTCCTCGTTTAGGAAATTTCGTGAACCGAACTTCTTCCGCGAAACATGGGGATATTTCGCAGCAACTATTTCATGTGAACGTGTAAGAAGCATAGGTAGCGGCCTCTGCTGAGCAATCGCAACGTTGACAGCAGCTCAGAATACTGTTGCTATGATGTGGGTGTTGCGGTAACAGTCAGTTCGAGAGCACGCCCGTGAATGTGAGGTTTCTGGATAAGGATCAGCCTCTGGCTGCGCAATCATGACTCGAAGAATCGTGAGACGGTGAACCTGACTGGCGCATTCATTTGCTAACAATTCGCAGGTTCGCACAGGGCTACAACTGGGTATCCTAGTATTTGTTGCCCTCTTGTTGATCCTATTTCTGGACAACCGGTACAGGGTACTGCCTAATGCGATTCATAACCATCTTCCAGCACACCACCCCGGCTTCGTCGCGACAGACGTCAATATTCTGACTTGTTCGGCCCTTAACCCATTCGCAAAATGCGCAATCAACGAAGAGTACTGGCATAAGATAGATAAAGATCTATACCTAGGTCGAGGATTTCCCAGCAAAGCCTATCTTCATGTCCGGCGCAAAAGAGAAGAAGACCTAAAGACAACCGACGAACTGGTCTTTGATGTTCATGTCGGACGAACTCCTCCACCAAATGACAAACCGGGAAAGAACGAGAAATGGGAATCACGTCCCATGGGTTTGTGGATCAAAAGGTCATCCAAGAGACATCTCACCGATTCTACCAAGGCAGTGACTGGTGTTGATGTTGTCTTCGGTCCAGATGCAGCAGATCCCCGATCTAATTGGCAGATGCAACGGCAATATCTGAACATAGACGCTCGTGGTGAACATCCAGAACCTCGTCTCACAGTCCGCAAAGGTCCTAGCATCAAGGTCGATCCTCCAATCCCTCGTATTCGTAAAGATGGGAAGTTCAAGATCTTACAAGCCTCGGACCTTCACTTGGCAACCGGCTTTGGCAAATGTCGTGATCCAGTACCCGACGAATTTGAAGGTGGCCCTTGTCAAGCTGACCCTCGCACACTCGCATTTGTCGAACGCATACTCCTGGACGAAAAGCCTGACCTCATCATACTATCCGGAGACCAAGTCAACGGCGATACCTCTCCCGATGCTCAAACCGTAATCTACAAATACTCTGCACTCTTCGCGAAACACCAAATTCCCTACGCTGGTATATTCGGCAACCACGACGACGAATCAAATCTTGATCGCGCACAATCAATGTCCATCATGGATGGTCTACCATATTCCCTCTCTACCGCTGGTCCTCCCGATATCGAAGGAATAGGAAATTACTACATAGAAATTCTTGGTCGTGGTTCGACTCATGCTAGTGCTCTAACAATTTACATGCTCGACACACATTCCTACTCACCACAAGAGAAGAAGTACCGCGGCTATGACTGGCTCAAGCAATCGCAAATAGATTGGTTCAGAAGTACTTCTCAACACCTCAAACGGAAACACAAGGATTACACGCACATACATATGGATCTAGCATTCATACATATCCCATTACCGGAATACCGCAACCCAGACAATAACCAATGGATAGGGAACTGGACAGAGGCCCCAACAGCACCGGCTTACAACAGCTATTTCAAAGATGTGCTAGTAGAAGAGAACGTACTCTTGGTAAGTTGTGGACATGACCACGTCAACGACTACTGTCTCCCGGCCAACGGAAAAGACGGAAAAGCCGCACTTTGGATGTGCTATGGCGGCGGTGCCGGATTCGGTGGTTATGGCGGGTACGGCGGTTACGTTCGACGCATGCGACTGTTCGAGTTTGATATGAATGAAGCAAGAATACGGACGTGGAAGCGGTTAGAATGGGGCTCTACAGAGGATCTTGAAAGACGAATTGACGAACAAATCGTTGTTGATGGAGGTAAAGTTGTTACTGGCATGTGAAGACGGTAAACGAATGTGGTTTGGTTTTTGTCATAAAAACGAAACGACCAGATGTACAACATCCACTGTGGTATTGACAGATACGTCGATTTGAGCAGTACATGTTTACACTGCTTGTGGCGCAATCATCGAAATCCCTATCAGCAATCGCCTGCTGTCAGGCACTTACGGCACTATCACACCTCAGCCAAGTCAAAACAAAAAGGAGATTCGCCCCACAACATCTGACCCCGAAATACATGTATGTGTACCGCCGGCGCGGAGCTCACAACTCCCAATCTTTCCCACCTCTCGAATGCAAAGGCAGAGGCCACACCAGAATTGCCAGGAACTCTGGCCGACAGTGACACTACGTAAGATACCTCATATCAGAACGAGGTAACCAGGGACGACACTGTTTGGAAGAACAGCAGACACATCCTTTAGAATTGGATCGAATTAACGCGGGTGGGAAGGAGATGACTGTGAACGTGGACGTGGTTGAATGCAGCACAGCATGCTGATTAGCGTAGCTTCTACAAAGTCATATATTTCATATATAAACATAGAATATCCTGTACTGTATGCGATTGCTCATGCACGAACGAGTTACCACGTACACGTGCGTGTTTATGGTAAATTGCTCTATGATACGCGTCTATAATATCTACTGACCTCATATACTCTACCGATCTGCGATCGTGATTTATACATCGGGCTACTACCCAGGTCTGTCGGGTAGACATGTACCCTCCAGGTTCTTTGTATTCATGCATCTTTCTCGTTCAGTTTCAGTCCGTTTCCTTTTCATTCTATTTCAGTTCATCTTGCATGACATAAATAAAAACCATGGCCTGACTATAGGAGTAGATGGGTACATATATACGGTCCTAGGTCCTTGTGCTCATGTCGTATAACACTATACTATTATGTAGTGTAGTGTAGTGTAGTGTACGTATACATACATGTATACGTTACAGAGACCCCACCAGCAATTACCACAATTCACTGCATCTCATCCTAAACTCGCCCACAGCCTTCCATTCATCCACGTATATTCGAACCCTATAACAGGCATAACCATTCAAAGTCTCGATCTACATTCCACGTAGCACATGTCACAACATCCATCGAGACCTACAGTCCGTATCTTCAACGCCGGTGTAGGTAACACCATAACAGCTGACCTCCTTTGTGGTCTGAGTGGATGGAGAGCCGGTTGTATTGGATATGGATGGATGTGCTGAGGGTACGATTGTGGTTGTGTTCCAGATACGTGGATGATACGGTGGGTAGGGAACGGACTGGAACGGAAGGACGTAGCTTAGCTTTTGGGGGAGGTTCGCACTGTGTTGTGTCGTATTAGGAAGAGATATGGACGTTTTAGGGGCGGGTTTGAGCATATGCTACGACTTATGGATGGTGAAACGTCTCTTTTTGAGTTCTGTGTTGGTGAGAGGTGTGGTTCCTGCTTGATATATGGTTGGGATTTTTCCTTTCTGGTCTGTGATTCGCGACTGTGGCTCTAGGGTTGTTGGTGGGAGGCTGACGGCTGTAGGGTTTGATATCTCTTGTCTTGGTGTTGGACATACAGTGTTCTTGGCGTTGAGAAAGAAGGAGGGAGTTGTGGAGGTGTGTAGTATGGTCAAGGATGATACCAGGTGTGTTTGGTGAGTTGATGTAGCATGGTAGAATGGGACTCGCCAGGTAATGGGGTTGTCAGCTCGAAATCGGCCGACCATACCGAATATATTTCCTGTTGCTGGTTCCAGGAATTGCCAAAGCTTCGGTGTGAATCTATGATATGTTATGCCGTGTCCGTTACGGTCGATTGAGTAGAATGTATCTTAGTGCACTCAAGCCCTCCCCCCACCAACTCTCCTACACTCCCCACCCCAAACAACCCATCCACTCTCATTAACCTGCTCCTTATCCAACGCTCTAAACCTCAACTCCTCCAGATCCTCCTCAGGTGCCCTAACATACTCCTTAACATCCTTCAACGTATCAGTCTGAGCAGTCGGAAAAAACCCCGTCTCCTCCTCATATTCATAAACCATCAAAAACTGGCCCTCCGAAACAACACGGTCCATATCAGTCAGCATGTCCGCATCGTACTCTGGAAAAGCAGTGGCTGGACTCACACCAGCAGGACATGCGGTCCATGTATGTGGGACACCGGGCGCAATAGTTACGAGAGTCCGTGGCGGAATAACGTAAACTTCGCCGTTGAGTTCGACGAGGGCTGTGCCATTTAGCACGAGGATGCGTTCGGCTGTGAAGCGGGCGGATCCGTTGTCTATTGATTTCTGGTCTGGGGGCGCGATGTGGACGTGGCGCGGGAGGCGGATGGAGGTGTCGAAGTCGATGAGGCCGATTTGGCCGGCGAAGGTGGTTGGTTTGGGATTGGTGGTTGGATCGAGGGTTGTGGAGCTGTTGGCGGAGAGTTCGTGCATGTTTACTGGGAAACCGAGGTCTGAGAAGACGCGTTTGGTAACGCTGGCGGGTTGGTGGGATATTCGGGAGCCGTTCGGGAGGGTGAAACCGTGGTCGTGGTGCTTGAGACCGGGGTGGGTTGTTGGTTCGGTTTTGGACATTGTGGAGGATGTGACTGTACTGAAGTGGTGGGGGCAGCAATAGTATTGGAAGTGATGAAAACGGAAACTGTGAGAAGCGGATGACAGTAGGACGTTACGGGGACGAATTGAATAAGAGTAGGTCACTGGCTGGTATGGACGTCGATAGGAAGCGTTGTTGGTTGTCAAGAATAATATTGAAGTACGAACATTCCACTGGTTAGCAATCGAAATACCTGTAAGCTTCATTAAACCCAAACATCTGGCTGTTGTTGTAAGGTCTCAAGTCTATTCGTTGTCTTGGAGGTTGGAGACGGAGCGACTTCAAGCTCCCTTGTTCTGAGTGACGTAACACGATCAGACTTGTTGGAGAAGAAGTGAGAAAACATACATCGAGGGGAGAGTACAAAGAGGTTGAAGATGTCGAGTCGAACGTGGATAGAATGGGTGCAGTAAGGCACAGCACAAAAAGCATCCCAAGCAGTATTCTACAGAAGAAAGAGGTTCAGTAGATGGACAGAGACGGAAATATATTGATGAGAGACTTTCGCAAGATTTTCTATCTCCCGACTCTCATCTCAATCATAAGAGCGAAGTCCAGCTCACACTCAAGGATATAAGCCCTAGTCATTCAGACTTCTCGGTTCTTTCAGACGGAGTTCGCCCAACTGTCCATCAATTCTCATGCATGTTCAATACCACATCTAGCTAGGGTCAGGTAATTCAGGTTCTTCCTGAGCAACTCGCCTAAGCAGTTCCCAAGCCGCTTCCCGAGCTTCCCGAGCTTCGCGGATGACTTGTTGCTGTGCTTCACGAGGTTGTCGCCTTGGCAATCCCCTAGCACCTGCTGCTGCATGTCTTCGCTCTGTTTCGCGTTGCATTCTCCTAGCGTTCCTAGCGTTCCTAGCGTTCCTAGCATCTCTAGCCGCTTGGTCTTCTCCATCTGTAAGATCGTCGACTAGCTGCTGAACGCGTTCTAGCATTTGATTGTCTTCGTCCTGTTCAACACCAGCAGGCTGTGCTATGGGTTCGAGGTATCTGGCAGCTTGCGGACGCCAGCGGTTTGCGCGCAACGGTTGTCCAGGCTGTTCATGCTCGTATGTCACCCTGCAGCGACATGTTCGTTCAATCTCATAGCGCTCACCGCAGGTGTAACAGAAACCTTGGCCACATCTGCAACGCATTGCATTGCATCCTACGCTTCTCGACACCATAGCATTGCATTTTGGACAATTCCGCCATTTGTTGCTCTTAGCCAGCTCGAGGAGCTCATCGTCCGCGGTGCGTGGGCACTTGCGTTCTTTGACAGAAGGATCTTGCTTGTTGTCAATTTTGTTGTCCACCTCAGCACTGGATTGCTCATCAGTCGTATTGTGCTCATCCTCTAACTTCTCACAGCGAGTACATGTACGTTGTAGACATTTTGAACAAAGACCCCATTCGTCCTCAATACAGTAGTGTTTGATGATATGTTTCTCACAAGCTGCTGTGGCACACGGGATAGCTTTTCTCGATATCTGTTCTTCCAGAAGTTCCAGATATCTGATGGTGATTTCATTCGATAGAATCTTGTGGTGAGAGTGAATCGAAAGTCGTTGGCCGCAGCACTGTGGAGGGAAGTCATGAACCGATTTAGTGCTACTCTCGAATTTGTGACTCAGACAATTGGTGCAGTACTTGTGCCCACAGATAATTGTAGTTGAAAGTGGCTTGTGGGTCGATTCGGTACAGATGTGACAGATTTCCAACAACTTGTCATGGCAAGGTTTGCAGCAAAGAGTGTTTCCTGGTGTGCGGATAAGTGATTTTGCAGGCAGGTCGGCCTTGCATACCACACACAGCTTTGCCACAACGTTGATTCCCTTCACAACATGTGTGAAATCGGTAGGGTTTGCCGAAGCTACTGCTAGAAGCTGCGCACTCAATTGATTGCCACCGGGTTTGCCACCATTTAACCATCGTTCTGTGAAAGTTCGAACCTTTTCGATTGGATCGTTGTTGTAGTCATTTGGCTTGAAGGTGCCCCAGAAAGTATCAACATCTCCTTCAGCAACTAGACGAATGCCTTTCATGGGAAGTTGATCGACGACCACATGGATCCATGCTTGGAACGTTGTAAACCCGAGTCTCAAGACGTCTGGTTGGTACGCCCAATACTTCAGGCGGATTTGCAATACCTCCGATGGGATGTTCTTCTTGTAGGTGTTGTCGAAGGCGGGAAACCTGAGAATGTGCAGAAGTCCCGGAAAGAGACTATCTAGTTCTTCGACAACATCTGCAGTATCATGTTGCTCCTTGAAGAGTTGCTTTCTGCTCAAGCCTGCGACCAGACACCAGTTCGTTAGGATAGAGTCGTCGATGGTCTTGTTGGTTTGTTTGCCTCTGTTGGATATCCAGGGTTTATTAGGGAGGATGTCTTTGAGATCTGATGTGCTGTAGAGCGAAAGACGACACAAGCAACGCTTGAAGATTGTGTCCTGTGATGGCAAAGACCCTCTTGCGAGAAGTTCTTGTGGTCCAAGTTCTTTGAGTTTGAGCTCCGCAATAGAAGCGGTCAAATTTGTTGTCGACATCGGTCTTAGCGACAGAAAATCTTTATTATGCTTGGGTTCCAGTACCTTGGGTGTCTGACTGAAATCCGGAACTGGCAAGTCAGATGTATGTGTGAAGGTAAAGGCAAAGGTGGATGGCAACCACCAATTTTCTGACACTGTAGTCATTCGCCAGCGTTGGCTCGAATGAAATACCTCAGTGAAGCAGTCGTATCGAAAGGCGCGTTGAAGGCCTGGCGAGAAACTCGGTCGATGTATAGGTTGGCGATCGTGGTCTGTTATCGTCGGTGGTTGTGTATGAAGACAGGAGAGTTGTGATGAAGACATATGCGGAGACTACATAAGATATCTTCCTGTCACATATGTCTAGCGACCTAGGCCTGTACCGCTGACAAGTCGTCAGTCTTGTGGGAAGCGCAGATAGTTGCCTGGCACAATGTCTCTGTTTCGATGTACAATAAATATCTTGCTTTGTTTGGGAGAAATTCATTGTTCATCTCAAGTGAAGAAGACCACTCTCCGTCAGCACGCGTGCTATCACTCTAGCGTGTGGTAGTGGCTGAGACACGTGAATAGTGCCTGCTTTGCCTATTGAGCAAACGCGCTGAAGTTTGTCACACCACAAAGCTGGACCCAAGCACACTGGCAAGCACAATGTTGTCTGTCCAGGTTGTGGAATGTGCAACAAAGAACCTGTATAGTTCTGTTGCGTTGAATGAAAGGCATTGTTCGACCATTGTTCAACGATCAGCAGAATACCTCTGCTTCATACTCCGATACTTCTTCAGATAGTACAACGCCTCAATCTCCTTCTTGACGTATTCAGCCCTCTTGATACCTTCCTTGATCTTGTCCTCGTCTTTCAAATGAGCTTGACTCATGAATGCCTTGTGTAGTCGAGGACGAAAATAGTCGTAGCCAAGCGGATACCACTTCCCCATCTCTAGGAGCTCTTTGTAGACATTGATGACCTGCTGACGAAGAGCGGGAGAGGTACTCATCTTGCTGGCTGCTGATCTGACAGCACGAACTGCAGAACGAATGACCAGGATTGAATAATGTAGACTTCTATGACTTCTACACCTTCAGTATGAGTATGAAACCTCATTCATGTATCGAGAAGACATGACGTTTATAGCAGACGTCAAAACGTCGAGGTGGATCTCTCAGGTACGGAAATCCCGCCGGCCTCGGCATCTAAAGCTCGACCTCGACAAACATTATTTTCACACGAGCGCCTAGAGATAGATCATGGTGATTTCACGAACAGCAATGGCAACATGATAAAACAGGGCACCCGCGGCCTTGCCGCCCTCACCATCCTCTCTCCACGCTCGTCCCTCACGACCATCACCAACCTCCGCTCCTTCCGCTCCTTCTCTACCACCCCAGCGATCCGCGAGGATGCAAACCCCGTCGCAAAGCTCAATCCCCGCTGGCTCAGCGACACCAAATCCCGTCTCGGCAAATGCATAACCTTCGGCATGTCCCCTGTCCAAACAACGCGCGCCGGCGTCCTCCTATCCTCCATCTCCCAAAACTGGCGCACCCTCCTCGCCGGCTCGGAAGGCTACCTAACCGACCCCCGCCGCGCCGGCATAACCTCCAGACCCATAGACTGGGGCTCGCAGGACAGCATGGGCCACGTCAACAACGTCCAGTACGTGCGGTACGCGGAGACAAGTCGCACGAACTGGACGCGGCAGATAGGCGAGCATTTCGACCGTGAGCATAAGAACCTTTGGGCGGAGATGTTGACGAGCAAGAGCTATGGGTTGATTTTGCGGTCCATTTTAGTCGAGTATAAGTTTCCTATGACGTGGCCGGATCGCATTTCGGTGTATCATAAGTTGAGGTCCATGCCAGACGAGAAGGATACTAGTATGTTGTTGGATGTTATGATTGTGAGTGAAGGGAAGCAGAGGGTCGCGGCGAGATGTCAGGAGGATGTGGTTGTGTATAATTATAAGGAGGGGAAGAAGAGCACGTTACCGGGTTATATGCTTGCGCAGTTTAGACGACAGTTCGAAGAGCAGGAAGAGGCGAAACGGGTGAATAGTGCCAAGGTGAATGCGATCCTCGAGGAAGTGGAGAGGCTAGAGAAGGAGACATGGGATCAGGTGGATGCCAAAGAAGATTTTGGGAGCGCAAAGTGAACGTGATATTCGTTCAGTTAAAATTTTTAGGAAGAGCTTGGATAACTCTCAAGAATGTCCCTCTATATTTTGGGTCACTGACAGTCAAGGTTGTGACACTAGGGCAGGGCACCTCGCCCTGCTCACCAATCCTCTAGCACTGGTCTATGGACTCGGGGGACCTCGTCACAGCAACAGATATGGTCCATGTTCCATATGAACGTGCAAGTGTTGATCAAAAGTCAGGATGTACTGCCTTTAAAACGCCTCAGATGGTTACAGGAAGCTTGGCTTGTTGATTGGTGGTCGAAGGAAGATCGATAGGACGGCGGTTAGACCAAAAGTCGAGCCTGGAAGACTCAAATAGAGTATCGTATCTGTAGTCAGAGATAGTGTCGCTATGAGGCGGCCGCTTAAATCTCTGAGAAAACTGTACAGTCATATAACACCTCTACATCGTTGTCCTTGACCGTCTGATTTGATTTTGACATGTTCGAGGTGGTGCTCGTTTCACTCATCCTTCCTTGCCCTTTTCACTTGGTGGTCTGAACTTCGATTTCAGATCCAACGTATCATTGGCCGATGGTGGTTCTTCTTCTCTCAGAGTTTGCTGTACCTCATCATCTGTGACCTGTCTTCCTTGATTCTCTGTCTTCATGGTAGGACTCTGCTCCAGCTGCAAAGAGTACTGCCCGTCAGCTGTCTTTCGTCTATGGTCAGTTCTTACTGTCTTTGAATTTCTATATGTCTGATTCCGCATTCTCTTTTGGCTCACACCTTCAATTGCACTGTTTTTGCCGTCTGATCCTGCTTGCGTGTCTTCAGACAGCTTGTCGCTCAGCGATGGCGGATCTGGATTTTCATACTTCTCCGAAATAACCTGTGCAACGAGGTCCAGTCGCCCCTCGTAATGTGCTATGCGTTCTTCTAACTGTACTAAAACATCGTCGTCGTATTGACCCTCTTGAAAGAGAACTTGGATTCGTGCCAGTCTGGCCTCAGTAACTTGGAGCTGATACAGACGGTAATCCTTCACAAGCTCACTTAGCGATATTGAACGTTTAGTCCCCAGAAAGCGGTTCTCCCAATGTCGTTCAGTTTCAGGATTAGTCATTCGTGTATACCTTACCTTGGGAGTGGTGGGATGGACAAGGGCTTCAGCTTTGCGCTTCTTGGCTCGGCGTATTAGATTCAGGCGCTCCTCGAAATGTTCGATTAATCGCTGCCTTCTTTCTGCTTCAGCTACTGACGACCTCTCTTGGGATATGGTAGAAGCGTTGCCGCCTGAATCAGCAGCTCCTGAACCTGAATACGGAACATATGAACCTTGATGTTCCACAACGCCTTCTTCTAAATCAGAGTCTCTTGAAGGATCTTCTGATAGATCTAGGGCTTCCAGGCGTGCACGATAGATCGTTTCTTCGTTTTCGAGCTCGGCATCACTAAGAAGCGTTTTCTCCCTCACGTACGCCTCTTTCCAGCCGTAGAGCACAGTACGCTCTTTATCCTTTTGCTTTTGTTCCTTCATTTCTGGTTTGGTAAAAGGTCGACTTTGAGCATAACCTGCATCGGTGACTGAAGCTTTGAGTACATTTCTGTACTCCAGAAGGCGATTCTGGTAGTATTTTCGATATTGTAACAGTCGTTCTGGTGACAACAACAGTGCTCTCGCGATCTCCGGAGTTTGCGGAACATGAGATGGTGGCTCCTCACCACTTAGAATGGCTAACGCTCCTTCGATAATTTGTAAGCGTTTTTCGAAGAATTCAATAGCTTTCCGCTGCGTCCTGGTTGCAAGTTTGTCAGCTGATTGTGTAGCATAACGGTCGTCCATCTTCCATGATTGATCGAGGCCACCTATTACCTCTGGATTTCCAAAGAACCCGTGAACATATGCCAAGGTCATATCGTTGGAGGCAAAGATGTCCCCATAATCTTCATCCTTTCCCCACGGAGAAGCACTCTTGATAGTAGCAGGTAGAAGCTTGCCAGTCACCACAACGTGGTCGCCAGCAGAGACGGAATCGTGATATTCACACAGGAAAGCAAAAGCAAGGCCATTACTCTTCAATTCCTGTAGACCCGACATAGTGACCGTGGGGGGTGTATGCTTCATATCAACAGGCTTGCCGCCCTCGAACGCAAGTGGCCAATGTTGGATTTGTATACGACCGCCATCTCCATCTGCCTCTAAAGCATCTTTTCCGTTCTTGTAAGCAAATGCTCTGGCAAGCCTGTAGCCAGCCACATCATTTTGCGGTACACTGATGCAGAAGTATTTATGTTCTCTAATGACCTTGTACGTACGCGAATCTTGAGTCAAGTTGAACGAGACATAAGGCTCCGGCTTTATACATACCGACTTGAAAGAGGATATTGTAGCGCCTAGTAAGGCGTCTTCAGGATCGTCCACATCTTGTCGGCATGTTGTAACGATAGCAACAGGGTTAGGGACCGTTCTCAAGAGGTTGATCAGCTGCTCTCGCTGGTGAACATGGCGTACATGTCTTTCCTCGTCGCTGAGAGATTTGGTAGGATCGTTCTGAATTTGTAGCTCCAATGCTCTCAATGTTTTGATGTCTATCTCTTCTCGTTCCGTGAACTTGGGTTTCGATTTATGCGGGATAGAGCCTTCACTGGGTGAATCGGTGGCATACCTCCGAGCAGTGGTATGGAATAGGGTCCTCGATAAATGTGAGATTCTTCCGGAACTAGCATGAGACTGAAATGCTCGAGCTACATGATGGTCAGTAATGTAGGTCAGTGGCATGAATTGGGATACTACGATTTAGCTTGATGCGCCGAAGTGGTAGACTTGCTGCAAAGACGGCAGCGATAGAGCTTGATCGCATCGAGCTAAAAAGCTCACACAAGCATCAAAGGCAGACTGAAGAACTTTATATAATTCATCTTGTAGTCCTCGTTGCACCCTACTGGAAAGGTTCAAGGTAACAGAACCATCCCGAAAATGGACCTCTTTCATTGGTGAAGCATAATGAAGCGGTGCCAGTACAGTGGGGTACACCAACTCATCTTCATCCCGTAGACTCTTCCCTCTTCACTTTACACCTCAAACTATTGGTTACACGAATCATGCTGTAGGTGTGACTACACAGGAACTAACCTCGCCGCAACTACTTCGTAATGTCTCACACCGAGATGGAACAGGCTGAAGCCATCTCATTCCTCGAGTCACTGCTTGGGAAGACTCTTCATATTACTATTCACGATGGTAGACTCTTCACTGGTGTGTTCAAGTGCACGGACAACGAGAGCAACATCATTTTGGCCAATTCCTTCGAATACCGCATGCCCTCCGGAGCAGCTGAAGAAACGGCGAAAAGGGAAGCAAAGCTTACAGGAAAGCCAACCAGAGCGGATATGACTTCACGATTTGTGGGTTTGATCGTTGTGCCAGGGAAACAGATTGTCAAGATGGAATTAGAGGAAAGCAGGATAGCGGCTCTCACAACTGCCCACGCGAGCGCCTCTACACCTGCTTTGACAATTCGAACAAGGAATTGATAGCTACGCTCGATCGTGATCGTTGCCTTGGATCTCCATAAGATGATTCAACGAAGACTGTTGTAATCTGCCACAAATTCCATGACCACCTAGGTAATTGCTACGACCAGTCCCAGGGACTTTCCTCACCAAGAACTCACTTACGGCGACTCAGTAACACCCATTAATACATCCTTTTGATAATGAGAAGTCGTGTCTGGGAGACGAGTGAGAGGTGGAGTGCTTGGTCCAAGAGATGAGAGTGTCAGTCGAGCGCTCGCCTGATGTCCAGCAGACAACAACATCTCTAAGTTCTAAGATGGGGGAATATTGTGTGATTTCTGGGTAAATGCCAGTGAAAAGCATGCACGTCTCCAATACGTGGTTCAAAGGTGATTAGAAAGGCTATCAGCATCAGCAAAAAATGTCATCGAGACGGAGAGTGTGGGCTCACGTATCTCAATTTATACTGTATGTGAGCTTGCTCATTCACAGTGCTGCTCTTTGGAACGAACTGTACTGCGAGAGCCATCTTCATGCATGCTTGAGGCACAATCGTTTGAAGGTCCGGGTCTGCTCCTCATGATCGCATTTGATGTTTGGTGTCTCTATCATCTTTTGAATAGCTGTTGAGCGGAAGACTCGTGTGTTCCATTCATTCTTTGCTGTAATGTCTCAGTCATCACGTTCATCGTCGTACGGATTGTAGAATTCTTACAGTTCGTGATCCTGGCGGTCATGCATCATCAGGTGCAGAGTACGTTCGTACACGTACATGGTAATAGCACTTGCAGGTGCATTCTTCAACAGACTGACAGTCAAGCCTCGATACCAGCCACGTATTCCTTCTTGACTAGCGATCTGAGACAGGCTTCGAACGACGCCTCGGTATTCTGGAATGTTGGTATGGACGTATCTCAACCTCGTTGGACCCTGTACTTGTAGCCGCTTGCGAACCAGATCGAGAGGAAAGACAATGGTCTTGGAGAGAACAGAAGCCATAACGCCAGCTACAGCATCGCCACTGCTGAACGGCAACCTTTTGCCTCCGATGTACTCGTGAAACAACTCGTAGGAGGAGAAGAACAAACCCATATAGGGAATGATCTGGGCATTAGCTGCTGAACAACCACGGAAGAAGCCTCGGACTCCTTCATCTTGTTTGATCTCGCGAAGAGAAGCTAAAATACCCGTGTAGACTCTTTCTGTACCCTGAGCAGCAAATCGGGTTCGAAGCAGATCGAGGGGGTATGTAATAGTCGTGGCGATCGAGCCTGCAGCAGCACCACTTATGAAAGACTCGACTGAAGGAGGTAGTCGAATGGGAGATTGTGCTTGCAGCTGACTGATGCTGCGATATGCCACGAACTGAGCACCACCATAGCATACATAAAGTAGCTCAGCGGGTATGTTGCCTTTCCAGAGTGCTCTAAAGCCTTCCTGCTGTCTTATCGTTGATATGGTTTGAAAGACACCTTTGTATGTAGGGCCTTTGATACCATTCAAGGAGAGAGGGTCGGAGAGCGAGTGAACCTGTAGCTGCAGTCGAATTTTCACAACATCGAGAGGGGCGATGCAGAATCTGGACACAAGACCGGCCGCTGCTCCAGAAACAATTACCTGCGATCGTGTGCCCTATCTTTGGATTAGATACATCTCTTGGGTTTCCTTTCAGTGTTGTCGCACCTCATCTTTGAGTCTCTCTACTCGCGACATACATTCGACTCGAAGTGTGTGACACTTGCAGCAACCTGAACCAGAAGCATGTCAGAAGTATGCGCAGGTTTGACAATGAGAAGAATTAATCGTTGTTGTCGACCTTGAACACCAACCCTCTGATCAAGGGAAGTTCGTGCCTGCAGGTGATCGAATTCGGAGAAATTATACCCGAGCTCCAACGTCCCCGATTCTCCTACTCCTGTCCTTCGTCTACCACCTGTGCAGCTTGTCTTGAAAGAATCACCAGTCTACTGATACTGTCGCTCTTTCTTCTACATGTATGTGTGAGAGACACTGAAGAGAGATGTCTGCTTGTGTCGAGAATGCACCATCAACCATTGACATACAAATAGAACACTTTTATGTCAAAAGTTACCAACCTCATCATAAGCGACTGCGATATGTGTTCCAACCTTCACATCTGACGTGTCGTTGCTCTGATGAGAGTCTCGAACGATCCAATGCGACTGTCAATATGGCATAGTATATTTGGTGGAAATTGAAAGTCAGAAGCGGCAATCAGAAAAGAGGTGCCTTGCCCAGTGATGCTCTTGAGATTCTCTTTGATGCCTTGAAAACACCCATGTTTGTTGGACCTTGAGAACACGACCGTTCTCACTTAACTTCCTAATTGAGATTCAGCTCTTTCGATTGCCATGATGTCCTCCATACGACACCAAAGCCACTATCCTAACGCGATTCATGTCACGAAGCCAATGCTAACCCACGTGGCAATCTTAAGTATTGGTGAGGAAGCACGACTTACGTTCAAACTCGGCGATTGAGAGTTCTGAATCTAGCTTACTTGGTATTAGTTGTTCTACTGCAAGCCTTGAGCACGAAAGTACCATGGGCAGTCACCCTGGAGGACACCCACAACCAGTAACTGTGTGCGGGCTTCCATCATAAGTTTCAGAACAGTAACGAGAGACACATTGCGATTATACGAGTTAAAATTCACCTATAGTAATCAAGCATACGATATGCTCGACAGGCACTACTCCTCCAGGGCTCTGGACTTTCGACCGTAAGGCTTTTTTGCCATAGTCTTGATATAGGCTGAGTGACCGGATGAGTCAAGCAGCTGCTAATTCGCCATGGACTCTGAAACACAAACACACCATAGCTCGTTCCCACAACGCAACCTTGACTCTGCAATTGCGTATTACAGCTGGGGTGGCTGAGTCAAGGTTTATGAGCAGGCTCATCTGCTCCAATGAATCCTTCACGATGCCGTTGTCAAAAGCCCTCGGGTGACAGGTTTCTGCTTCTGTCAATACCAAACCCTTCCCGGTGACGTTGACGGTACGTCTTGTAGACGTATAGTCTCGGATATCCCTTGTCAACTTTGTGTCAGCAGAACTAGAGAAGTATTTAACAAACATGAATCTTTCCATTCCACTTCCGATCAGTCTTTTGGTTCCATTGACACATCAGGCAAGATGATAGTGACCACACATATAAAGTTTATCACACTTGTTATAGGCATTTTCTCCTTTTATGGATCAACGGCCATAACCTTCAGCGATGTCGAGCACACCGTAGACACTCTACAGACATGGTACAGCACAACGTATGGTCTGTGGGTCCCTTCATCTGATTGGTGGAACAGTGCAAACTGCTTGACCACCATCGCAAACTTGGCTACTATTGATGACGGTATCAAAAATCGATTCCTGGATTTATGGCAAGATGTGTTCATAAAGGCACCAGTATACAACAGTCTAATGACGCAAAGAATGGGATCACTGTGGCGCAGAGAAACCCTTAAAGAACAAACATTCTCGCTTCTTAGTCGAGGCTCACGTCGACGGACTTCGAACGACGTCAGATTCACCAATGGCTACTATGATGATGAGGGCTGGTGGGCGTTAGCATGGATCGCCGTCTATGATTTGACCCAGGATCCGAAATATCTCAACGAAGCCATCACGATTTTCGACGACATGAACGCTGCCTACAACACCACTCCTCTCGGAGGTCTCTGGTGGGACAAGAGCAATACCTACGTCAACTCCATCGCCAATGAGCTTTACTTCTCAGTAGCAGCACACCTAGCAACCCGCTGCCCATTCAACAAATTCCAATACATCGACCTTGCACAAAACTCCTGGAACTGGCTATACAACAGCGGTCTAATCAACAACCGCAATAACTTCATCGATGGCCTCAACATCTCCCAAAGAACAAGCAACATGGATATAGTATGGTCATGTAAGCCCTGTCCCCTCCCTCTCATTACATCCCAACCACTAACTCCATCTCCCACACAGATAACCAAGGCGTGATCCTCAGCGCCCTTGTAGAACTCTCCCACGCCACCTCCCAGCCCCTTTACCTCTCCCTCGCACACACAATCGCAACCGCCGCCCTCAAAAACCTAACGTCCATAACCCACCCACATCTCCAAACCTAATCCTCCACGATCCCTGCGAACCCACCTGCGGCCCCGTAGGCTCCCAATTCAAAGGCATTTTCGCCCGCAACCTCGCAACCCTCCACTCCGCATCCCCCACCGACCTCTACGCTGAATTCTTGATGAAGAATGCTGAAGCGGTGTGGCAGAATAGGAATGAGACTGGGAATGTATTAGGTCAGGTTTGAGCGGAAGCTGGGAGTGTTGAGGGTGATGGGGATGGGGATGCGAGTGCGCAGTGTAGTGGGATGGATGTGCTTGTTGGTGCGTTGACGGTTTTGGGGGAGTGGGAGGGAAATGGGACTATTGTTGACGGGAGGGTTATTGGAGGTTTGGAAGAAGGTGGTGGGGAAGAGGGTTGGGATACGGTCAGTTGGACTAGGGAGGATGTTGGGAAGTAGGGACAGTGATACTTGCTTGATTGAGAAAGACTGCATTGATCGCAACGAGAGCTGGCGTGCTAAAGAGGCGATGTTCTTTTGGGCTGTGGTAGAATGGATTGTGGTGTTGGAACTATCTGATAACTTTTAACAAGGTTTTGTAAAGTTAACTAGCTTTTTTTCATACTCAGCACTTGGACTGCTTATACGATGCTGGCATTTGAGTGCGTCGAAAAACATTGAGAGATACAGTGTGTGTCGACATATTGGACAGGAACATATTAGGAGATAAAGTTGCTATGGAGTGATCTTGACGAGACAATTCATATCTCTAACCTCTATGCGAATACAATACAAACTGCACAGTCTATACTAGACAATACGGGAATAACAGAGTAAAAAGATTACTTCTTACACACAACACTTAACACTACCACCACCACCAGCGACCCATCCACCACACCCCCTCCCAACTTCCACCCGCTCACTTAACAACACAAACCCCCCACCCCCTCCTCGCATCAACACAAGCCTGCCTCAGCATCTGATCCTCCGTATCCGTCCACTTAACCGTAAGTTCATCCCACTTCTTGACCTTGAACTCCTTCTTGTACGCCTGCTGCTGCGCCTGCAACTGCATCACAGGCCGCATATCTGCTGTGCCGCTGAAGACGATTAGTAGCGATTTTGCGGGGAGGGTGTGGTAGATTTGTTGGATACGGTTTAGGGTTTCGAGGGCGAGGGCGTTGAGGGATTGGGTTTGTTGTTGTTCTTCTTCTGTGATGTTGTGTGTTGGTTGTTGGTTGTCGTTGCTGGCGTTTGAGACTTCGGCGGTGGTAGACGGTCGAATAGGTGGTGTTGAGCCGCTAACCCAACCTCGCGCGTATTCGAGCGCCCGGAAACGGCCCCAGATATAATCTGCACCGCCGGCAGGGATTTCAAAGTCGAAGAAATTGTCACCCTTTACGGCTCGTAGAACACCTTTTAGCACCTCTTCGTCGTTCTGACATCCTATGGGATACGTAGCGTCTTTGCCGAAGCCGCGCTCTGGTGTGCCGTGGTCGACCATTGCGCTTGTCCGACCGAATCTTTTCAGTCGTCTGAATACTGGTTCTCCGTTCGCTTCCATGGTGCCCCATTTCGGTCCTTTGTCACATTTCAGTTTCACGAGATCTAGGACGGCTTGAGCATCCTCGACTGAGTTATGGCCGTTGGCGCCGGCTGTTTGGATCTCACGCTTTAGGTATTTGGTTGTGAGATATTTGAGAGAAGAGCGGAGTGGCAGGCCTCGTGGGTGCGGGTAGATCATGGATGTGTCCACGACAAAGGGGTGGGTGAGCTTTAATGCATTGAGGTCGGAGTCGAGAGAGTGGCCGAGGAGTACGGATGATGGACCAAGGATTTGGAGAAGCTCGTTTTGGATGTCTGTGAGGGTTGTTGTCACGTTCTCGAGAATTTCAGGTGTAATGCCAGAGAATTGAGTGAAGTAGTTTTTGATAGGCAATGAAGGCTTGACATATTTGTCAATAATGACCTTACCGTCGGGATAAGATATCATGGAAACACGGGCAAGGGAGTAGACATCATCTGAGGTCTGCACCATTTCGCAGTCAATTGAGAACAGTGAAAGTCCTTGTGAGATATGGTCTTTTGAGTTGGCATCGATTTGCGGACGTGACACTGTCACATCAGTATCGACCCACCCATCCTTGGATGATTGACCAGTCTGCTCCCGACGGGTGGCTTCGTAACCTGCATCAACCTGGGTTGTGAATGCCGCTGGATGTATGGGAAACTCGGCTTCATGTAGCTCATCTGCAGTATGGATAAATTCGGTGATCGGCGTTGACGCAGGTCTGAAAGCCGGCTCGTTGAAACCGTTATGATTCTTCTTCTGGTCAGGGTCTGGGCCCAGAAGCATGGCTTGTAATGGTGAATGAACTCTCTGCACCTTAGCATCACCAGGAGCCATAACTGATAGGACATTGTCGAATAGCCATGCTTGAGATTCAGGAGGATCGTCCGATCTTATCGCACAGGCCACCAACCGCTCTGCTTCTTTGGTCTTGAACTCCAATTCTGTGGATTGGTTCGTGTCAGCTCCATCCGAAGTCGATGTTGCGTGACCGTTCGCTTCCCTATCAGATGTATTGTTTGGTATGGAACCATCGCTTTTGGATGCAGATTTCCGGGCATCGGTTGATGTTTTGACCTGCTCCAGTAATGGTTTGTCCAAACCTGGCACCATAAGCACGACCACTTTCTTAATGCTCTTTGCATTCGCCACAGCAATCCACTTCGGTGCTACCTCATCCGCCAGCACATACATGCCCAAGTCCTTGAGATCTTTGATCTTCAGCTCGGACTGATAGGTTTGATGATAGCGTAGGCGTGGGTAATTGTCAGCATCTCTATCCCGCTTGCTTTGAGCGGCCTTGTTTTGCTTGGAAGTCACTTTCGTCCAGCCATCATTGTCACCTTGATCGGGTTTTGCGTGGTCTTCGGTCGAAGCATCGTCTGAGGCATCCATATCGTTCGACAGACGTCTTCTCTTGGAGTCGTCAGACGATGTCTGGTGTGAAGTGCTTGCCGTCTCACGAGGTACATGGCTGAACCGATTCGAGTTGTTGCGCTTACGCTTTCTAGCCATAGTCACTGTTTCCGGTAATGCTACTCAACAAATGCAGAAGGTTTACTTGCAACAAGCTCGAAGAAATAGTAATATAACCAGAAGACAAGAAGTAGGAAAGGCTAGCACAGACTTTTGTGTGAAAAACGCTTGTATAATACACCGTCTCTTTGATAAGCGGTTACAAAGATGATGGTAGTAAGAGCGGAAGTCTCTTGGGAAGTCTTGGCAATACCACGCGCTTCCGGTATGTCTTGCTGCCTCAGGCACACTCAATTCAATCAATGAAGGAGAGTGTCCACTGACTGTCCAATGACATTCTGGTTCGTGCTGGTACAGCGCAAAGTTCTTGTGCACGTATCTTAGCATTTGAAGGACACTCGACCAAGGATGTTTCAACTTTGATACCAAAAGAGGCATCGCTGGCTTCAATCTTGTGTCCGAAACGAGTTCGATCGATCATACTACCATCTTCAGAGTTTATGATTCGATCCTTGTACTTCCTCTAGGTGGATCTGGAGGTGAAGGACTTGCATGACACAAAGCATGACATTCCACTCTTCGTACAATGAGCCAAAGACTCTTAAGAGAATCAGTAACATCTAGATCTGGAATTCCCCAGCGAAAGGTTGATAAGGAGGAGCGATTCTCCCAGTCTTAAACCTACTTCTATTCCTTGATAGCTCAGGAAAGATCTCATGATTCTTACGCCCTACATTCTCGATCACACCAGACCCCAAAGTCTAGAGCACAATGTCTGGGGTAAGACAATTGAATTTCAGCTGCGAGCTACATGACTGATCGTTACATTTAGCAACTAAGCGTCGGTGCTTCGATACTGCTGTCACCCAGTTTTGATTACTCCAAAGTTCGATTCGATGCTGTTGACATCCTATATATCAGCCCCTTCTGCATACAAAAGGACAAGACTTTCAACTTCGAGGGAGATGCAAAGACACTTTCGCCAATCTTCCAGGATGTCGTCAACATGGCACGCCGTCTAAACCACAACATCTCCATCGTCGTCATGCAGATGTGGAGCAATGGAACAACAATAGACCAGCTTCAGACCGACACCGACATCGAAACCTACGCAACCTCAGTCGTGAAATTCATGATCGACCACAACATCGACGGATACGACAACGACTACGAAGGCGGCAACATCTGTCCTCAAGCAGGTAAAGTCTTCTCCGCCATCCGTCAAAAACTCGACAAAGTGCACCCAACACCACCATACCACGTATCCATCGCACCATCCAACACCGCCTATCTCAACAACGACCTTGTGAAATCCTCCCTGACACACGTGAACATGCAAAATTACTCGGGAGGCCGTATGCAAAGTCTCCAAGCAGACATTAACACATACAGACAGATCTTCAACAGCAGTACAAACATAAACGTCATCTTCGGCGTGGACAGCGAAATCGCGAGCGAAAACTGGCTGGAAGTTGGTAAACCTTCAACGACGACTAACGTTTTCGATACTTTATACGGTGTCGTCACCACGAATGGACTAAACGGGATTTATAACTGGCGTCTTGATTCTGGTGACTGGATCTTCCAGAATGCGTTTCAGGTGTATCTATATAACAAGTTCCATGGCACGAGCCTGCAGTGCGTTTTTACGCTTGAACAGGTCGTGAAAACGTGGCCGAATGTTAAGGGAGGTCCGATCGCTCCGTTCAAGTGATCAGAAGTTGGATGAATACTGTTGTCACGGGCTTTGGAAGCTACGTATATTCCATTAGAGGCGTTATGATCGGAAAGAGAAAGCTGGCTTGAGAGAAAGAACGATATCGATTGCACCAGGAATTACATATAAGCTTAAGATTCTCCTTACACCTTAGCAACACAGGCTGCCCCTTTCTACATCTTAGTGCCTCAGGCATGATCGACCTACGTATCGAAGTAGCTCACCAGAGGGAGGGTTTCAAATTAAACACCACAATGGATAAGTAAATCCGTATAAAGATATCTTACATGGCTCATAAGCATCTAGTTGCTATCACGCTTCTTCCTACCACCAGAAGATCTGAAAGCAGCAGCTCGCTTGCTACTGCGATTGTCAGGTTTGACGTCGGGTCGTTTCTTGGCCTTCGACTTGTTTGAGGAGCCACTTGATGCTCTGTGCCCTTCGAAGACCACGTTAGTGCCTCCAGATGGCTTGCCAGGCTTTTTTCCAGGAAAGCGTGATCCCCCTCTGCCTCTTTCAAACGATCTGCCATTGACTTCTTTTTTACCTGATCTCACCTCCTTTTTGGCTCTCATAACCCGCAACACACGCGGGAGTAATGGCGGAAACTTCTTTTCGTTCATCAACAGAGCCGCTTCGACTGCATTTTCATCCTGGAATTGTACGTATGCAAAGCCCTTGCTAATACGTGTCTCCTTGTCTCTTATCACCCTCACGCTCTCCACCTTACCAGCCTTCCCGAAAGTCCGCCACAAACCTTCCTCCGCATCAGCTGGTTCTCTAGCTCTCTTTCTTTTCTTCTCGCCTTCCTCCGTCTCCTCGGTAGTTGTGGCTTCATCGACGAAGCTGAGGTTGCCAACAAAGACACATCTCTTGTGGTCGGTCGGGCTTGGGTGGGCGAGGTTGTCAACACGCAGATGCCTGTCTAGTACAATCGACCCGTTTAGCTTTGATGTGACCTTTCGTGCCGCGGCATCGGACGACAGCACAACATAGGCATTGGTGCTTTTCATGGTTTCTTCCATCAGCTCTTTCTTCGCATAGGCAGCTCTCTTCGGCCCGGCATCACTGACGAACGCTGTTGATCTGAATCGTATGGATTCAATTTTCTCATCATGCTTCGTGTCCAGTGCTGATTGTAAATGCAGAATCAGAGTCTTCTTCGCAGATTTCGACTTGATAGTAGATATTGAAACATTACCCAGGAAGACAGTCCTCTTCTGCTTCGCTGCTTCAACTTCGCGATCTTTATTACTGGAGCTTTCATGCTTGGGCACACCCTCGCCTCCCAGATGGTCTTCTGCTTCCGATTCGCTGATGTCTTGGAGATCACTGTCCAGATCTGAGCTTCCCGCGTCATCTTCGTCGTTCTCAACAGGCTCGAGTCCATTCTGTTTGCGTTTCTGCTTCAGCTCTTGCTCCTCCTCACGCACCAGTCTGTCTAGGTAGCGGCTCTCAAGGTCTTCGTCTACATTGACCTTCCTTCTTTTCCTCGGACGTTCAACAACTTCAACACCGCCGTTCCCAGTGTCGGAGCTTGTGTCATCGCCACTGGCTTCTAAAGCGATACGGTCCGCTGATTGCTCCGCCGGTACCTTATACTTCACTTCAGTCGTTGGCGGAGTAGGTTGAGACGCTCTTGTAGGTTTTGGTGGTGCGGTAACAGGACCAGACTGCAATGTCAAATCAGTCATCGAGTACAAGAATGGAGGATGTACTTACACTGGAAGCAAACAACGCTGCTAGTGTAGGATCAAAGGCCTTGGAAGCAGCAACCAGTGTGGCTATTGCGGCAGGCTGCTCAGGCTGCTCCTTAGTTTTCGGTTTCGCCATAGCCAATGTGTATGCCAAGTTCCGAAAGTTGCGCGACTGGAATGCTTCTATCGAGGATATGTCGAAGTATTACTATTGTGGTATGTTTTCAGGTTTGCTGGTATCAAAAGTTCACGGCGGAATTAAAAAATAAAAGCGGGTCCGGATTTAGCGTCAGACCTCATTATGGCTACCACGCATGTGCTCTTCTATTGCAGCGCCGCCAGAAGTCTCCAAGTATCACATTACGGACTCACCTTGTGCACTGCGGACGTAGCAGCAATCTGACAAGCAGACACAACATACTCACTCAGTCACTACAGGCGACCATACACTTCATATCTACTACTGTCCTGCCCACAATCCACACTACCTCCTCCAAGTCCTCCTCCATATACTCTTGCATAGCGCATAACGCGCAAAACGAACCACCAAAATGCTCTTCTTCAGGTACCCACCCCCTTCCAGTCCAAAACCTCCCTTCTGACTCTCTCAACTCCAGCTTCTTCAAAACCCTAACCAACACCCAAGTAACCATCGAACTAAAAAACGACATCTCCATCCGCGGCACCCTGAAATCCGTCGACCAATACCTAAACATCAAGCTCGACGACATCCAAGTCCTGAACGAGGACAAATACCCGCATCTAAGTTCGGTGAAGAACGTGTTTATCCGCGGCAGTGTGGTGCGGTATGTGCATCTACCGGCGGGTGAAGTTGATAGAGGGCTGTTGGAGGATGCGTGTCGGAGGGAGACGGGTGCGTTGAAGAGTCAGCAGGCTGGTGGGGCGAAGTGAGCGGGTTAAACGGGCTATGTGGGAAAGTGGTGTAAAGGACATGAATTATGATATGAGAAGGCCAAGCGTAAAGGGCGTCCATCGCGTGGTCGTTTCTTGGCCTAAGAGCGTGAATGTCCATGGTGGAGGTTATCACACTATACTCCTTGTCGCGGAGCAAGCAAGCAGATCAAGAAAGGCCGCTGAACTTGATGCTGTAAGCTTATGGACATGACCAGTTCATCACATCAGTCTGTCAGGCTGTGCGTGATTTATCTATACGAGTGGAACCGAATTCGTCGCAAGGAGAGCTCAGAGAGTCAGGCAGAGCACAGAAAACGCTGTGAGAGATATGGTTTGCGATTGTGTGCGGAGCTTGTCTAGAAGCAGATTCTCAAGAAGAACGCCAGAAACCAAAGCGGGTGGGGCAAGACGAACACGGCACCATCTGAGAGCAGTCTGCTGGTGGAAGCGTCGTCGCATGTCTTAGTATATTCGGATGCAGCATTATCACGACCGTGTATCGACAATCCAACACCTTGCTACAAAACTGTATCCAGGCAACTCAAAGAAAGATCCTCGCGTTTTCTCTAGCTAGCAGATTATTTAAATATCACCTCTCAAACACCATATCTCAGCATTCCATCTCCACTACCCCAACCCTCAGCCCCAAACTCAACCTTGTACAACCCATTCTTCCGCTTTTCAATTTCCCACTTCTCAATCCAACCCTTCATCTTCTCCCGACTTTTTGCACTACCCACGTTAACAGTCGGCACAATTTTGTTGATCCTGAGCGCACATGCAAACATGGTTAGTTCTCTGAAACTGCTGTGTTCGCTGTACGGAACACCAAAGCAATTACTTTCTCGCGTTGAGCCTCTTTGAGGCACAAGATCTTTCATTGTGAACCTACTCTTCCAGCCCTCGGAGTGCAAGACCGTGCTGACGGTAGGGTTGTCGGTAGAGCGGGAGCCAGGTGGCCGGTATGACCAGCCTGTGGGCCGGAAGCCAACCACGCGATGGAAGTGTGGACGCATGGTGACGAGATAGTCATGGAGTGTGTCAGCCCTGATCTCCATGAGCATTTGCATGTGCACTTGTGCTTCGTGCGGGTTGGATGTCAAAAATTCATTGAGCTCGGCATCCTCGAGGGCGCGGCAGATACGCATCTTAGGAGGTGGTGCGTAGATTTTGGATTTCAGGGCGCGAGCAATGCCGAGACAGATTCGTTCTTTGCCAATGCTGTATGTGCCTACCACAACGAGCAGACGACCGCGTAATCTGGGTTTGATGTCCTGCTCCTCATCTGCTTCTTTTTTGACGGGAGAATTCTCGGCACTACCTTGTTCGAGGAACTTTTTCATAGTGCTACCAGCACGTTCAAGCTTGGCACGTTCGTATGAATCCGTACTGTCGATAATATCTTTAGAAAGGCTGATACACATCTGAGCGCAGGCGTCAATAACGTCGTGTTGGCTTGGGAAGGAATACTTTGGTGTCAAGTAGGTGGTGTCCAGGTAGCAAGTGTCGATGAACTGATTTTTCGTCTGACCAGTGACTGCATCCATAACTTCCGGTTTCAGGAGAGGGTGATGAACGTGAGCTGGACAAGCTCGAAAGTCGCCGCAATGAAGAATCCGATTTAACCTGGGTGAGCCGTCCTTGTTCTTGCCAACAACTTTCTCGAAGAGGTACAGTGATGAGCCAGGGCAGTGGTTTGCCGGAATCATAGTTACGAAGACGCCATTCGTGTTCGGGACTTCGACCTTCTGTTCGAACTCGAGAGGTATGATCCATTTCGGATTGACACGAAGCTGTTGACGCATGAGATTGCATGTGACTTTGCTAGCATAGATTGGTCCGTGACACCATGAAGACGTCAAGCCGATGTAGTGATCGCTGTGAAAGTGACTGAGAAAGTAGGCATTCTGTCCCTCGACCTTACCATAGCGGAAGGCATCCACACATATCAACAGGCCAGGCATAATCTTGTAAAAGGGGCATGTTCGTTCATATGCTTGCTTGCCACGGGATTGCATCTCATTGCTTGCTGCTTCAGCCCAAGCTCTATCCTCAGCGTGACCTGACATAAGCTGGCTAAAGGCAGACTTCGTCTCACTTTTGCTCCCACTGGCGAACGGAATGGCTTGGGCCGGCCTGGCAATGGCTGCTCTTTGAAATCGCTTATGCCCAGGTTGTGGTGTTGTGCTACGTGGCTTCTCGTCAAGTATTTTGATGGCGCGTATTGAGGGAAGTGGTTTAGCCGTACCATCCAGACAGGCATTTACATGAGCCGAAGCATCAGGCTCAGAAAGACCTCTCATAGATCCGTTGCACATCGGGCATGTCTCTATCGTGTCGGCTGCATCTTCAAGCTCATCAACTTCTTCAACATCCTTCGGTGTCCTTGCACCATCTGTACCGCTTTCTGACTTCGAATCGTCATCGAATACTTTTTCCATGGCCAGCTGCTCCTCCATATACTGTCGCTCAAGGAACTCTTCACCCTCTGGGAAAAACTCATCGTCAAAATCATTCGGACCAAATTCATCCAGTTGATAGCCACTTGTGCCTTGCCGGGTTAAAGCTGGTCTGCGTGTTTCTTGCTCATCTGCGTTCTCGCCATCCTGTAATGGCTCATCCGGTGGTTTTAGGGGCACCTTTATACTTTCCGTCACTTCCGAATAGTTCAATTCCTGATTATCCAGTGGATTATCTATGATAATTTGATCGTTACTTGTTCCCTCTGTAACCTTATCTCCAGTGACCTCGACATAGGGAGGTATATCTGGCAAGCTCCCTTCGTCGTCACTCGAGTCATCCACAAACCCACCACGTTGCTTCACAACTCTATTCTCCTCCGGTAGTTGACTAACCTTTGCACCATGATTATCCGTAGGAACTGGCTCTGGAGACGGCGTTTTGATGAAGCCTCTTGTCGGAGTAAATTCGTCCTCAATCTTTCTCCGCTTTACAGGCGTCGCGAACTCATTGAATTTCTCAATACCATCATCCTGTGACCACCCATTCCATTTCGGTGAACCGTCCCTTTCTAAGTCCAGCTCATTTTTCCGCACATTCTTTTTTGGCGTCGCCTCCTCAAAGAACAAGTTCTCTCCTTTCGTGGGTGATTCCTGTGGGGTCTCCTTTTTCTCGGTCTTGCCAAAGAAGTTCAGAATACTCTGGTTTTGTTTGATGGCATTCTTACGAGCACTTGAAATCTTAGTCTGTGGAATTGTGCCGAGAACGGGGATACGTGACAGAGGACTTGAACTGATCTTCGTTGTTTCGGAAGGCTTGTCGCTGAAGAATGGTGAGCGTGTCAGTATTGTAGATTTGCCTTCCTGCGGAGGCGTGGGTGGTCGTCCGGTGGATGGCAAGACTTGGTCGATGTTGTTTCGGGTGACATTCTCTCTAGGATTGCGGAACATCTCAGCTGCAATCTTTCATCCTCTTGACTTCGAAAGCATACCAGCTATTACGTTGTGCTTGCGCCAGCGTGTTACTGACTCGAAAGCAGTTACGAAACGAACATCTATTGTACAAGTGGATCTACTGGCGATGATCCACCTCGAAGCGCGTTAAGTGATAGGTCACGTGCAATGCTGCGCGCGTTGTCAGATCCAGCATCTCACATTCGAGGACATCATTGAACTTCTTCAGATGCTCGGCAAGGGGTGCGACCGTTGTGCTAGCTTTGACACCAATGCGCAGTGCTTTGGCCTTGCTAACGTAAAGTTATATTTAATTCTTCCTTTCTTGTTCTCTACTCTCATCGGGGGGCCTAGTGGATGGCGCTGAGGAAGGAAGTAATCGCAACCATGTCCTGCACACGACATCTAACCTCATCTTTCGTACATAAAACTTGACATGTCAAAGAGATTTCATCCTTTTACACTTGCGGTATTTTCTGTTGTGCATTGTTCACGAGTCATGTTTCTGCGGAGATTTACTTCACTCACTCCAACTCTCGGCTCAGATAACCAATGCTTCAGTTCACGAAGCACGCAATAAAGCAGCCGCGGTTGGCAATGCTGATCTAATCCTCGGCACCGTCCCGGATATTCAACACTACATGCCTCGAAGTGGAGATAATATCACAGCAAACATCTGTACAGACGTGATATAACAGCTTTCCAGTCCTGTAATTCTCGGGCTCAGATCGGTATTGTCCTGAGAGAAGCTATAGCATCAACACAAGCATCCACGAAATCCACGAAGGAGTACTCCATACTTTGCAGCCTCCTGACATACAAACTATAGCTTCCCAAGCCCACACCTTCCACATACCCGCCAACATGAAGACCACACTAATCTCCAAGTCCGACACAGGCGGCCTCAAAGGTACAATAGTCGACATCCCCCAACCCACAGCCTCAGACCTCAAACCGACCCAACTACTAATAAGAGTCCACGTCTCCGGCTCCAACCCCAAAGACTGGAAACTCCCCCTCTTTGTGCCCGCCCAAAGCAACAAAAACACAGGCGACGACATCGCAGGCACAGTCACCGCCGTTGGGACCAGCGTCACAGAATTCCGCATCGGCGACCGCGTCGCCGCCTTCCACGAAATGACCACCCCCCACGGCTCCTTCGCTGAGTACGCCATCGCTCACGAACACACAACATTCCCCATCCCACCGAGCACAACCTTCGAACAAGCCGCGACCATCCCGCTCGCCGCCATGACCGCAGCAGTAGGCCTCTACACAGCGCTGCACCTCCCGGAACCCTGGAACCACGATTCCGAAGTCCGCGCCCGTTGCGCAGGCGGCGTCGCCGTCTACGGCGCTGCCTCGGCGGTCGGCGCATACACGATCAAACTGCTTCGCAAATCGAGGATCCACCCTATAATCGCCATCGCCGGCAACGGCATCCCTTTCGTCGAAACACTGATCGACCGCTCAAAAGGAGATACGATAATCGACTACCGTGAGGGCGGCGACGCAATAGTCTCCGGTTTGAAGGCCGCAATTCCGTCAGGCCAGACGTTGCGCTACGCTTACGACGCTGTTTCCGACCACGGTTCCTACGGCTACTTATGCCAGGTTCTCGACACGAAAGCTGGTTCACATCTCACTGTAGTGCTACCTGGTAAGAAATTCGAGGGGATTCCGCAGGGTGTTGAGTTGAGCGTTACGATGGTTGGGTCCGTGCATGCGAAGAGTAATCGCGAGTTTGGATATGCATGGTTCCGACTGTTTGGGATGGGGCTGAAGGAGGGGTGGTTTACGCCGCATCCGCATGAGGTTGTGGGGGGTGGGCTTGGGGGTGTGGAGGAGGGTTTGAGTCGATTGAAGGAGGGGAAGGTTAGTGCTAAGAAGATGGTCTTTAGGATTGGGGAGACGGAGGGGTTGGAGGTTGGGGCGAGTAAGATATGATTTGATTATAGGGAGTAAGTATGTAGGTGGTGTTTGTTGTGGTTGAGAGTATTCAGATATTGTGGTGGGCTCCTTATGAATATGTTGCCTGCTTGCATGCAGGTATTATTTATACAGTCAATGTGTACATGTTGATTAGATACAGATAGCAGTGTTACTCTATCGTCGATCAGTCTTCATTCTCTTCCTCCTGTGCAACCTGTTCGTATCTCATTCCACGTCCCCCTCTTGACCTCAGCAGAGATGGCCGATCATACATCGTGTTGTAATCAACAACTTCCCCTCCTAAATATGACTTCCCATTTTCTCGGCTTTTCAGGACAGGTGCCGGATCACACCAAAAGTCCTTGCAGTTGCCGATTACACCTCTGCTGAAAGGGTTCGCGCGGTCTTTGATCTTACCGGCTGATGCATCACTCGCTGTGGCAAAGAACACATCGATTCCGAGTGTCTTCTTCAATTTTGTGAAGCAACCATCTGGAGCGCGAGGCCGAGGATGGATTCGTGTTGCAGCAGCGGCAGTGTCGTTGAGGCCGGTAGTGGCATGAGATGCTCCTAATGTGGTAGGTCTAGCATTGTGTAGAGGTAGATGGGAGTGCTGTGGATGGGAGTTGTGGTCGTGCCGTTTCATGTTCTCATAGGTTGTTATGTTCTTAGCAATTTGTATGGACTGCACAACGAGCAACATAGTTACCCAAACCAATTGCATCAGACTCCATATGCTCAGTGTGACCGTCCAGGTATCTCTGAGAACGAAGCTGCAGATGTATGGCGGGAGAATGTTACAACTCGTATCAGCCGGTGCTGGTAGGGTGGTGATGTAGGCTAGGACGAGCCGAAAGTAAGATATTATTCCGAGCTCCATGAACAATATGTAGAGGTAAAAGTGTCGCAGATTGTTGTTTGCCACGCAGGAATTTAGCCAGGGACAGTGGTGATCGTGTCTTGCAACGCAGCGTTGACAACGTCTACAATGCTTTGAACGGAGAGGGCGACGGATCATGCATTGGATGCAGAAGGATTCTTCATCGAATTTCCAAAGAGAGAACAATTCTTGAACGACTTGCCGTTGCTGATTGCGTGAGGAGAGTTTAGGAACGTAGCCAGGATCTTCAGTCATGGCGAGGGCGTAAAAGTAGGTTGTTGAAGCGTAGGAGAGGCCAAAAACAAGGTTGGAGAAGAAGTAGGTACGGTAAGTAAGAGGTAAAATCAACCATAACCAGTTGAAGCCAACCCAAAAGAGGGTACCGGAGAAGATACCAGCTAGATAGGGCGTTTTATGAATTGTATGGTATTCTGCCGGGCCTTGTTGACCAATCCATTGAGCTATCCATTGCAGGCCTATGCCAACCGCCAACGAGAGGGGAAATCCGATGAATATCGAGAAGGTCGCAATAATGTAGGCGCAGACTATCATAACGAAAAAGGGGAAGAGGAAGAGGAATTTGGATATCTTGGAGCGGTCGCGCGTGAAGCTGCTGAGGTTGAAAGGGAGTTGCTTTGGTTGACCGTCAGGAAGGTAGCCTTGATCGTGTAGCGCACGGTTATAAGGACCTATGGCATTCATATCTCTTGCACAGTCCATCGGTGTCTTGCCATCATTCGTCTTCGAAAATCTGTCCGCTCCATATTCAATAATCTTCTCCAAGCAGGGTTTCGAACCCTTGACTAAGGCCCAGTGAAGTGGCGTGTATCCATTGTCATCTCTTGCGTTGACATTTGCTCCCCATCTAAGTAGAAGGTCGACGCATGCCGGCCAGCCTTTGTACCCTGCCCACATCAAACTCGTGTGCCCTTGCGGATCGGGCACGTCCACCGGAATGTTTTGGAGAAGGAGCAAGACAACCAGAAGAGCATTTCCATCAATTGTCGCGAGATGTAATATGTTGTAGCCTTGGCCATCAATTAACAGAAGATCGGCTCCGTACTGTACCATCAAGTTGACAATATAGAAATGACATTTTTGCGCAGCCCACATGGCAGGTGTCGCATCTGATTCTCCTCCTTTCGCATTTACGTCGGCACCATTATCCAGCAAGTATTTGCATATCGCATATTGATTATTGATGGCAGCCCAATGCAGAGGAGTGATGCCTTCTTCATCTTTATAATCTCCCTTGAATTTTCCATTTTGAATCATATTCTGGATGTGCTCGAGGGCACCGATTCTGGCGCATTGCATAATATCCTCCTCCAGAGGTATTTGAGGCACTGTTGAGCCATTTTGAACGCTTGATAATTCGACTTCCTCCGGCGTGACTTTCGGAGATGCTGTTGTTGCCTTGGACGTTGGTCCTGCAAAACGTTGTGCTGACGGTGAAGCCATGGTGGTGTTACTGCTGTACTCGTACACACATGTTCATGACGGTAAATGTGTAGAACATACAACCCAACTCCAGGCGCCTATGATTATACGCACGAACTCAATAAGTTGCAAACACAGCCAGCTGGGCTTCGTGCGCAGTATGAGAGTATGAATCCGTGCCTCGAAGCATGAGGCGCAGACAGGCTCGGGACGACCGAGCCAACTTGCGGCCAACCATGCCTGTTGTAGGTAGGTAGGCATCTTCGGCTGCGCACTTGTCCGATGTTCGCCTCAGCTGCCCTCTACGAGTGCTCAGCACGTGATATACCACGTGATCGTGCTAACGAAGCTCTCTCGACGATGTGCACTCCTCGATATCCCGTAGCAGGAATCGATCACTTCCCACGACTCTCCTCTCACTACCCTTAATATATTGTCAACTTCTCGTAAGCATCTGGAAAACTTCTCGAGAGGTCAAGATGCTCTCCAGAACTCTTTTCAGACAATCCGGCCGCATTGCCGGCGCGGTCTCTGGACGAACGGCTGTAAGCTCCTAAAATCTTGTCAACACTTCAGCAAAGCTCCAAAGCATGCCGTTATCTATTCGATCCCCTTCGAAACAGCGTCGAAAATGAAAACGAGCATCTTTGAAGAAGCCGCGCATGATCAAAATATGGTATTGGTTGCTAATTACAATTTCGCAGTCCCGCGTCATCACACCAGCTCCCATCAATGCCATCTCGAACCAAATTCGATCATATGCTGCCGACGCAAAAGCCTCTCCCACCGAGGTTAGCAGTATCCTTGAGCAGCGTATTCGTGGCGTCCAGGTAATTACCGAATCTACCACTGCAAACGACGATATTGATAAAAGAAACAGGAAGAAGCAGGTCTAGCAGAGACTGGTCGTGTTCTGTCCGTTGGTGACGGTATTGCTCGTGTACATGGTATGAGCAATGTCCAGGCCGAGGAACTGGTCGAATTCGCCTCCGGTGTCAAGGGCATGTGCATGAACTTGGAAGCCGGTCAAGTCGGTGTTGTGTTGTTCGGTTCCGACAGAGCTGTCAAGGAAGGCGAGACTGTCAAGCGAACTGGCCAGATTGTAAGAGAAAGATTATAACATAAAAGAGGTCAGCTAACAGAGTCTAGGTCGACGTTCCCGTCGGTGAGGCTATGCTTGGCCGTGTCGTCAACGCTCTTGGTGAGCCAATTGATGGAAAAGGTCCTATCAACACCACCAAGCGAATCCGAGCTCAAGTCAAGGCCCCAGGTATTCTGCCCCGAAAGTCCGTCAACCAGCCAGTACAGACCGGTCTCAAGGCTATCGACGCCATGGTGCCGATCGGACGTGGTCAGCGAGAGTTGATCATTGGTGATCGACAAACCGGCAAGACTGCCGTTGCTCTTGATGCCATGTTGAACCAAAAGCGATGGAACAACGGAAGCGACGAGACCAAGAAGCTCTACTGCATTTACGTCGCTGTCGGTCAGAAACGATCCACTGTTGCCCAGCTCGTCAAGACCCTTGAGGAGAACGATGCCATGAAATACTGCATCGTTGTTGCCGCCACTGCCTCCGAGGCCGCTCCTCTACAATACATCGCCCCATTCACTGGTATGTCTATCCCTCGTGTTTATTTGTTTCATCCGCAAAGTGATGCATGGCAACTGCGTTTCGCCTGTTTTTTTGGCTTCTATGTACATTCACTAATGCGTCTTTGAAGGTACCGCTATTGGTGAATTTTTCAGAGATAGTGGCAGACATGCTGTTATCATCTACGACGATTTGACCAAGCAGGCTGTTGCTTACCGACAAATGTCTCTGCTTCTTCGACGACCACCTGGGCGTGAGGCATACCCCGGTGACGTTTTCTACCTCCACTCCCGACTTCTCGAGCGAGCCGCCAAGATGAACGACAAGCACGGTGGTGGCTCCCTTACTGCTCTGCCTATCATCGAGACTCAGGGTGGTGACGTGTCTGCCTATATTCCCACCAACGTCATTTCCATCACCGACGGTCAGATCTTCTTGGAAGCTGAACTTTTCTACAAGGGTATTCGACCAGCTATCAACGTCGGTCTTTCCGTGTCTCGTGTCGGTTCCGCTGCTCAGCTCAAGGCCATGAAGCAAGTCGCTGGTTCTCTCAAGCTCTTCTTGGCCCAATACCGAGAAGTCGCTGCCTTCGCCCAGTTCGGTTCCGATCTTGATGCCGCTACCAAGCAGACCTTGAGCAGAGGTGAGCGTCTCACTGAACTGCTCAAGCAGACTCAGTACACACCCATGGCCGTCAACGAGATGGTGCCACTTATCTTCGCTGGTGTCAATGGTCACCTTGACAGCATTCCTGTAGCCAAAATCCAGCAATGGGAGAAGGATTTCTTGCAGGAGTTGAAGACCAACCGATCCGAGATTATGCAGACAATCGACAAAGAGGGTTCCATCAGCAAAGACCTTGAGAGCCAGATCAAGGAAGCTATCCAAAGCTTCAACAAGTCTTTCCTGTCATAGGTACGCGTTGATCTTTGCACAATAAAATCTTATCATTTTAACACGCTCTTACAGACAATGAAAAATATTTGTGAATAGCGATATCCTCAGCGTGTACCAATGAATCACTATACAGGTTGTGCAGCAGTATTAGGAGGACCTAAAATTCTTCGAAATTCTGCTTGGTGGTGTGGACGTGAAGATAGCCAGGAGCAAGTAGCAGGACGTGGACAATTTGAAGTTCATGCTCTCTGAGCTGTACCTTTGTAATTAGATCTCTCGAGAGGGAGCCCTGATCAATCCGATTCTCTTTTGTTTGTATATCTGTCTGTGCATCGTGAATTACTAGATGTGTGATCCTTGATATGAATCTCTTGTTATGTAGAATACATTATTTTATACGAATGGCGCTCGCATAGGTAGGTTTATGTTCTAAATGTGCCGATTGAGAACTTTCGGAATAAAATTGCCCATGAATCGACAATCTAGTTCGACTACCCATTCAAAATACAACATACCTCAAGCTTCCCGTTGTCAGAACTTCTTACTGCGTGCTTAGAACGTTCAGGTTAGCACTAAACTGACATGATTAATTAGCTATCTAGCAATAAGCCGTAGATCTTATGCACATCGCACATTGACTACCTACAATAGGACGACGGTGACGAGATACGCACCAGGTTTTACGTTCTGGTCATATTGAGACATGAGTTAGTTGACTCCCTACGTAAATACCTATGGTTGAAGGTGTTTGTGTATGTGAACGGGCGAAGTGGTTTTCTTAACTGGGAGGGACTTGGGTTCAGCACTATAATACTGCGTGGGCGTTTAGTGTTCAAGCGTCTGTACAAGAGAGTGTGATCAGGAGGACAAGTATACTAAAGTGCGATAGAAGTTTCAAAGATCAGAAGAATCAAAGATGCGAGTACAAAGAATTACTGATGATACCTGGGCATACTGGTCGAGCTTGGAACATCAGGATCATGCATAAAAGGTGCTCGTTGTCTGATGACAACTCAGCACAGATGTCATTGTGCCAGAGGCAATATATCATTTATTCATGTCTATTAGCAGATGGTAAGAACGTGTATTGGCACTTTTCTCAGCTGGGACTATTGTCCACATGTTCCCTTAAAGAGCTCATCGTTCAATTCGTGTCATCATTTGCATGCATTTGGCTCGACTCCATGAAGGTCGGCAACATCGATAGCAAGGTCCACGTCAGCCACATTGTGACAGTCAGAGCTTGCTAGATGTGCATTGTTGAAGGAGTCAAGAGGACTCGATCTTCTTGACGATATCTGGGAACTCTTTCCAGTCTCGCATGACAGCAACACACTTGCACTGTTCAGTGAGAAGCTTAGCCATTTGATCTTCTTTCTCCTTGCCATCCTCGATTCCGTAGATGCCGACGTAAGCAATGCATGGAATACCAGCTCTCATGGCGGCAGTGGCACCGGACTTGCTGTCTTCGACAGTGATGCAGTCTGCATTCTTGACACCGAGTTGCTCGCAGGCGTAGTTGTAGATCTTGGGGTCAGGCTTGCTTGATGGTGGGTTGAGAGAGGTAGCAGCAGAGTAGACATGCTCTTTGGGAAAGAATCGGTCAAGGTTGCACTTCTCAAGGGATGCAACGACTCGAGACTTGGCTGAAGTGCTAACAACAGACATGGGATATTTCTGGCTCTTAAGCCATTCGAGTTGTGGGGTGACACCTGGGCATTCAACAGCCTTTTGTGCGAGCTTAGCAGTGACTCTGTCGAGTTCCATGCCGACGAACTTCTCCATTTCTGCATCTGAAAGTTGGAAGTTGTGTTTCTGTTGGAGACCTTTGAGCATGCCTCGGAAGTTGAAGCCAACGAAGTCTTCGAGGAGGGATTCTGCGGTGTAGTGTGCATCTACATGTTTAAGCTGCATGACCTCGTTGGTGAGATCAGCACAGGCTTCGAAGGCAAGACGCTCAGACTGGCAGAGAGTGTTGTCACAATCGAGGAGAACATAGTGGATCTATACGATACAGCGTCAGTGGACTGTCAACAGTCTGAAGAGGAGGGGCATCAAGGTACATACCTTGCCCATCTTGATGGCTGTTTGTGTTTGTGAAGGAGATTTGTATATGGAGAAGCGTTGTCTTGAGAAGTTTGAGCGGTTCTATAAGTTGTCCTGCGGTGAGGAGAGATGGAAAAAGGGCCGTTGAAAAGAACTATCTGTACAAATTGGTTGAGACTAAGAATGAAAACAGATCGCGGGGAATTATTTCATAGGTATGCAAGCCATCGTCACGAGGATCCAACAAACGTTAGAGATTGGTGACAAGCAAGCATGTGAAAACGGCAGGAGCCTCACTTGGCACGCTTCTCTTTCAGAAATGGCTCCATTTGAAGCTCTTTCGATATGGCGGTGACTGCTCTCGATTTCAGCCTTCACCTCATCCTTGTCGGTGAAGAATAGTTGCGCTGTTCTTGATCGCTCTTGCCATAGCCAAAGAGCGCTTATACATCTCAAAAGAGCTATGCTGCCGGTTGTGCAGACATCGAGAGTAGTCTGTAGCAGACTAAGCAATTTGAAATGCAGGTACCATATCTCGAAATCGAAGCGTTACAAGTAGGAACAACAAGCGTCAGTCACTTCAGGAGAACAGTATGCTTCGATGTGGCTGGATTGGACCTGGACATTGGTTCACGTCTGTGTTTGGAAGCAGCTAGCGATACTCATCCAGGCTGTACTTCAATTCACTCATGTCTAGAAAGACACCATCTGAAGTGCTTCCCACACTGTGGACGACGTTGAGATAGAGTGATGGACTTCAGTACCAGAAACAATATCAGAAACCAAGACCTGGCATGCTCCGAAGATATGGTTCAGGGACCGCCAGGCTTAAAGAACCGGGCTCGTCAGCCTTGCATGCTCAGCAAGGCTGCGACATGTCCAAAAAGTTCATGACGGAGTTGACTGAATTAATGATCATTGCTGCAGATTCCCCATCCTCGTTCCTGTCAACAACTACAGGTTCTAAGAGCTTTGCTTGCTTTCAAGATCTCTTATATCACTTTATGGATTGACTTGAATTCTGTGGCACACGATATGAAGGTGTGCTCACAATGTTTGCGCGTCATGCGCAAGCAAGCTCATGTTCAACCATTTGTACGAAAATAGGCGTTGTACCAGTCACACATAGATACAAACTAACATTCCATACAGAATCGTTCTCAACCGCATTCTCTAACTGTTAGAGCTCTTTCAACAACTCGGTCTTGCTATCAGCAGCCCCTCAAATCCGAAATACCACCTCCTATGCCAACCACTACCGGCACCGTGACTAGCAATGTTACAGCCGACACGGTTGAGAAAGCTTTCGATGCTCCATCTGCACCTCCTGCTCCTAATGTCTCGACAGCCGAAATGCAGCGTCGGATAAACATAAATCTCAATTCGCGTTCTTCTCCAACGGCTGCCATAACCCAAAAGCTTGCTGCGACTCTGCGTCGCACCGCCAAATCGACAACAGAATCATATATCACTTACGGCCTCACAGAAATCTTTTTCAAATCATGTGCAGCACAAGCTGCCTACACAGTGCCCGAAGACCAGCGTATGGGTGTCTACACGGGAAAGGGGCCGCCGAAAAATGCTCGACAGGAAGATGTTGGAGTTCCGGACGCCACGGCTGGCTACGGTGCTCGTGGTGCGGACAGCTTTTGGTTCAAGAACTTAGGCCTAGAACCCACCTTCAGCGTCTGGAGCCAGGTCTGCTTCCTCCATATGTACATTCTGACCGTAAAACTACGGACGTTGGACAATCAAAAGAACTTCTTGGATTATCAGAGATACTTGCTAGAGCACTTCAGCAACGAAGCCGAGGACAAAATGGCTCTCTTGCACGGCATGAACGCCAAAGGTGTTCGAAACAAGTATTTGAAGGATTTGTTCATACAATGGAGAGGAGTCCTTTATGCATACGATCAGGGCATAGTCGGTGGAGATGCGGTTCTGGCAGGCGCAGTCTGGAGAAACATATGGAAAGCAGACGAGGACGTTGACTGGGAGAAGGTGGCTATGGTGGTTGCGTTCATAAGGCGGAGTATTGCTGGTTTGTCGAGTGTTGACATACAAGAGATCGCAAGGGGTCTCAAGGAGGGGGCACCCTTTTGGGACGATGCGAAAGAAGGACTTGATACCTTGACGCATAGTAAGAGTCGTGGATTGACGGAACCTATAACGGAGCAATAGTCCCAGACTCATGGCGATACGAGTAGGTAAATTCATGGTACGACCATATTCGCGCCTGTGAAGGAGGTGTACACGTCAATTTGATGGTCTCCATCACCATGTGGACGTTTACCTCATTCTACACGGATACGATCAAGTTTACCTATCTGGAACTGCTACAGGCACCAATCCCGCTTTTGTACAATATCTCATCGTTGTACAACACAGATAGAATAACAATGTGAAAGACCATCTACACCCTCCCTACGTCCATTGAACTGTGGATTGCGAAAGCTGATCAAAGGTATTTATATAGCTGCTGGAGAAAACTAGAAGCTGGTTGAAGGCGAAAAAGAATGAGCAGAATTGACGTTCTGAACACTGGATTGGTCGTGCATGTAAAGGCAACGAAGTGAAGGCCAGCTAGATGAAAGCAAGCAGCATGGCCGTCGGGAGGTCTAAACACCAAAACAACATTGAGCTCAAGCGGAGAATGTCGCCCAAAATGGGACGATACGAGTAATTTGATACGGCTCGTCGGTTGACTTAATGTCATGTGAAAGCAAAAGCTGCGAAGGGAAGCTCGTGACGGACGAATATATAGGGATGGATAATTGTCAAGACTTGTTTGGCATGTCAAATTCTATGTGCAGTACGGAAGATGAGGTTAGATGTTGTATGCAGGACGTGCTTCTCCTCTACTACTTGACTCAGCATTGGTATCAATTCTGGCGCAACAGCTGTACCCCTTGCCAAGCGTATAAGTAACTATTGTAGGTAGGTAATAGCTTTCGCATCCTGGGGAGCGCCCGCACCCGTTTTGGTGTCGTGAATCTACCTATTTGGTGCTGGGTCTTTCAGGGGTTCGGATGGTAGACGAGTTGTGGTCCTGTGTTTTCTTCAATGGTTGCCTCCCGGAGGCCTTAATAATGGTCTATCATCAGTCGTCTTTGTAGCAGATGATCCAACTCATCCAGCCAAAGGGCCAAGTATGCAGTTCTTCACCATGGAGAAATTTCCATTTCGTCAACTCCTCTTCCGGGACTTGGCTACGTAGTAAACTGTAGACCTCTCTTGGCGTCCTCGTTCTCAACATTGACATCAGACCGTCGAATTGGACATTGCCTGGCACTAGAGGGACGAGATAAGTGAAGAAGAGAAAGATAGGATCATGGAGGTAGTGAAAAGGTGCCATCAACATGATCATCGGCCAGAGACAGAAGACTGTTAGTAAGGAGCTGTAGTTCCGCTGCTGAAGCTCGAATATGCTAGCGTAGTCAGAAAGGAGTTCGGATATCATTACAGTGTGCTTACCAGAACCCATCCGACGTCTCAACTGTGTTTTTTAGGATTTTCCCAGCCAAATCATCGTCGAAATGATGGAATGCTAAGCTGAAAAGTCTCATAACACCTCTGCCAGCAGCATTCGGCACATCTTTCAACAGTTCCTCTGCAGGAGCAGCAGCTGAAGCATCAACGCTCTCTGAGATATAGTGAAGATGGTCACTCTTCTTGGATGCTGCCTCCCATGCTTGTATATGAGGGCTAATGTCTGAGAGGACAAAATCCACCTCCTCTTTTCCTTCCTTCCGTAACTGGGAGTTCAGTTGCTTCTCGAAAAAGGGTGTAGGTCCACCCGCTCCGGAAGCGAAATCGACGTAGACATAGTTTGATACTCGAGACTTGAGGACGGAAGGCAGGATTCTTGCAGCGAGGTCACAGGGCGCAGTCGGTTGAAGGATAGGGAATTTGTTGATCCATGCTAGAGTCAGAGCGTCTTGAACCTTTGCACGTAGCAGGTTCGGCCACCTGTTACATCGAGTTAGTGGGGAAGGGATTCATTGCAGAGAGGTTGCGCGTTATGTAACAGTCCTGAGGGGCACTGTTTGCATGTAGAGGGACGGTGGAGATTCCGACTGCCTGAAATCTGTTTCCAATACCGTGGTTCGAGGGAATAAAAGACCTGCTTGTATTTCTTGGAGTGAGGGTGCTTACCAGGATTGATCGTTTACTTCGAAAAGGTGAAGTCGTGGGAGGTTGAATAGGACGCGTTGATTGGGTGGCATCCGAGGGTCAACAACATCACTGCTTTTGCTTGCCGACATGGTATACCTATTGCTCCTGGTTTGAATGCATGTACACTGTGATCTCACCTTAAGGTTTTGAAATGAAGTCCAGCGTCAGTGGTGTTCGGCAGTCTCTTGCCAGGCGCTACAGTCTACATGTCATCACCAACTGGTGACTTGTGCGATTTCTTGAAGCAGAGACATTTATCGTCCACAAAAACGAACAATTGAAAACTCTTCTACATTAGTGAATGCTATCAGGTCTTGCCAGAAGTAATTCGAAATGTACATTGGCGGCTACAACATAGCATTTGTGCTACACGCAGTCATCGAAACTCCGGCTGCGATGAATTTTATGCTCTTTCCAAGCCGACAGATTGGAAGCTTCACTCCACAGGCCCATCCTCTCATCAGACAGTATGCATTGTTGCTACTGTCATCAGTTCTAATATCTGTTGCATTTGCCGTTCGCCCTGCCGACGATCTCACCGGAATGGTCGCAGGCTGCTTTTCTATATACCATGTTGGTCCTGCAATAAGATCACTGACCCGACTGAAAGAGCAAGCTGGACGGCAACAGCCCATCTTCCTCTCTGAGGCTTTTCTATACCTTGCTGTACATGTTTGTTGTGGGCTAAGCTTATTTCAATGTTTCCTCAGTGCTGCTCGAGGAGAATAAATTTAGGTGGTGCAAAGGATTGCAAGGGTAGCGGAAGCGGCCTCTTTAATCGACGTCTTCTGCCACAAGAGTCTCAGCCGGACTGTCGGTACCTGCTCGAGAGCTCTGACAGAGTTTGAAAGCCATCAGTTCCACCGCGATTCCTGGACCAAAAGAACAGCCAATGATGTGTTCGGAAGGTTGGTTACCCAGGAGCCTTTTTAATACGCTGAACACAGTGGCGCTCGAGCTGTTACCATGTGCCATGTAAACCTCATAACTGGCGCGAAGATGCTCTTCGGTTAATTTCATAGCACTTTGTACACCAGTAATTATGGTTGCGCCGCCTGGATGAAGAGCCCAATCATAATCGGAAGCTTTGAACTTCCTCGATTCGACCAGTTCGGGAATGGATGAGACCAGATCTTCAAACATAGCAGGCACGGCAGCTGTTGCGAGCTTCGGCACTCGTTGACTCAAGACGACTTTCCAGCCTGCACAGGGTCAGTACGAGGACCTAGTTAAAAAAGGAGGTTACTTCACGTACCCAGCGGATCCACGTCAAAGCCGAGATCCTTCTCTGTATCAGGCAATATCTGATGGTCCCATCCTAATATTTCTAGTAGCGGCTGTTCCCCTATTCGATCACTAAAGCCATTACCGAGTACCAGAGCGGAGGCGCAGTCGCTGAATAATGTCACACCTATTCTAACCTCCTGGTTATGATGTATTGATTCGAGCTCAGATCTTACAAAAGTGCTAGAAATTTCGCATGCAAGTACTAAGACTCGGGCAGGCTTGCGTCTGAAGCTGGAGCCGAGTGCTATATTGGCGGCGGTGCGCAAGGCACCTAGCCCTCCGGAGCAGCCAATGCCGCAGAGGAGCACCTTCTCGATGTTGGAGTTCAAGCCAAGCTGCTTCGAGACATAATGATCAAAGCCCGGATTGGCTGAGTGGGTGCATGTGGTTGCCACGATATGAGTGATCTCGCCCAAGTCGCCTCCCCATTGCTCGATGGCCTGCCGGCAGGCTGCCACAGACAACTTCACACCATGGTCAAGAAAGAGATCACTGAGTTCAGCGATGGAGGGTGGATCCTTGGCGTTGACAATTGGGTGGTCAATAGTGCCAATGGCAGAGCGGCTGTCGATGCCCGTGTATTCGTTGATCGTTAGCACCTTTTCCAGTGCTGGTGTGCTTGGGTAGAAACGTCGCGCTAGAGTAGCTAGATCTTGAGGCTCGAATTGGTAAGGAGGATATTCGACTCCTGTGCCGTAGATAAACAAATCAGGTCGTTGGTAGGGTGGTGTCACCTTTGTGTGATGTTCCTCCTTCGACATAGTTGGGATAGCATTGGCAGAAGGCTCAACAAAACTGAAAATGATGACGCGTGTAGAATAAGCAATCTATAAACCTCCTCCGACAACAAAGGCACAGGCGATGACAGCAAAAGAGTGTGCTTCAGAGCAGATTGATAGTACTTGGTAAAGAAGGTCCTCGTGCTGCGACAGCCAGCACTTCAAGTTTGCGCCACAGACAGATACGGCCGCACAATCAACAATTCCGTTGAAGAATGATGCAGTGCAGGTCTACGCCGCCCTCAACTCGAAGTAGAATCGCTCACGGAGTCTTCATCCTCCGATTCTGGCCCATGTCAGGGACGATGCAGCCGACGAATCAAACTGCGTGAAATATGTCACTTGGCACACACTTTCGCCTCCCGGTACCTTCCTTGCCTTCTTGCGCCTGGACAGATCTGGCTGTAAGCATCATGATCACCGTAGTTGAACCTGTTGGATGCTGAATCAAGGAAAGATTACGCAGAGAACATCTGTCAATATTGTTGCCTTCGGTTTGACCCGTGTTTGGTTCCTGCAGTGCCATGCCAAATGTCTCGACTTGACTGTTAAATTTTGTCCCTCTCGTCTCCGAAGCCTCGGCATCTGGCCATTTACAATCATGCTTTGGCTTCTCGTGTTCGCCTTTCTCCTGATTGTCCTGACCTATCGCAACCTCTCAACGCGTCGGACAATTTCAAGGCACGGTAAACCTATAACGTACGTGACAAACCAAGTATACCGTGTAACACCATGCTCATTCACGTTGCAGAAGTGCACCAAACAAACTCCCGCTGCTTGGACACGCTTTGAAATTCCTAAGACCGCGTCATGAACTCTTCGAATGGTTTGCTGCCGGCCAGCGCCGATATGGTCTCGAGACACTGGAAATATTTGTGCCAACTCTACCGCCAGGTGTCGTGATAACAGACCCTGCAAATCTTGAGTTTGTGCTCAAGAATGAACATCTCGTTTCAAAGGGAGACTTTGTCAAATCGCGCTCGTGGGACCTCTTTGGAAATGGCATTATCAACGCGTCCGGTGATTTGTGGAAGGCCCAAAGGAAGGCCGGTCTAAAATTCTTTAGTGGTAGTAACCTAGAAGCCATGGTCGACGAAGTCCTTCCAGAAGCCTACCAGCGGATGAAGTTGCAACTGCTCAAGCATGCTGAAGAGGAGACTGCCGTTGACATGCAGTCGGTCTTTCTGGACTTTACGAGCTTCGTTATGGGTCATATGGCATATGATGTTCGTCTCCGAACGTGCCTGCCTGCTACGAGCACTAATGCCACCTTAGATGAACCTCGACTCCTCGCACCCGTTCAGTAAAGCCTTCGATTATGCATCCGATCAAATCGGCCGGCGGTTTCAAAACCCGCTATACCCTCTGACTGAGTTTTTCTTTGGGTCCAAGCTGGATAGTGCTCTAACAGAAGTGAAAAGCTTTGGCAGGAAAATCGTCACCCGAGCGAAGCAGCGACGGTCCAAGGCAGCGTTCGAAAGCCTCATCATGAATGAAGAACCCGTTCTCGATACGCTCATCGACTCTCTTATCGAGACCTTCAGTGACCAGACGATTGTAGCCGACTCCGCATTGAACTTCTTGTCCGCCGGCAAAGACACAACCGCGCAATCCTTCACTTGGACATTGTATGCCCTGATGCGGCACCCTGATGCTCTTCAAGCTCTACGATTAGATATTCAAGCTCGATTTTCCAACCATCAAGCATCTGATGATACCCTTAAGTTATCAGTCGCGGACCTGCAACCTACTAATATCCCACTGCTATTGGCAACCTACTATGAAGCCCTCCGACTTTACCCACCGATACCTTTCGAAATACAGCAAGCCCAGCAAGACATCACGTTGCCTGATGGTACATTTCTACCAAAGAATTCTGTTGTTGTATGGTGTATATGGGCTATCAATAGGGCAAAACAAATACACGGTGATGATGCATGCACATTTCGACCTAGCAGATGGCTCGACGAAGAAGGCAGATTTGTGAATCGGAGCGCGTTCGAATTTCCAGTCTTCAACGGTGGTCCAAGGTCTTGCCTTGGGAAGAAGATGGCTGAGCTTCTGGCAAGCTACCTATTATTGAATATTCTTTCGACCTTTACTGTTGTCGAAGCTCCTTCTGCAATCTATTCATCCTTTGAGCGTCGAGCTCAAAATAGTTTGACTCTGCCAATGGCAGATGGCCTACCATGCAAAATCAGCATTGTCAAATAAGATACTACTGTCGCCACTTATTATGCGCCTGACACTCTTATCGTCGAGTCCAGCCGCAACAGTCCCCGACCAAGCGATGCTCGACCATGCCATGCCTCGAAGAACAACCGGCCACCCTTGTCCACTGACAGATTCACCTGAACGCCCATGTGTGTCATGGTGCCCCCCTCTTCGTTCATCTGTCTTCGGAGTTTGCCTTTCAGATAACCACTGAAACTCGTTGCGTCAATGGTTATTGTCCCTATCCTTTCAACACCTTCGATCATCAGCACATTGACTTGAATATGGTCTTTGTCAACTCACCTGCGTCGCTTGTAAGTTGTGGGTTTTGCTGCCCCCCAGCAAAGGTGTATATGGGCATTTCGAATTGTGCACCATCGTTCAAGATCTCCGCCCAGCCGAGAAAAACGTGACCGCCTAAGTGTTTCAAAACAACCTCTTTGGATGTATCCATTGTGTCACCCTATGCCAGTCAGCAGCAGGCTCAAGACATGGATAATCCCCGCACCCATACGTACCTGCGACAAAAACCAGTGGATGTACTGCCTGCCACCTTTCTGGACTTCAATACCAAAGCTGAATCGACTCATTCGAGATCCTAAAAGATCGTCATCCAATTCGCTGATCACACCGCCTCTGCAGACGGTGGACTCGGGGTCCTTTGCTCGTATAGCCTCGATGTTGTTCGACTTGCAGAACGTCTTCAATTGGTCGAAGACATATGGAATCAAAGATCCGCCGCCACAGAAGACTGTCGTCTAAAATCTTGGTAAGCAGGAACTTCAGTAGGCATTGCGAATTTGCACACCTTAACCTGTCGATTTGCTTCGCTCTTGACTCTATTCCATTGATCTTGTAGGAGTTTTTTGGCATACACAAGATTATCGTCTATCGCCTTCTTAATCTCATGGCTATTGTGGTCAGCACCAACTCCTTTCTGATGGAAGGTCATGCTTACCCTTGCAAGAAAACGTCGCCGGTATCAACATCATAGTCCTGATGCTCGATTTCTGCAGCCAGCGTCAGTTTAATTTTGTGTTTTCGTTCGAGTCTTTTGTCATCAAAGGTCTTGAGTATTCTCTCACAATCTTTGAAAAACAAAGTCCCTCGTGCAAGCTCTTCCTTGTCGATGTTGGTGAAGGCCTCGCCGAACTTCTCTGCCAAAGCTTTCAAAAACCTACAGTGGATTGCGGTCGTTCCGCACTTACCACCAGTAGAGATAACGACTTCCTTGAGCTTCAGCGTTGGGTCATTGCTTACGACCTCTATTGAGGCTAGGTCGTTAGTTAACGCGCCTACGTCGAAGACTGTTAGGCATGAACCCTGCTACAAAGATGTTAGTCGAGTCGTTCGCCCACTCGCTGACCAGTGCTACGTACCGTGAAGAATTGCTGCCAAGCAAGATTTCCTCGCTGTGTTCTACAGCCAACGAATGCGGCCATTGCAGCAGCATGAGCTTCGGATATGATCCTGAATTCATCACCTTCACGATCAAGATACCCTGCTTCCCGCGCTGCTGAGCACAGATATTCCTTCCCTCTTTGACTGCAGGCGGCTGGGAAAGTCATGACATAAATGAATTTGATGTCGTCCAGGGCACTCTCATCACCCATGTGGTCGATCACCTTCTGACGGTGAATGTCTAGAAGATGTTTCATAGCAAGTACCATGGCTTCACGGTTCTTTCCTAAGTCAGCTCTGTCGATCATTGTCGTGGACAACTGTTCCTCGAAAATGGGATCGTCGAAGTCCGTTGGTCCAGCTTCGTCGTCCATGCTGATCTTGTAATAAGATCGTACGATTGCACCCTTTGGAATGGCAAAACCGAAGAATGAGTCTTCATCGTTTCTGAAAGTGTCGTCGTCCTCGTTGTCATCAAAGACCGCTACCTGGGATGGTACTTTGCATGCCTTACCTTCGCCATAAGGCCAATCCATCTCGGCCACAACAACAGCTGGATCGGTCCTCGGTGGAGCAAAACTCATTCCTGCCCGATCAGTGTCATGATATTTCAGTGTCTACGTCGACTTACCAGAGCCTGACATCCCATAGTCGATGCACACGATTTGTGTCATTGTTTGTTTTAGAGACTCACGACGTTTGCTTGGCTTTTTGCCCTTACAATCCTCCTTCTTGATATTCGAGTTGGTCGAAGTGTCAGGACTGTTTCCTTCTGATTCTCCGAGTCCGTCGGCGTCCTCGGTTGCTGCACCCCTGCTGTTGTTCCGGCGGCGCTTGTTCGCTTGACCTGACGAGCCGCCTCTCCCTGTCAGAGGTCCATCCGTCCGCTTTTTCTGCTTTTGAACACTGGTCTGCTGGACTGCTTCCGGTACTGCGAATGTCAGTCCTGAAGCTGAGAACATTTCATCCCAGACTTACGTGGGTCCAAGCTAAGGATTAGCTTCTGACGAGCCATTTCGTGATGTTGGGATTTGTTGGGGGGATTATATCAAATATTGTAACGATGGTTTCAATTTCGAGAAGGAAGATGAGAAGAGAAGAGATAACTATGGAGAGTGGTAACGCTTTATATAACCTGTACAGTATTCCTGGAGTCTGGACTCACTTCACAACTCAACTCTAGCTCATTTGAACACGAAGACTGCTCTTCTAGCTAGCCTTGAAGTCTTTCCACTTGTGAAGTCTTTGCGAGTCTTAACATGGGCTCACCTGAGGTTCATACAATGGACACCACCCCACCAGTTCCGCATATATCAATCATTCCCTGGAGTGCATCATTGTCGAACTCGATCATCATTGCCTTCAATTGACGATTTTGAGAATATGTCACCGAAACGCGCAGCAGACGCTGACAAAGAGTTCAGCGCGGCAATGCCGGTATTGGGTAAGAGACAGAAAACGGACAATATCGAAAGTGCCCGGAAAAATCCCTTACGGAAGGCTAGCCTTACAACTCCGAAATACTTTGAAGAAGTGGAGGACGACGATGATAGTCCAATAGAACAGTCATCGTTGTCTGAGGAGAAAGCTAGTGATACGAAAAAAGCAGGTCGTGAAGACCAAGACGAGATGCAAGAAATGCAGACGAAACCCCTGAAAGGCCGAGTTCCTAACCCTGACTCCCTCCGTCAGTTGTTGAGAGGTAGAGCTGAGGCTAACAAGCGGGCTAAGTTGGCTCAGGCTGAGATTGCTCAACTAAAGCAGGACAATGAAAAACAGGCAAAGAGAATCAAAATTCTTCAGAATGCGCAGCTCCGAGGCAGTGGCCAAGGTCGTGACTTCATACAGGACGATCATACTATACGTGAAAACGTCCGTCAGCTCTTTGGTATGATCGAAAACTTTGTTTACGAGTGGGTTAGTTCAGGATATATCATGAAGGTCGTTGGAGAGGAGTCTGCTCGTACCATTGTAAGTATGCTAACTGGACATGATTCGAGGTACCCGTGCAGAGTTCTAAGGCCCGATGATGAAGAGAAATTCTTGTGGCATCCTGCCGGTGCTCGAAAATCTGTGGAGTCAATCGTTGCACAAATCGTAGCAGATGGGGTGCTGTTAAGGCCATTTTACTTCCTCTTCCATGAGAAAGTGGGAGCAGGCACGACAATGGAACATGCACTCATTTGTATGCGGGATAGACTGAACGGTAATCACCTATGCACCTTCTGCAACTGATTTTGGCTCTGGGTTACTGACGTCCTACAGGTACATTACATGATACAAAAGTGTGGTACTCTCGCACTTTGCGTGCGATCTATGCTTCCCACCAGTACAATGGCCCGATCACTGAGCCAATCATTGATGACAAGTTCGAACGTTGTCGTCAACGGTCTCATTCACGCCTGATACGTCAATCGCTGGACGATCCAAACTTTCCATTGGCGAAGCTTCTACGGTCTTGCACTGAGAACCAGAAAATCGAACGTCATGAGGAACTCCTCAGCATTTTCCAGGCAGCCGCAAAGCTAAGCTTGCAGCTTTGGGCTCAAGATGCAGAAGTCCAACTCTACTTCTCCCTCGATGAATTTGACGAAATTTTCAACAGTACAAGTACCACTATGGAATTAGACAACTCAAACGACATGAAAGAGTCAATCCCTTCTGCCCTCGACATGCCAGTCGGACTGATAGTTCGTCCCCAGGCGGTTATGTTGAGATATCACCCTAATGGTGCCCCTACTTCACAGCTAGCTGCTACAAAAGCCAGTGTCATAGTCTTTGTGGGGAAAAAGTGGAAACTCAATAAGAGCAGATTTCTTGAATCTGACGAAGTGGCAACGAAGGACAGAGGCAAGGAGCAACCCCAAGACCGAACTCTATCTGAATTGGTGAACCTAGATACCGAAGTATTACAGGATAAAGTAACACCTTCTATGCCAGAGGAAGGACTCTCGACGAATGATAGGGAGTCAATGCATACGACCAACACCGGAGCATCAACAAAGGATACTAGTTACGTGATCATAGATGTAAGTGTAGGCGGAGGTTCATTGTTCACGATCTAACTTGCCACAGGACCCATCAGAAGATAATGGTGCGATGAATGAAGAATCACCAGCTGGTACCGAAGGAGTCTTATCTTCGCCTAACAACCATTCACCAGATCAATCCTCCTCTTCAGCCGCAGCGACCATGCTGATGGAGCATCGTAGTCCGATTACAACCACCACAAACTCTCTGAACAACGTTGACAAACATGGGCAATTGAAACCAATCGAAACTATAAATGTGGGCTACAATTTTGTGTCTGACGATGTCGATTCGAGCGATGGCCGTAAGTGGGATGAGATTAACAAAGATGCCGATGAGAAGAGATCCATTGCGCAGCAGTCAGATGTTCGCATGTCCAACATTGCTGACGGAGAGACTCATCCTCCTCTTCAACCAAGTGCCGTAAGTACAAATGATACACAACATGGTCACAACGCCGTAACAGGCGATGAAACCTCCACAGATGAGGTTCAGCTCAAGATGGAAAGCGCACAAGACTCTGTGCAGTCTGCAACCATTCATCTGGATCCTACGCGCGTCTTGCGAGATACATTACCAGCACCGAGTGATTCTGCGGTAGCATCTCTGACGACTGCACCTGGAACTCAAGGAGCTTCGCGTCAATCCCGAAGTGGTACAGAAGAAGGAGAAGCGCAGAACGCAAAGGCACCTAGAGGCCACGATAAGAACGAAGCTACTAACAAATGTATGTAAGGACTGTGAAGGGTCTTCGACCTTAGATCTGCTGACAAAATCCAGACCCACAGTACAAAGACTACAGGAACAGCTCCTCGACACAATCTTCGCAAAGTACCGTGCAAGAAGAAGGTGAAGACTCGAAGAAAGCCAGACCAGAGAGCCAGCAGGCACGGTTGCATGCTGAGTCGGCAGTGGGGTATCTCGATGGTAAATACGATCTCAAAGTTAACGGCAACAAAGGTGGTGACTCGGAGTGGAAGTACTGACTTGAACACCCTGAGCTCAGAAGAAATCCAGAAGTACACATCAATCGGCGTGGGGACACAGCTGAGCAAGTACGATGGTACAGGAGCTCTTCGCTGTATCATAAACTCAAGATTGTTCAGCTTTCATATCTGCTGCACGGTTCAGAGCACCAGGACTCCTGAGGGAATAGTTCTTTACATACATACACTACCACAATATCATATATTCTTGCTTATACCAAGACATCAACACCCCCAAATACGTACTCGTGTATCCAAGGATAAAGGCTGAAATGACTCAAGAAATAAAGGCAAATCCCGAGCGGAAGTCAAGCAACACCAAGATCCCCTACCTGCTCAACCTCAGTTGAACATGCCCCTGACGCCAGCCAAGGCAGAGTCAGCAGTAAAGGACGTCGACCGACATACCTATGTATGGCAAGTAAGTAAGTAAGTAAGTAAGTAGGCAAGCAAGCAATCCTCAATCCTCCCAAACACGCAGCAGATATGTGCACACATATTCATCTACGTATCCATGTACAGATACCCTGCCCCCTAAGAACCGAACTCGAAGACTTATAGAAGTAGTCGAGCTTACTTACCTACCTACCTACCTACCTACCTCCCTACGTAGTCATACAGTCACATAACCAGCACCCCCCCTACCTCTAACCATAAACCTATCAAATCATGTTCAAGACCACTAATCCCGATTCCAGAGAGGTACTCTACTTCCTAGCCGTACATTACATTACGTACGTACTTACTTCCTTATACTACGGCTCTTGTTTACGCGTGAATTGCTAGAACAGGGATACCTTCCTGGTTCTCCATCAACCCCCTTATGTTCACGACAACCTCGGAAGCCCCTCATGAAATCCTCGAAATACATTGTCGGGGAGTACACCATAGTCGACGTAAATGCCGACTCAAAGTCAAAGGAGTTAGCAAAAATCAGTGCTTGTAACCTGCGACTTTGTCCGGGACACACCTCGCTTTAAGGGCCATGGGTGTGGGTGTAGGAATGAATTGTGCAGACGAGGAAGGAGGGTAGGCAGGAGAAGTGCTCGACTTCGGGGAAGCTAAGCCGGAGTATATTGATATGGAGTGCTCCAGGAAATTGCTTTCAAAATCAGAAACGCGACGTTTGGAGCCCAGCCTGTTGGAAATCCAGCCCAGCCCATGGACTCGCTGCGTATGCAACGACACCACTTAGACACGACCTTCCTTTCCCGGTCCGGGAAATAAAATGACCACGATGAAATAATACTTGCAGCAGGCGAATAGGGAGTCGTTTGTGGCCATATTAGTTATAGCAATTGGTGCATTGGGGAGGGACTCAGGTGCGAGCATAGGTATCTAAGTACGTGTGTATGTAGTTAGTAATCTAGATTAATTCGGCTCGGTTCAATGTTTCTAGAAGGCTTGATTGAGTGCTTGAGAGGCCCCGGGGAACTGTTCGGGTGAATAGAATAGATCAGAAGATGAGATGGGAGGGATGTCGATTGGGTGGGAACCTTGTCGTGGGAAGGGCTCCAGGGTGCAGTTTTGAGTTAGTTATCACAGGTGTTTCTTGATGAAATTCGAATAGCATGGTAACGTTGTGCTGTAAGGTCTATACTTTTTCTGCAGTCAAGTATATCTATCAAGGAGGACTCCCGTCCCTGCAATTGAGATAGCTGTCTGTCTCTACAGCGCAGACTTGTTAGAAGCCACGTTCCATTGGTAACCAGCTGCGTCACTAAACTTGTAACCATAGGAAGCAGTAAAATCGTCGAGCACAGCTGGACCACGAGAACCATATGGGTACTCCATCGGCACGATTTCCTTCTTGCTGTCAAGGTAGTGCAGGATAGGAGTGAAGATCCTCCAGCTGGCATCAAGCTCATCATCACGAACAAAATTGCTGTGATCACCTTTGAGGGCATCAAGCACCAGACTTTCGTAGGCCTCTGGAATCTTCAGATCGGAGAACCGTCGTCGGTAGGTCAAATCGAGCTCTGTAACAACAGTCTGCATGGACAGACCTGGCAATTTGGAGTTCATCTTGAGGTAGACGGATTCGTTGGGCTGAATTCGAATGACGAGCTCGTTTCGTGGGATATCCTTGAAGATGCCAGATGTGACGTCCTTGAATTGGACTCGAATTTCAGTTTTCTGCTCATTGAGGGCTTTGCCGGCCTTCATGATGAAAGGAACACCATCCCACCTTTCGTTCTTGATGTATGCGACCATTGCACAAAATGTTGGGCATCTCGAGTCTTTGGGTACTGTGTCGTCTTCCTTGTATGCGGGCTTTGTGCCGTCAAGTGACTTGCCGTATTGTCCAATGATGACGTTCTTGGGCTCGATAGCAGGCATGCCTCGGAGTACTCGCACCTTTTCATCTCGAATATCTTCCTGAGAGAATGAGATCGGTCGCTCCATGGCGAGCAGAGTCAGCACCTGCAACAAATGGTTCTGCATGACGTCCCGAATGATACCGAACTCGTCGAAATAGCCACCACGACCTTCTGTGCCGAATGGCTCTTTGAACGTGATCTGTACATTGGCAATGTGGTTGCGGTTCCAATTTGAGCCTAGGAATTCGTTACCAAATCTGAGAATCAACAAGTTCTTGACCATCTCCTTTCCGAGATAGTGGTCGATTCTGAAAATCTCCTCCTCTTTCCAATCTGGCTCAAGCGCTTTTTGAAGCTCCCGAGAGGATCCCAAATCTTTGCCAAAGGGCTTCTCAATGATGACTCGGCAAATGCCGTTCTTAGGGTAGCAGTTCTTCTTCAAATGTTGGGATACGGTGATGAATACACTGGGCGGCAGAGCCATGTAAAAGATTCTGTTGTTCTCTTTTCGGCCTTTCTCGAGGTCTTCAAGGTGTTTGTCGAGTTGCTGGAAAGGCTCATCTTCATCGTATTGGCCATTGAGGTAGGAGCAGAGTTCGCAGAAAGCATCTAGCTGTTCTTCCACATCCTTCGTTGGGGTCTTGATGTACTGCTTGACTCGCTTGAGGTACTCGGTACGGTCCATCTTCGTTCGTGCATAGCCGATGATCTTAATGTCTTTCGGTAGGAATTTATTTCGGTACTGCGGTTGGGTAAGCTGGAGCCACATATTGTGAAGTGAGCAACGAACCAGACCGAATAGTGCAGGGAATGTCTTCTTCTTTGCCAGATCACCAGAAGCTCCGAGGACAACAATAATTGTATTCTCTTTGAGCTCGACAGTCCTGCACACATATCGCATTAGTAAGGCTCTCAAACAAAAGTTATGGCGGTGTAACAGCAACATACCCAGCATGTTGGGGCTCGTCTGGCTTGACGATTGTGTTCGACATGATGCCGATGCTGTTGGAAACAGTGTAGAATGCTAGATGAACAACAGATACTAATGGTTACAGAGGATAACACTGGCACGCCTGGCGGACTCTCTGTACTATCACGGCGGAAATGTTTGTACGGCGATAAATGGTGGGGAGAAATAGCCCGAACTTTGGCGTCTCACTCGTTTACACCGACAATAGTGAAAGAACTTTGAAGCTTGTACACACAGCCCAATGGTCAAAGTGACGTCAAGCCACTGATTCGAATATTTAATTACGGGAATATGAGATAACCAAATCTCCCGGGAAAGACGACACCGTGGTATCAGTAAGCAAATTCAATCGCGTTTTATCATGACCTCAACGAGGGGTGGTTGTCTATCACACATCTGGAATTCAGCCCGCCGTCCATGATGCTCGAGCTTAGCGTGTGGGTGGTTCGGCTGAGATAGTTGTCCATGCCAGACTCGATCAGGGGGAACATAGCGGGGGGTTCGTGCTATACATCATTCTCTTCATAAAAACACTTCCGCAGGAGATAACCTAATCTGCACCTCAATTTCTTTTTCATAGCTGCTTCTCAATCACAATTTAATAGTCGGTTTCTCCCACTCAGTCTATTCGCTGATGGCCGGTTTTGCCAATCACTAGCTATCAGCCGGTACTCTTTGCGCCGTCAACTCTCATGTTATGCAATGTGTAGTAGAGAATATCTACTTAGTTATGCTTGTGAGCTCCGATGAGATGACACAAAGAAAGTACTTTGGTGTGAAATACTCTAAATACATTTATCGATTTCCAAGAGGATGCCAGGGTCCAGCTGCTGGTCGGCCGAATCGGCCGAACCGGGCCATAACCAGATCAAGTAGACCAGCCTGCCACCGTGAAGTGCAATTTAAGGCCAGGTAGATTGTGGCCCCTTTCCCAACACTGCTATTAGTCGAGTACATCTCCTGAAGTCACGACATGTCTATCTTCATGCTGCACTAAGAACAGAGTCCCACCCGTACTGTCTGTAGTTACACCTAAGTCTAGGATAGTTGGCAAACTGATGACCCGACATTCATCTGGGTGGTGCTCTCTACAAATCATCCATCTACACAACAATGTGCGCGTGTCGTTTGATGATGCACCTAATATTTAGATTGTCAAGTGACAGGTACGAACATTGAAGTCAATAATTCGTGCGCGTACTTTCAGTAAGTGCTAATTTGAATGTGAAGGTCGTGGAGCATGGCCACTTGAAGTGGTAGAATACCGTGCCCATATCGATCATCATTTTCAACTCCGTCTGCTATTGTACAATGTATATTCATGTTGATGCTTTGATGATTTGATGGTTTCTTTCATGATTACTCAGCCAATAGTAATGGAACACTTCAAGGGATCAATCACATTAGATGCATTGATGTTGTCCGTAGCTGAACCAATGCAGTCTTTGTGACATGTGTTTCCAAACCAGTGCACCATCATGAGGTTTCTCAGCGTTGGTTCGTGATGGGATATATGAACACCCAGTGAAGGGCAGAAATAGGAAAGGAACAATTCTCAGGCTCGCTGGATAAACGTACTGTATGGAGTGGATGAAGTCTTGGCAGCACACTGGATTCTTTTGACTGTGAAAGCACGTGATTTAATCTCGACATCTTGGCAGACAAACTGCGCTTCTCCATAGGTCGCACATTCGGGGAACACTTTCACCACAAAGTTCGACGACGACCACTTTGCGCCCACGAACTACTTGCCCACATTCTCTACAACAAAACACACAATCAACCGACAAGATGCCTTCCGCAGCGGGTCACAGATGTAAGTTACTGAACACGAACTCTCTCAAAACCGAATGCGACAACCACGAATACGAAAAGAGCAATGCTAACAATGGGATGGTATAGTATACGTCAAGGGCAAGCACCTGTCGTACCAACGCGGCAAGCGAAACACAAACCCCAACACATCACTACTCAAGATTGAAGGTGTCGATAGCACAAAGTCAGCAGAGTAAGCTTTTCCATCCTCGATCATTCAGCATCTACATTCATCGACTGCAAGCCGACCAAGATGGATGTAGTACATGTGAGAAACGGCCACTAACAATTGGATCTACAGATTCTACCTAGGAAAGAAAGTAGCATTCATCTACCGAGCTGCCCGAGAACGACAAGGCACGAAGATCAGAGTCATCTGGGGCAAAGTTACAAGACCACACGGCAACGGCGGCATCGTCCGAGCCAAGTTCGCGCACAACCTCCCTCCTCGATCGTTCGGTGCTTCAGTTAGAGTTATGTTGTACCCATCTTCGATATAAGTTTGTTTTGCGGATCTCGATTGAGATAGCTGTTCCAACAGTGCAGCGTCGATGGTGGCAGTTGAATGAAGATGGCATTTCAGGATGATCGAAAATGCGGTCAAGCATGACAAGATGCCACAACAGCTCCCGAGCATGTCGAAACCCTGATACTGGGCGGGGTGGAAGAACATGCGGTATGATGCTTAGAGGAGGACTCTTATTTGCATATGATACCACATTCTACGCAGCAAAGAATCCAGCATGTTTGTGCAGGTGCTAGGATACCCTAAACCATGACAAGAAATGAAAATCATTGACACAATTTCACATACTAAGCATAGCAGATCAGAGTGGCACAACTTGAGAATTGACAGTACATAACCAAGCTGACAAACAGGACAAACCCACAAGCAAAAAGGCTACTAATCAACTGACGCGATATTCCAGGTGCACGCCTTAACACGAAACCTCCAATCGTCACGCCTACGAACCGCACCCATTAAGAGAGAACACAACCCTCCGAAGACAACAATCTAAAGTATAGTCCATAGCCAAAAGCAACACCATTTCGCACATCCCGATATCTAACCAGAACACTAATCCACCTATATAGCTTTCTCACACCAACAACCAAACTCCCAAAACAAAACCAGTTTTCCTTCTGAAGCCCTCCGCGCGCAAGAATTCCCCAGCACAACTACCCGTCACCTCACCGCACAGAATCAAATTATCCGACTAAACAAATGCGCACTCCGTTCTCCCTTCACAATAGTCTCAATTCCATCATCCCATCCCTACGAGCTAAACTCATCTGATCTGATCTGATTTGATCTGATGTCCCCCACAGTCCTCGTACGTCAACACTCCAGCTGAAAGCAACGACATCAAAGCCACATACCTACCGACGCACCTACTACGCCCCCTCTTGTCCACCGATTCCAATCTGCCCGCCTCACCCACTCCAACAAACTTCCTCCATCCTCTCCTAAGCGTGCAACACAGCACAACACAACCGGAAACCCAGAGCCCCGGTCGTCTCTCCTTCTTCCCTTCCATTTCATGTTAACTTACATGTTAATATGCTAAAAACAGCTCTCCAAAAACCTCGCGTGACTATTTTTCCATCGTGACCGGACTGTCAAATGGCAAATGAGACATATTTCGTTGAGTGTCTGTTCAAACTGTGTATGCATTTCTATGTATCTATCTATCAAGTTCTCTGTTCTTGAGTAATAAGCCTTAATCAACAGCACCGACTCCTAACCCCAACTACTGTCTTGCTGCTAACGATCCTTCTTCGTCTCCCCATCATCTTCCTTCACCTTCTGCTGCTTGTCTTCCACTTTTGTGGGTTCCGGCATCCCATACAGCCCTCCACCTAAGAAAACCACTGCAGCTCCAACAGCCACACCGAGCGGCAGAACATTCCCAAACAGCCATATCGAGAGGAGCAAGCTCACAAGCTTGCGAATGTTGAGAACAATGGACACCGTTAGCGCTGACGTTTGAGTTGATAGGCGATGGACGCCGGAGATGCAGATGACTTGGGTGATGCAGTTCACTGCTAACAATGGGATTGCTCGCGGTGTTTTCTCCAGTGCGTCCCAGGCTCGTTGTCTCCACGTCTTTGGTCGCGACATGGCCATCCTATGCAATAGTACGGTCATTGGTGGTAGCTTTCTGAAGTCTGGTGGTGGCTTGGGTGGGAAGGCCAGTAGACTGGCGGTGCGGAGTGAAGCGTACTGTGAGCGCAGGGTTGACACTTGAAAGGCGAAGAAAGGAAGGGCCAGCAGATGACCGTAGAAGAGCTGTTCATCCGCTATGGCTTGAGTACGACCGTAGCGGGAATAGAAGGTATCAGACCACATACCCATGATGGCGGTCAAAAGGAGGGCAAGGGTTAGGAGGATGAAGCCAGGGATCTGATCGCCGAGAGTGGAACTCGCTGCTTCTGGGTGTGATTGCTGTGGCATGCTGCCATTTGCAGCGGCTGTGCTTTGGAGCTTTAATGTTGTGGCAGGCGGAGACGTGTTCTTGCTCCAAGCATCACTCAAAGCAGCCAGGACAACCCCGGCAAAGAGCAGGGCCACTGCAGTAACCTTCTGCTGACTATACCGTTTTCTCTTCCAGTAGGCACTCACGCCCATGCTTGCGACTGGTCCGGCACTTCTGAGAATGATGTGCAGCGGCAAAGAAATCTTATATCCAAATGCTGCGTTATTGAGAACATTGACTGTGACAAACTGCGCTGCGAAGATCATCCATATCTTGAGTGGTACCTTGCTTCTCTTGAGGCGTGGAAACCAGACGGGCTGTGTGGGTTGTAGCGGCGGAGGCTCGGGCGGAGAAACGACTCGAAAGGTAAGTTGTGAAGGCAGTTGGTAGAGTGTTATGGTAAGAAATTGAAGAAAGGTTATGAGGGTTCCTGTTGAGGAGGAAAGCGTAAGGATTGATTCAAGGGCGTAGACATTTGAGCAGCAGCCACCGAAGATGAACAGTAGAGTCTGCAGCAGAGCTGGCTGCGAGACCAATGGTAAGAGAACAGTCTTGACCGCCTCATAGGCTTTTGAGAGGAAGGTCGGATCAGGAAGACCAGTGAGGTATGCAAAATCATAGGTTTTGATCGTGACATCGTGCTCGTGCGGTCGAGGTGTCCAACGAGACCTTGTTGTAGCCGCAGATGCTGAAGTTGTATTCTCTGATCCTGAAGTACTTGAGGATGAGGAAGGCATTGTTGGATTGGATTTACCCCTGCCATTCGAGGTTGGAATGCCTATCGAGATCTCGGAATTATCGTGACCGCAGGGACTCGTCGTTCACTGGCATTGCGCCTGGTCCTAAAGGGAGCAGTGTCTAATGCAGTTGCGAGGTTGTTCAAGTCATCTGCGATTTTGAAGATGACATTCTGGCAGAAACAGTGGACTTCATTTTGATGCCTGAAGTTTGGTATGTAGAGGGCAACCCCCTGAAACTCAAGGTGGTGCTGCCAAATTTCAATTCCCAAACTTCAGCTATCGACAACTTTACAACCATGCATCTTGAATGAATACGATTATGATTTTCATAGACAGAACGCTCTTACGATCGTTAAGATACTATTTTAGGTATATTACTTCGACTTTAAACCGCATGTTGTATCAACTTCTTGTCCCACATACTATCCATGAAACATAATACTTAACCGTGCTATGAGCCGTATTAAAACATTTCGACTACTGTTTTCTCGCCCACTACCGAGCAGTCGTAATCTGAACTCCAGATGTACTGATTAAACCGCATTATGACTATTCCAAACCAAGGAAAGCAAATATTATGTATATGTTGAGCTTCGCATTTTAACTCTTCACGTGAAAGGGTCGTTTTCAATGGATTGCCTGCTGATACAATGACTAATGATGCCAAGACGGCAAGAGAGCATGACTGTCGTACTTCCTCTTCTGCCGTTTTGACATCCGAATCACCCTCACATCTATTTCCCCAGGTTTGATCCCCTCACCTTAACCGGCGTGCGATTAGTGTCCTCGCAACAACACCATGCTTAGCACATCTACCGACTTTGCTGCCGTCAGATGTCATCGAGTTGTATCATGTTACATGTGCCGATTTCCCCAAGAGCATGGAAAGTGCTTCATCATGATTCGACGAGATGATGCTTTGCCGAAAAGCTTCACCAATGAGGCTACTGTGGTTCGTGTGAAGCTTTGTTCTAGTCCTTCAAGTCAAGAGTGCAGTGCCGTGAACACGTTTCGTGACTTCGGAACTAGATGCAGTTCCTGTGGAGGCCCGCAAACAGATCGAAGATAAATACGACAGGTAAGTACCGGCTAACTTCACGTTCCTCACTCTACGCATTCCCAAGCTACAACCAAGTAGAAACAAAAGCCTACCAATTTCAACCTTGAAAAGCACGCAACGCCACCATACAGCCAAAATGGGTAGCAACGCAAAACTTTACAACGTCCTCCCTGAAGAGGCCGAGCCCACGGTTACTAGCCACATCAACGGTTCAACAGAGGAAATACTTGCCAGATACTGCATAACAGAACTTTGCAAAGGATGGCCTGTATACAGAGATCATTCGGAATGGAAGAACTACCGAAGCCTCTTTACTAAAGAAGGCGCACATGTGTGGACTAGTGAGTCAATGTTTAGCTCTATACAAGGTTTCCCTCTAATAATATGATAGCATGGTCCGGTGGTCTGACAATCGAGAAGTTTATTGAGGTCTCAATCAAGGGCCGAACCAACGGCGACTTCATCATGCACCGAGAAAACGGCACCCTCGCCAACGTCAACCTTGCTAAGCAAAGAGGTGTTGGCAAAATGAAGGCCACTATCACACAACGATTCAACAACATTCAGGGCATTCCATGTGACGTCGAATGTGATTGTCAGTTCATCTTCTTTTGCCTGATCGAGGACGGCGAGTGGAAAGCCAAGTATGTACATCAGGGGGGGGGGGGGGGGGGGGGGGGGGGGGGGGGGGGGGGGGGGGGGGGGGGGGGGGGGGGGGGGGGGGGGGGGGG
>JAKLMK010000041.1:0-210594 GCA_022813445.1 Neophaeococcomyces aloes | reverse complement strand
CTTCTTGTTACTAATTAGCTACCACCCACTCCTGTGATTACCCCTACTTACCCTAGGGTTAGGAACTTGCGTGATACTTTTAACCTCTTAATCTTATAGTATTCTCGTCGCTAAAGCGTTAGTTTTATACGCTAGTCGCTATATACTACTAAGTTAGTAATCTAGAGCCTATAAAGAAGAATTTATTTATTTAGTAATACCGATAAGCTCGAACGATCGTAATAACTAAATCTAATTATAAGAGTAGCTTTAAAGCTGCTAATATATAGCCTTTCGATCCTAAAAAAGATCTACGATCTCGATTTATTATTCTAGTACCGCCTACCCGACCTTATATACCTCTACGAGTTTAAAATACTTCTAATCTTAACGTAAGCCTTCTTAAGACTCTAAATAATCGATCCTACTTTATCGACGCTATTTAAACCCTCTCTAAATCAACTCCTCTCGATCGTAATATACGCGGTTTTATAATAAAGGCATCTAAGGTATTAGAAAGATAGCAGTTCGTAACTACGTAGCTAGAAATTAAGAGGAAGGTACTCTAGGCGTTCTAGGATAAAGAGAGGGCTAAGTATAAGAGAAAATAGCCTATCAATCCCAATCTGTTATTTATTACAATTAGTGATATCGAAAGGAATACTTTAGGACCAGCGGTGCCCTTACGAGTGTTAAATACCACGATTGAGATAGAGGACAGTAGTGAAACTGTGCCAGCGACAGCATTATCACTCAAAGATGTGATAGGCACAGTTACAACTCATTTGTTCCACTACCAGGCTATCTAAGACTACAACACCAGAGGTTGCTATACAGAAAAAAGTGGATCCAGACTGCGCGGTTACCCCATTGCGCGGTTACACCATTGGCCGGCTTATCGAAATGCATGGCGGCGATCGTGATCGATCGAAGTGCTGGCTCCTGTTCTCTCAAACACACCGTTACAGGACGACAAGGATGAATGTGTGATGTGTCACATGAATGAAGGTTGGCATCCCCGTAGTAGACATTAGACCCTGTCAACTTATCAAAAGAAAAGAGTTCAAAAAACTCAGCAGCCTTCACCATCACCGGGAATGTCTTGTCGAGGCCCTCTGACCACTCATATTACTCCATGAAGCACATCAATTGGTAGGAATCTCATGAGACGAACACATGAGATGCTGGAACGTCTCCATGCCTCATTCTTTAGGCAGTTACGAGTGCTGCTCGTGCTGCCGCCACGAATGGTTGTGCAGAGGCCGACATCTCGGTGGGCGATGGTGTTATTAGCTTGCGTAGGCGTCCTCCTTAGTGGCCTGATTCCCCCTTGCAGAGGACTCCACTCCTACCCATCTTGTCAGCTCTTTTGATGCTTTCCGTCGGGATTGGTCGACACTCGACGACGGCTATTGCAGACTATACTCAATCCATAAGCTCGGGCCCATCTTGTTCTTTTGACCTTTCCAAACTCTTGACACCCTCTTTGAATCCGTCGTCCTTGGTCTTCGCTTAGCTTCACGAAATGCGAACTTGAAACAGCTTTGTTGGCAAGCCGGTAATCTCGGCGCTGTTGCAGCGGGTCGAGGCAACCTGCATTTGGGAGCCAACGCCATGATCCATCGCGACACTATCATCTCGTTCCTGGCATAATCCTTTCACCATTCTCCACACCGTGCTTGGACGTGCACCTGACGTTTCTCCTGCTCATCTATCAACAGCAGTCATCCTAGTATTGAGATGCAAAGTCTTTATTCACTCCCTCGTTGACCTTGTCCGCCATTCCTGAGGGTGGTATACTTTTTCTTGCACGTCCAGCCTTCTTGTTGGTTTTGATTTTGATTTCCGTTCTTTCACTTCAAAAGAAGCTCGTTCATGCCCATCCTTTGACAGCGGTGGTACTGTTGCGGCAACAAGGCACATCAGGTCACAAGTGCAGTGACCACCACAGATCAACATCTTGCAGTCCACAGTATCAGTTGGTGGTGGAAAGACTGACCCCAACCATGAACAATCACGAACGATCTTGATTCGATCATTTCCCATTCTCTACCCTCTTCCCGAAATACCCATCTGAGGAGGTTCGAAGATGCCTCCTCCCCAACGGCATCACTCCGTGGATCAGCTCACTCAAAGAGCAAGCACAGGTCTGGCAATCAGACGAGGCGAAATCAAGATCTCCGATCCATTACCTTCTTCCTACGTGCACAATGGGCCTGAGATGGACTATGGAGCAGTGAATGAACAATCAACACCTAAAGTAGAAGGAGTGTGGCCTAGGAGAAGTGGTGCAGCGACAGTCCATGGAAGGAGCGAAAGTACTACACAGCAAAGACATGTCTCGAGATTTACCGAAAGAACGTCGCTTGGACCATCTCTAGCTATCAGCGAGATGTCATCTGTCCCGTCTAAGCGTTCCACTGTGCAGCGGAAGGAGACTGGCCTTCGAGCTACCATTAAGCGCATGTTCAGCAAAAAGGACAGGGATTCTACTATACAAAAGAGATCCATGTACCAAAGTGTATGTTGCATTTTTCAAGTTGCTACTTTGCCATACTAATCCTGCTCAGGATCCTGGCCGTGTCTTGTCGTCGAACAGCTGCCAATCTGCACGTCTCACAAGGCCATCAGCTCTGCATTTCAGCACTGTCTCGCCAGCAGATGCGCTACACTCTCACGCTGTTTCTCCTCACGTCAGAGCCGAGTCTGCAGATAACACACCTTACGTTCCTCATGTAACCCAACTCGGCACCAGAAGAAATACCGTACCCAACCTCCTCACTGTTCAGGAGAACGTAGAGCCACTGGTGGCCAACATGCGTATTCGAGACACTGCGCAAAGGCCTACCACTGCTGTCGAGCGTGACGAACCTTCACGTCCACAATTCAAGAGAAGATCACGTAGTGCTAATGGTCTGGCTGATCTCTTCCATTCACCAAGACTCGACACTTCTGAGCGGCAGGACCGAGCAGGAGAAATTGCCTATTGGCGAAGTAGTGTCCTGGAAGATCCTATACCAAGAACTGAAGAACAAGTCACGTCAGGCGCTTCCATGGGCATCCACGAACCCACAAATCCACGAGATTCTAGTCCTTCCAGACCGGTGCAGACATCGGTGGAGCCAATTCAAGACTTTGACTTTGGGTTGAATAAAGGTACAGACACGATTCAGCCAGCAACTCTTCAGGAGAGAGTCAACACACTAGAGGTCAAACTGTTTGACTTTGAGTTTGCGCTGGCCAAGCTGCAAGGCAATAATATTGCTAAACCCAACCTGCCAAGAAGACCATTGAGAAGGAAACCATCACGAGATTGGTCGGCTTCAAAAAGATCTCCCTCCGCAACCGAATCGTCTTCAACTAATGATTTTTCGGATCTCTCGACCCCCAGCGACCTTTGGCAGCCGCCTTCGCCCGGAATGCGGCAGACGGTTGACCGAGCCAGCAAAGCCACAACAGTTAAACCAGTGTATCGTCGATCACCCTCTCGACGATCTCAAGACTCCTCGCGGCCTTCAATACATTTTACCAGTGAGCAGTACGATACCCTCTTCAAGCTCATCGAGGATGAAAAAGCAGCGAGGCACCAACTCGAGGTGCAAGTTATGAATTTGCAAAGCGAGGTTGACATTCTCCGGTCTGCTGACTGTATCTATGGCGGACCAACGAAATATCCTACTCCCAGTCCTGATTCGTTTCGCAACACTACAGCCATATCAGGCAAATCGATACTTCTTGACCGTTCACCACAACGACGCTTACGCCTCAACCTACACGAAACATCTAGGTTCAGTATGACTGAGACCGAGTCAGACACGGATGCTGAAACTGAATTTCCAGAGATATATGAAACACCTCAGGAGAACAACTTCAGGTTCGAATCACGATCGATAACGCCTATACAGGGCAACATGATATGATAGAAAATGTCTTCACTTCATACACACGATTTCAGCTCATCCACACACCGCTCGTTTTAGCTGGAAATTATTAAGTCATTGGTGGATATGTTGCAATTATTCGTGGACCCGTCTCTTGTTTCATCAATTCTCCTCCAGCAGTGGACCTGCAGGGTTTAGCCCTGCAGCACTGATTTTCGTTTTGGACACCCAGCAATTGATTATTGGTTAATGGATTTATGCATTGTGATACCCGGATTGGATATATGACATGGCTTGGACTGACATATATTTTACTTCATTGCCTACTAGTACCCTTGTGTTATTACACTATTGGAAGAATGAGCAACAAGCTCTTCGTTTGAAATGTGGTTGGACGAGTATTGACTACTGTATACGTCCTTGATGGCTGCTGCTATATCATAGCATTGAAATACTAAAACCACTTCCATACCCAATACTTCCATAAGTGCATATGTACCTACTGTTCGACCACCAAGACATACTGTACCATGACCTGTTGTGCCCAACCACCCAGCAAGCCTATCTTCAAACCAAAACTGCCATCCATCTTCCTATCTGCATCACTCACCTTTGATAAACCTTAATTAATGAATGCTATGATGGCAATAAATACAACATTTTTGGGAATGTGGTGACCCGTCAGGATTAATGGTGCCTGGCAATAAGTGGCTACAGTCAAGACAATACATTTATGTAGAACATGCGACGCAGATTTATTTAAAATAAAACAAATAAAATAAGTGAGCAATTGAATGAATGTAATGAATGCAACGAATGCAATATCCGCAAAAAAACTGATGAATGTATATATACCACAAGCATACCATACAGCATCATCTCGCATACGTATCAGTCAACACACAAGATGGAGACTGGCTCCAAGATTTCGTCAAGAGATCCAGCTACTGTATTAAGCCAGCTGGCTATATCGACTCATGAAAACTTCACCTGCAGTAGGCAGGCAGGTAGATCGCTCAACCAAAAATGCATGCACGCCAGTCCAACAAACAAACTAACCGACCAGGCATATTGTAATTCAAATATCGCCATTTGATCAATTGGTCATCAAATCCCTTCGTCCCATGAAGTAGATATCATTCCAGAAGAAAAGAAAGAGAGTAAATTAAAGTAACTACGACTTTCTAAAGACGGCCTCCCCGTCTTGCACCAACCACATAACAACCTCATTCTTCGCTCTCGTATCACTCAGCTCCCTAGCCACACTCTCCGGTCTCATGATCGTCGGTGCAAACACAACGGCTACATTCATCGGTGTCATCAGATTCTCCTTCTCTAGCACAACCACTTTTGCAAGATGCGCCATCAGATACTCCAAGATCTCGTAATGCACTTTTGGTAGTTCCTGTAATGCTTCTCTCAAGCCGTCGATTCGTTCCTGTTTTTGGTTAGGACCTTCGGGGATCTTGGTGAGCTCGATGAGGGTGTCGTAAACGTCGTAGGTGATTAGGGGTGTGGGAAGTTTCCGGAAGTACTGCTTTAGACCGGACGTGATGGCGTGGATATCAAGGTCAGTATCAGAGATGTCGTAGTCAGAGGGTTGTCGCTCGAAACCTTCTTTGACTTGTTGAACTTGAGAATTGCCACCAGATTTCCGATAGATACCTTCGACGTCCATACCTCGAGCTTCGACTTCGGCTATGCAGCGCTTCACAATGCCAGGAATATTGGTCTTTTCAAAATCAACCCGTGCTTCCAGTTCCGTGCCAAAGAGAGCAAGGCTGGTGGGTGGTACGTTAGCCAGGAGTGACGGCGTGCTTGTATTCGCGGAGTTGGCATAGAGTCCATTCTTGCCAGGTGGTGGTCTTGCATTTGTGCCGCTGCCGAACCAGCCTTGTTTGTAAGGTTCATTATTATCATATCTCGGCGTATTACCATATTCTTGACCAAGTTGAGGTGGACCACCATAAGCTCCTGTCTCAGCGAATTGCATGTCTCGACCATAATTCTGTTGTGCCGATGCGAAGGCACCCTTGACACCTTTGGTAAGACCTTTGGCCATTTTCTGACCTTTTCGCCAGTCGAAACGTTTCGCAACTGCACCTTTCTTCATTTCTACGACTTCTGCACCTCCCACTGAGTGTATTGCACCAGCCTCACCAGTCTCATAAGTAGCGACTGGGTCAAAGATGGGTGCTTGTGCAGACATTGGTAGCCTTACATCTCGACCTTCAACAAACAGTTGAGATTTGTCTTTTTGATGAGAATAAATGCCGAGGCCATCTGGTTTCAGATCTTCCATTCCTGGACCACGATTGGTTTTATAGATATTCTGAATTTGATCCACAAGCTGATTGTTGAACTCGGCAAGCTGAGCATTCTTGTTGGAAAGCTGCTCGAATTCTTGAAAGCTCTTGTCCTTATTTTGATTCAAGGTTGCAACTTCTTCGAGTAAATCGTTTCGTTGTTGGACAAGTGTTTCGATTTGAGGCGTGAAGGATTGTTTCAACTTCTCAAGTGCTTCGGCCAAATCTCTGAGAACAGCGGTCTGCATCTGACTCATGTCGAGAGGTTCGCCATTCTGCTTAGTGTTGGCGATATGTTCCGTCAATACCTCCAGCTCTCGAACCACGACCTCTTTCTGAGTATCCAAAACAACTATCGTCGAACGCTTCTCTTTCAATTCAACATTGACTTGGCTGATGTCGGTAGTAGCATTGATTTGTGCTTCGAGCTCTGAGATCTTTTTCTCCCGCTCCAGATTTTTCTGCCTTTCTCTACGCAACTCATTTTTGAACCATGCTAACTCCTCTCGATGTTCAGGCGAAGACGTGATTGGACTGCTGATCTCGTGTCCCCCAGCTGTTACGACCGGTGATCGTGGCCAACGTTCGCGCGAAAATCGGCCGCTTTTATCGCTATAACTGCGACCATGCCTGACCGAATTTGACACTCGACGCAGGAACGATTCGTTAGCAGTCGGCTCATCAAAACCAAGGATTCTGGAAATGTCTTCCTCCAAAGTAAAATCGCCTCCAGCAGAATAACGAGGCAACTTCGGGGATTTTTGTGCCTCTGATTGCAGTGCGTTGAGACTCCCATTTCGCGCGTGACCTGAAGGAGGTGCTGGTGGCGCTCGTGGTTGGACAAATTTTTCGTCTACACTGGTTGTGGACTCCCCTTGTAAAAGATTAGGGGTATCGTAGATGCTTTGTGAGCCGGGTGAGCTGATCGGCGCCGAAATGACCTTGCCTCCATTTGCCTTTGCTGAATCTGTTGCTGGCGGAAGAGGAGGCGGTCTTGGTGTCGGTATAGCATTACTTAGGTCCTTCAACGGTGGTTGGGTTGATGCAGGAGGAGTGTTAAGTTCTTTCCGCGGGATCGTCTTCTTTGCGCTCTCTAGAGAGTCCCCACGTTTCGGCAGGTCCTGCAATGCTCGGGCAGCATTCGATATCTGCTGAGGCGAATTGAAGCCATCGGTGAATGCAGGACTCGTATCATAAGACAACCGAGGTGTGATTCGTCCTTGATCGAGAACAACTTCTTGCTCTTTAATGTCGGGACTTGCTTGCAATCCAAAGTTTGGAGTGCTGTCGGGTTGAGGCGTTACTCGTCCGGATAGTTGACGTTTATGTCTAGGTGCTTCTTGCAGCTTAAACCTGTCATTTCTCGCCGAGTCGTTACGCGGAGGTGGAGAAAGTTGTACCGAAGGATTCCGCAATTCTGGTTGAACATGCGGAGAAGTGGTTCTTGATGTTGATCTGCTTGGAACATCAGACGGCCTGCGCAACGCTGGCAGTTCACTTGGCAGTTCAACAGGCTGTCGCGCTTGGTCTAGAGGAGCAATAAGGGGGCTGGCACCTTGTGATCTTGAGCCCGTCGCAACAATTGTTCCATCTCGGTTGAAGTATTCCTTCCGTTTTTCATCTGCTGGTCGTGGCTGAGGTGTACTTTGTTGACTCGATAGGCGAGGTGATTGCTGCTTCGGAGGGTTAGGATCGAAAGCCAGTGGTATCAGAAACTCTTCTGGCCCGCCTGACAGTTCAGACCTTTGAGAAACATAAGAATGTCGATTGTCCCGGTATGTAGTCGAGGGGAGTGTGAGCCCTCCTAAGCCTCTGTTGGTCACAACAGAATGTTCATGGAGCAGGTTTAATCCACCTTGAACTTGGTTTTGTGAAGAGGCCGCAGGTCGACCATTATCCGGCTCGGTATCGTGTCGAGGCTCACTCAATGTAGTCGAAACAGACGGCAGTCCGGGGATGGTCGATTCGAACTGGTCAGGCAAACTCGATTCCGACAATGGCGGTATATAAGCAGTAAGTCTCGCCTCAGGAGGAGGTATGGCGGGCAGTATTTTGTCTGTGTTTGCAGATTTCTGTGCTTTTGTTTTTGCCGTCTTTTTTCTTCGTCTAGCCATCAACGCTTCATGGCAGTCCATACAGAAAATTCCTTGTGAAGTCCGCGCATATCTCAAGTTCTCAATCTTCCTCTTACAATTTCGACATTTGAAACAGTTTGCGCAAAATGCTTGGTCGCCAGTAAGAATTGCTAAATCTTCGATCTTGTTTCCGCAGCTGCTACAGCTGTAGGTGCAGTTGTTACATATTAAAGACCCATCTCCAAGAAGTAAAAGGTTCGCATCAGAATCGAGGAGGGTATTGCAAGTGTTGCAGCGGAAGCAGTCAATGTGCCATCGATTACCAGCTGTTCTCATTAGCATCAGAAAGCATATAGAATTTGAAATCACATACCAAGTTCGAAAGCTTTGCCTTCCTCAAGAATCTGCAAGCGACATCAGCGTTGTCCATACGCATTATAGCGTAGTACTCTTACCTCGCCACATCCTTTACATGGATACGCTGTTTCGTCTTCGTCATGAGGAGAGTCCGGAAATGGATGTAAATTATCGTTCATCAAAGCAGCAGCCATGTTGGTAATCGTCTCAGCCGACCGGCGGCCACTATAAAACTTCAAACACCGAGCTTCACCGTGCCGCAGGTAGTCATCTAACCACACACATGTGGGCCAGATAGGGTATACACAGAGGATGAAGAAGGACTTCGTTCAATCCAGCAACGACACCCACCTTCTCAAATCCTCGGTTGTGATAAACTCTCAATCGACTATAGGAGACCTTGCGCCTCAAAACTCTTTTATATACAAGCTCTTCAATCCGTACTCGAATCAGTCGTCGTTCCTTGAGGGTGTTGACGATAGATCGAACTGCAATCAGATGACGATCTTCGAAGACAACGTCGAGAATCGTTCAGAGTGGCACTGACAGCTCAAGTAAGACCTTCATATACAAGACGACCCACAGTCCAGTGTGTGTAATGAAGAGCAAGGATGTCGAGGAGTCGTTCCAAAAGTGCAGACAATAAAGAACAAGAGGACTAGCTGATGTCCGTCCAACTCGAATGCGCCAAAACTTGTCGAGGACGACCGAACGGCAGCCAATGCTCGAGCGTCTTGTTGAGGTTGGCAGTGGGTCGTGGTGAGAACCGTGCGGACCAAGTATAACTCCGATAATGGAGCTGTCAAGTTGCGAGGACGACGAACGTGTCGACAAGAAGGTTATGCTGTGTATGCGGTGTCAATCGAATGAACGGACGGCACAAATGCAGTGACAGGATTGGCAGTCAGGATGATTGATTAGAATTACCAATTGGCCAGGATCGAGGAGTCGAATTAGCGGAAGTTGGGGCTCAAGATTAGTGGACGCGGCCGCCAACGAAGCGAAATGCCCACTGTTCAAACCCCACTGGCCGCCTCTGCCACACCCAAGGTGAATTCCTCTTGAGGTTTGGCCCGATACAGAAAATAGCCCAGGGGCCACGCTTATGAAGAACCAAAGGAACGCGTTCACTCAAGCTGTCCACTTATTCTAGCCACGACTGCAAGGGCGAGCACATGATTAGTACCAAAAACTACCTACATGAGCTACTTGTATACGTGATTATTCTACTTGTAAACACGATCAACGCGACTATCTATTAATGGCACTAGCAGGTAACGATCATGTTGACGACATTGGAATATTGAGCGTCGATCATTAAAAGATACACTCTAAAGCTATGATAAACTGATTTTCTATCAGGTTTACGGCGAAACAACGTTGTTCTAGGATCGACCAGATATATGGATTTACTCTAAGTACTTTGAAAACGGTTGATAACCCTCAAGGTTTCAAATGAAAAGTAAGGTCTGGCGAAGACGTCGTTAGCTAGGTATATAATCAACCGTCTCGCAGAAGTCTTTTCCACACACTGTTAGGTTTTCCGACGGGATGTGGGACTACGTCCACAACTGCACCCAACGGCGACGGATTGGTAACTCTTTGGATAGCGACTTTCGCGATAAAGATCTGCCTAGTCCCTTGCACGAGAGGCTGGAAATCGACCTTGACATGAAAGCTTGGTAGCTTTATCCATTGACCAGCTGTTCTCGGTCTGAACATGTTTTCCATGCTATCGAACGCTGGGAGATGATCCATCTCTTGAGCATCGAAGCCGACTTTTGTGATGGATGTGGATCCGAGCATGATGACTAAACCGCTAACTCTGTCGCTTTTGTTTCGACTCCACACTCTTCTAGACACATGCTCGAAAAGAAGAGCTACCGTAAGTTTCCGCTCTCCTCTAATGATGCGGAATTTTTCAGGGGGTAGGTTGTCCCAGGACTTTGCGTGGGACGTTGGGGACAAGGGATCGAAGCCTCCAGATTGATAGGAACCGCCCTGAGTTACATGCGTCAGTTGATAGCGTTCACCCTCTTCACCAACAATTTCTCTTCGGGTGATAAAGGAACTATATGGTAAAACTCTTTCGAGTGTACGCGTGTCGTGGTTCTGGCGAATATAGATCGTCTCGAGCGTGCCCCGGTTCTCAATAGACCCCAGCCTGCTGCAGTTCATTCTTGCAAAATGCTTGGTATTCTTGTCTAAGCACTTGAGAAACACAGCCAGGAAGCCATCACCAGTCTGTGGAACTGGACAATGAAGTGCTGCGGCGAAGCATCCTTCTTCTTGGCAATGGCTCATTCGCAGGCTGATGAATAGGCCGCGATTGCTCATTACGTAAGGTTCGCGGTCCTCAAAGTCCTGATAGTAGGTCATTCCGCCAGACTTGAAGAAGTAGGAAGGATCATCAGCAAGTAAGCCATGCAATTGGTCGTCATCTGCATCCGGGTTGATCCATGCAAAGATCGACTCATCGTCTGAACTCTTCATGATTTCCTCCTGAAGTCTGAGAAAGGCCTTTTCGCCCTCGCCATATAACAATGGCATCGCGACGTCAAAAATGCCCATCAGTGAGTACGCCCGGTCCTCCAGCCTTTTCGTTTTGCGTGAACTCGCCCAACTCATTCTTGTAGCCACGCTAATTTGGTCGAGAGGTCGAGCGTGTGTGAGCACGTCGATCCCGATGCCAGAAGCAGCACATATTGCATCTGCGAGCAGTTTCTTCTGACCGATGGGCTCCCAGCCTTGAGTATAGAAAACAACTTCGGTGGGAGCGACTAGTTCTTGCAATGTCCAGCCTCGTGTCCACCATGCAGACTTTGCGAAGGCTGAATCAACAGATGTATCTCTACTATCTTTCCCGTCCGGCACGTCTGACAAGTATGCGAAGCAGATCTGAGAGTCTCGATACCATTTGTACATTGAGTTGATAGCCTCTGAGAGCTCAGCGCTCGAGGACTTATCAATACAACAGGTGTCGATCCAAATGAAGCTGTAACCTTGGTGGAGGGCTTGTCGAGAGGCACTTCTGAGTTTATCGTACCCTAGTATGTTGGTCAAGGTCCTCGGGCTAATGTGAGAATTGTACTGATATTTTGTATGCCTCCGGAAATCGGTCGGGTGGTCAGGCTCGACCCTGCCTCCATCATCGATGATTTTGATGTCGGTGAACAAGACTTCGTCATTGGCATTCTGAAGCCAGCGATGAGATAAAATGGCATATGCTTCGCCTCTGAAGTCGACTAGCTCAGGCTGCCAGGCTTCAGTGTCGGCACCGTACGTCTTGAGTAATCTCATTTTTGCGTATCACGATGGGCCTGATTTGGGATGCGGGAACTCGATTGAGGAACATACGATCACGATGGCATGCTTCTCTGAGTAGAATCTAGCAAGCGGTCTTTCTTGGCTCCAGTCGAACAGCATTCGTCTAATGCTGTCGTTATCGGACATTGACAGAGTGGCCAACTCGCCATGTTGGTTGTTGAGATGTTCATATGAGAGCGTATTTCGCGGCTGTGTATAGAACGCGTTGCTGTGTTGATTGGCCCGTAGTAGCTGCGCCTCAGATGTCAACCCGAATACTCAATGTGTGCAAACTCAACCTTGCCCATTATTTGGTGCTTTTATCTGTCGAAGCCGAATGATTCCTCCAATCGAGATATCACAATGATTGTAGGGACGTCTAGTTGACAAATCTCATACGTGAAATTGTTGAAAACACGTGTTCATGAGAATGTTTATGGTTGAAAGTGTGGTGGTAGCGATCAAGCATGTCAACCAATGTGCCATGTTGCTTTTCTCTGAGTTGATGTTGTCTCTTGATTGTGTGGAAATGTCCAAGTTGTCTGCCGCAAACACTAGCAGATTGCCCCACTTTCCCAGAATTTGTTCCGACTGGTCTTTTGTATCCCGCGACCCGAATCTCCACTTCAATTGCTGAACATAGTTCGATGAGACACGTACAAGCAGTCCCTGGAAATATGGGCAATTCCAAATCGCGGGAGGAGCTATTGTAGCTAAGATCTTGTCTATCTGATTGAAACAGACACAAGATCTACAGGAATTCCTACCATATTTTGTCAAGTCTGGGCCGATTTTGGCTGCGACCAACAATTTTGTACTGCCGACAGTTGCAAGCAACTCTAATACCCGGTGGGAACCCCAGGGTAAGCATTGAGTACAAGTGGCTGGACGTACTTTTGAGCAAACCTACTGTTTGGATGGGTGGCCCTTTGGTTGCTACTTCGTGTAGAGCGCGGAGCTCCAACTACCGAACAATGGTTTATATCCGAGTATGGCTTTATCGGATTTCAATATACTCCTTGTACTTTACACGAGTTCATATCTGTGGCTACAGAGAAGTGATTCAACACTCTAGACGCCACGAAACCAGGGCCTTCTGAGTGCCGCGGCTGCATACTGTACTTAGATACTTGATGTAATATAGAAACCACGGTCTACATACCCTAATACAGAACTCTGAGCCAACGGGACGTTTCGTTTTATCCTTTTGACATCACGCTTAAGAAGCATTGAACTGATCACGTTGTGCAATATTAATGATGGAAGTCCAACAATCGAGTCACAGTTATTGTGCTTGTCCCTTCCGTATCAGGCTTAGTTCTATATCAGCGTATGCGGGCCGTGATTTCCTTATGAACACCATGTACCTACTGTAAGGTCCACTTGCACCACAAAAATCCAGGTGTGATCACTAAAAATTTCAGATCTGTGACAAGTATCCTCGAGCAAGAACGAAAAAACAGACCGAGCTAAGCACTGTACAGTACAATACCACGTCTAAGTCCAGACTCAAAGCTGACCACACGACCTGAACATTTCGCCTATTTGACCGCAAGTCATCTTACGAAGCAGTCTCATTCTCCCGACCTTGGCACAGAGTCGGAGGTATATTAATCAACGTATGTACTGTTGTTCTTTCAAATATTTATCCTTCACCTTCTCAATCGCGGGTCGTCCTGTCGATCTTTACAGTCCAGTTTCATCTGTGATGGTTAGTGTGAATTTTGACTTTCGCATCCGTTGACCTTTTCGGCACATTTGTGTGGTTTGACTTTGGCTAGAGCTGACTCGAGTCTTCTACTGTACACAACTGCAGTGGAGCGCGTCTCTAGCCTCGTCATCCAACGGCCGAGGCCGTTCTTGTTTACTCCCAACCTGTTTCCTAGATGGGACGCGAGTTCCGACTTCAACCTTACGCAGCTTAGTGTGAGATATACTTTGCTCGCTTGCGGTACATGTCTCGTGCTCCAGAGTTACGATCCTGGAAAATCTAGTACTATTGTACAGTAGTAATACCACTGCAAAGCTATTTCTTCTCGCATTCACTCGACATTGCATCAAGCGTTTGATCGAGTCCTTCCGGTGGTATTCAATGTCCCAATCGCAGTCTCGAGGACGGTTTGTGGCGAGTCCTCTCCTACTAAATTGTTCAGCTCCGTTCAGCTCCATTTAACTGATTAGCTCTTGGTGAGATAAAGAAGTTTGGGACTGTCCACTTTGGCGGGATACTATACTCGATGCGGCAACAGCTTAGCACAATTCTTACGATATGACTGGGGGACTCGTCTTCATTTGTGATCCACAAGCAAAATGCCACGATCATAAGTGAGGAACTTGAATGTCCTATTGGTCAAAGCGGGTGGACAGTTTCAACCTTCTTGGTCTCACCCAGTAGCACTGCTACTAGTGCTTGGCTGATCAAAAGTTCAAAGTCTCGAACTGGATCAGTAGTCACAGATTGTTGTAAGTGGCCTGCTAGTCCCTATCTTTGGCCGCACGATGCCCGTCTGTGTCCTGCTAGCCTGGAACGTGCTATTACTATCACGAGCATGGTGTGCAGTTGAGTTGGGACATATGTATCAGCACTTTGCTCAAGCACCGCCAACTCGTTTTTCTTTCATTTCCTCACCATTGCTTAGCTGATTGATAGCATTCTTGAGCTTTCATACTACTCCAAAGACCACTTCTACTTCGTTTGACCAATATGCGAAGTCTTTTCATTACCGTTGCGTTGGCCACTGGTCTAGTTGTCGCGACACCCTCTCTCGAACGACGTGGTGTTTGCGATAGTGGCATCTATGGAGAAGTCGTGCCATATCTAATTGATTATCAGCCTGCCCTGGCTGTGTGCAGCGCGTTTTATCCGGTTTCTTGCACATCTGGCAAGGCTCACAAGCGAGAAGCTAGTAAAACGTCCTCCACGACATCCTGCGCTTCATCCACTACATCCAAGACATCTTCAACCACTACCAAGGCATCTGCTACCACTACTCGAAGTAGTTCGAAGACATCCACAACAAGCTCGAAGACATCCACAACAAGTTCGAAGGATTCCAAGGCCTCCGCATGGGACAAGTGTCAACAACAACCAGGCGATGTAATCAAGACCATTTGCTCTTGCATCGAAGTCCCAACGCCGTGTAAAACCACCACAAGATCTACCACTACAACTCGATCTACCACCACTACCACATCTACCACTACAACTCGTTCCACCACCACGAGTCCTTCCACCACCACTACCACTACAACTCGTTCCACCACCACAACTCCCCCTACTACCACTACTACCACTACTACTACCACTACTACTACTACTCAAGCACCAGCCCCGTAAGTCAAACGCATTCTTCTCTTTTTCCCAAGGGTCACGATAGCAACGTGCACCTCACAGTAAGCACTCAAAGAACATTTACTGACGAACTATTTAGTACATTAGCATGCGCCAACCCCGGCGCCTTCGGCGCATGCCCCGGTACCGGTGGCAGCCAGACATATTGTTACTGTGGTCGTGATGTGGACACCAATGCAGGCGTATGCGTCGACTACTCATCATGCGGCTCTGACTGTGGATCTGACGCTGACTGTCCATATGGACAAAGCTGCGTCTTCGACAACGCTTCAGACTCCGTTTATGGCGGACCATACTGTCATTACCCAAGCGGCAACACCTGTTTCCGAAGCTCAGACTGCGCGGCCCCAAACACACCTAGTCGACTTTTCCGAAAGAGAATTTAGAGTTCTTTCTTTCTTTCTCGAGAGAGAGAGAAAGCCCGAGGGTCTCACTCAGCCCGTTCCAGCTGATTCGGTATGGAGTGCGGATTGTAGATACGTAGATAGTCCGAATCTTTGAGATGCTCGCTTCTTCATATCTCCCGCTCCGTCCCTCTCTTCTCTTTCTCACTTTTTCAGAACCTCATATGAGCGGATGATCCATTACTTTCAAATTCTGTGAGATCAGAAATAGACGCTCCTTTTTTTCTCCTCGTGCGTAATTTCTTATGTTGATATAATCGTATAACTGAGGTATATACTAAAGTTAGGTTTCTACCATTAATAACATTTTCTACTATGGATTTATGGTAGTACCGTGACACCTACGTAAGAATATCATTAGCTCGCTGAGTTAAAGGTATATAAGTACTTAGTACTATAGCTCATACTACACGACATCCAGGCCCTAGTACGGTTAGCCTCCATGTTTAAAGAAGTACTATCGACTTACTATAGTAGGATTATTTATATCCATACGTATATATGTTCAGCTAAGTACATACATACTCTATACCATAGAATCCCTACCGTAACCTTCCTCGAGTACATACCTTATATAAATGCAGTCTAGTACTGTACGCCTTGTCACTATCACTGTCACTACACACACGTGTCGAGTAGTATAAAGCGCGGTATCAAGATGACGGCCCTGAAAACAGTACCTAAGATATCTAGGTACTTAAGTAAGGTAAGCTAGGTAAGGCACAATTTAAGTTGGACGCAAATCCCACTGCGAAAAGTAAAGGACTAAAGTATCGACTGCAAGCTACGAAGTAGAGTTTGAGCCTTACTTCACATACATAGCGAGTTGTGCGATAAGGTTCAAGGTAATCAGTAGGTACATAATAACCGCTAACATAAAAACTCGACTGATCTCGACGGTAAGGAGATACGCCCACCCCCACGTCCTCGCAATACAAGACCAACCCAGACCCTCGCTCAGAATAATCTCGTTCGACGTTGCGTACTTGATACCTCGTTGAGTGACAACTAAATGGAGCTTACATAGTTGCTGGATCTTTGAATTGTGTTGCAAGACTCGGCAGTGTCATATTCGTAAGATGGCAGTAGATTGACAGCTTGTGAACGTGTCTCGGGCCTAGACTTCAGTACCAGCCTGTAAATCTCCTTGATGCTCAAGGGTCTGAATTTCATTTGATGCTTGCATGTCAGAGTGCAGACGAGCATGTTCTGGAAACGTGCTGCGAGGTTGCGGGAAGTAGGGCTGGAATTACATTTGGACCATTGTCCTTGCTTAAAGATTCGCTGGGCGCTATGCCAAGCTCATTCAAGCGAAGATGTTCGTGTCGGAGTGTTGTTGTGACATGCTTAGCTTCATACGCTAAGTGTAGACAAAGTGACTACAACGCCTGGCATATCAGCGCTATAAGAGACTGCTCCTAGTGGCCATTTGGCTCACGAATAGCGTGCTACTGTGCTGAAGCGAAGTGTCGACCATGAGAAGATTCATTTTGGGCCACATCGGTCACAGCGTCTACGAGAGATATTCTTCCTCCTACTTCAGCTAGCGAGTATTTCAGAAGGTCTCGTCTTCCAGACCAACAGCCTTCCTTACCACGCTAGGACTGTTCTCGTCCATGTAGTCATCCTCGAGATCGACATCGAGATCGAATTCCTCTGACAGATCCTCCCCTACTGCATTTCTGTTTACTCCTGCTGATGCTAGTATATTGTCGACGATCTGCTTAGATGCCTCTCGTGCTGTTTCTTGTTAGCGGAGTTTGCTTGCTGGTGCAAAGACGGCTTACCAGGCGTCTGCAATAAACGGCTCTGCGGAACATGGAATTGCATTGTTTTTGGCGGCGATGCACCATATGGCATGCCAGTGGCCTCATCAATCTCATAGTCATCATCGTCTGAGTCCCATATCCCTGGAGTCTGCTGCGGTGCTGTGTTTCGCTTTTGACCAGGAGTGAGAACTGATACACCGGGCGTTCTTTGCTGCTTGGCCGTGAGATCCCTTCGAACCGGAGAGTCGAATACTTCAGCATGTAGCTCGGGTGGTGCAAGTGGGCTTGAATCTAATGTTGTGTCTACGGCAGCTCTGCGATTTCGAGCAGCAGTGCCAGGCGTTTTCGCGGTTCTGTTCCTGGCGTGTCCCACTGCTAAGGGTGTGGCTTGAATACGGTAATTTTTGTCTAGCATCGTATGAAGTAGTGGATCCATCTTCTTGCTTGCATTACTAGGTTGAGGTAGAGATGCATACCTCCGATCGTCGGGAGACTGTTCTGGGGTCATGGCAACATCGTCAAGTATAGAAGTCTGCTTGCTTTGGGGTGTACGGGGGCCATCTGCAGCTGAAGCGCACGTATCGTCGCCATTGGTGTTTCCACGCATATCCTGGCGCAAGGTCTTGTATGGTGACCGATTATCTTTCCTCTTGGCTTGTTTTTGCTTCGCTGGGCGTGGAGTGTTGTGCGACGGGGAGATTGTCAGGTTTGAGAGGTCAATGTCTTGTATCGAGTCGGTCGAGACATGCTGTGCATTCGGTGTGTCGTACGATTCAGAGATGTCTAATGTTGTGTGTGTGGTAGCATGAGAGTCTTCTGTTGTTATCTCCTCAACACTCTCTTGGCCCGACGGCTGCTCTTCATACCCGGATAATGAGACATTTGCGCTTGCTTCAAAGAATTGTTTCCAGAACTATTACATACGTGAGCATGCGACAGATAGAGTGGTGTACCGTATTACCTTCGACCCCTCCCATACTTCTCTTGAATGCTCGGCGTATTGTTCGACAATCGGGATGATGCTTGATGTGACTATTCTATGTGCTCTGCTGAAATTGTGGTCGATCTCTTGCAGAGTTAGGGTTATGGATTGTTCGAGGCGCTCCAATTCCTCCGTCAAGGTGAGAGGACGCTGTTGATGTCGTGACATCGTTGTACAGCCGGCTATGACCAGCCACTATGTGATTTTTGTGGCATTGGTATGCGGTGCTTCATCCGACACGTTCGCGACACGTGCTGGAGGCACGCGTTGAGTACAGTACACTAGACGAGGGGTCCACTGTGGTCTTTTGAGGCAACTTCGCCGACATTCGAACAGCAAGCAACAGACAACAGTACTAGAGCGAAATTGCAGGCAGTTTGTCCTCCTGGTGTACGAAGGGCTATGTGTCCGTAGAGATAGACTTGGGTACTCATAAATTCATTGCTTCTACTACTCGAAGTGACTCATGAATTCGAGCCGAAGCTGGCATTCATATCAACCTCAACCAACTTCATGGAAATAATCCTCCGGATTTTATTCTGGTCCGTACAGATGCCCAACGCCAAAGTCATGCCTGCTTTTATTAATGTCATTCACAAATGGCCCTTCAACTTCTCTTGTCCATTACTACCACTAGCCTGCTGGTTCGTGCTACAGCACGATGCTTTGCCGTCCGCCAGCACACTGGCTTCGTTTTTGTTGGTCGGCAAATTGATGCCCGGGTTCTCCTCAAAGAAATCCGCCGGTCTGATCTTCAAGTCGTGAATTTCCACTGGCATCACAGGCCAGTCTTCAACTCTGGGGTTATGGGTCAGACCGAATACAGCCCAAACGACAATATCTTCATTGTCGATGTTATCCTTTCGGGCGATCATGTCAGCTACACCACCCACCTCACGGGTCGACTGCAGCGTGTGACGGCCTGCAGCGTAGAGCTCGCCGTCTTTGTGCTTTGTCACCCATACGTGATGTTGAGCGAAGAGAGCACGTTTAGCTTGCACAGACTCAGGATCGGCAAGGAGCAGCTGTGTAGGCATCGGCTGGAACTTGTAGCCCACTGGTCTTTGCGATATCCGGTTAATCTTGCTCGTGTTGATAATCTTGAATGTTCGATTCGTGGTAATGTCGGCATCGAAACACGAGGAAGTGGTAATGGGCGTCTTTCTAACCTCGTAGTAGTTACCTCGAGGATTAGTTTCAGGGTTCATCTTGACGGGTAGCGACTCCTCCATCAGGAGGGTGTTGTTGTGGCCGTCAACGGCGGGGTCGATTCGAATGGCAAAGATGTGCTGGTGATTTTGTGCAAGAGCACCACCTGACACGACATTGCCGTAATCAGAGGTCTTGCCGGGATCAATGTTAACGACGCTGACTATGCCGGTCGCCCTTGTCTCCACATTGATACCGCCCATGGTGTCGAGCTTGTAAGCAAAGATATATTCGTAGTTGGCAAGGGTAATGATAAACTGCACGACAAGCTCCCGGTTACGAGCAACAACGGCACGATCAGTTCGCCAGTTGGTGTGCTTCCAAGCAATTCCATTGTCCTGCTCGTGTAAACAGACAACATTCGGTGCTATTTCCGCCTTGCCTTCGGGAGAAGTAACCACCCCATCGAAATACTGCGGATGTTAGATAAGTCTTTTAGTAGGAATGCATGATCAGCTTACCTTGATTACACCCAAACAGTCACAACCAAGACTCAAGTTGTTGGCACAATTTCCCGCACCACCATCTCCAAAGTCGAACGCCTGCTTCCTTGCAAACGGATATCTCGCGTCCGCATACGGTACTGTCATTTCACTGAAGCTCAACCTATACATAACACTCCTGTTGTTGAAGGTCAAGTCGTGCAACACAGCGCCTTCTCTAGGATTGAAGCTGACTCTGAATCGCCAGTTCTGCCATTCTACCAAATTGCCGTCGACCGTATATGAGGGGCCCTCTGGTTGAAGGACATCCAAAGGCTTCAGGTCCTTTCTTGGACCGTTCGGCAGTAGCTCAGGGACATATTCCGATGGTGTGCAGTGATCAACGATGTTCTTTGGATGCTCGGCCGGCTCCATTGAATCGCCCGTGCCACCGGTTGCCAATCGATCAATGCGAACAATCTCTTGGGTTTTGTTGTCCATGACTGGGATGAAAGGCAATGGGTACGAGTAGAAATTGGCGTCTGGATTGCCTGACCTTGTATCTCGAGCGAAGCAGAGGCCTTGGAAATATCTCTTGTTCTCCTCGCCAGGCAAAAGACCACCATATGGCCAGGGCTCTACCACCAGCTCGAAGCCTTCCGGTAACTGATATTCTTCAAGACATTTCTTAAACATCTCTGATTTCTCACATGCTTCAACAAGGAATCGAAACTCGGGCACAGTAAGACTAGCATGGTACTCTTTGTCCACAACTCTGTGGTCAACACGTTGGCCGTTGGTAATGTTAATGACAGACTCGTTGTAAGCAGGTATTCTATCACTACCAATCGCATCATACAAGACCAGCGCTCTTCGGTCAAGTGGCGAGGGAGTCCTGCCAGCGTGTTCATCTTCTAGATACTTCTTAATCTCTGACTTCGGAGCCTCCTCTAAGAAGATGTATCGGAAAAAGATAGTATGACCGGGGTGAAGCTTGAGCACGACATCACGTGCTTGCTCAATCTCCTGAGGGGATAGGTCGTCGAATGGATGTGGTGCCATCTTGATGTTTAGTGCTTAAAAATGCGACTTTTGAGAGATGAGGATTCAGGTTGTACAGTAACTCAGTGGACATAGGTATATAGCCAGCGAAAATGCCAAGCCGAAGATGACCGCGCCAATCACATTTCGTCTCCGCGTGCATATACTATTCTCAGACTAGCGGAAGCAAGTTTTAAAATTCCCCGTCGTCTATCGCCATTGTACATCACAACTACGCGGCCATGGTGCTGGTGTCAGGTCCAACGGGGTCCGTGGAAGCCATGATAAGCAGGTGACTCAATGGTTATTCTACACGACCACCTACTCGAACCAAAATTTCTACCTTAACCTCAGTGCAGGCTTATCGATCATCGTTACAGGTGATGGCCTTGCCATTCGGACTGAAATCGAATAATGGAGTCCGTGCTCAACTAGCGTCGAGCGCCGATATCGACTGTATTTGGTTACTACTGTACAATATTCGCAGTAGTACAGTACTTGATACACCGCCCGCCTCGATCATGATGGTCGAGGTGGTTCCGCTAAAGCGTCAGAAATGCGGGAGATTTCCGCCGCCATTCCGTCATTCCTGAATCGGAAGGCACAACAACCAATGGTAATTGACATGGAGACACCTATGTACTCCGACTATCGTGGGGTACATATTCCCCGGAAACACCACCTGCAGGTTCTGCGGGAAAACGAGCTTGTGCTGCAGGTGGGAAGGAAAACATCGATCATGCCTTGCCAAGTGCCTTGTTGTATGAACATGTAGCGGAAGTGCCCCACGGGGAACGTCCATCGGATCGAGAATGTGCTAGCTTGATCCAAGATGACCTCAACTCAACCTATGATGCCCTTCAGGATCTTTCCAAACACGCCTCGTACATGATGATCCTTGTTTTGAATGGCGTTCATGACTACTGCCACACTCGCAGCAAACGCCAATTGCTCGCGTCTTTGATATTTCTTGTCGTACACTCGTGGTAAAACAGTTGCCAATGCTCTTGGAGCCACGAAGAACGCAATCTCTTGCTGCCGACTTGGCTTTTCAAGCAGAATTGACCAGCCACAGGCTAAGCACCCAGCTAGTACGCATAGTCCCGAGTCCCACGTCTGCGGCTTGACCAAATCCTGTGAGAATACTTTGGGTCCAAGGCGGGTTCTCGCAAGGCAGACTGCGTAGTAAAAGAGGCCCACAAACGTAGCTAGAAAAGAGGAGGATCTTGCAGCATCTCGGAGCAAATCCATTGTCCGCTGTGCTGTCAGATTGGGTGTCCGCACCAAATTTACAAGCTGTAGCGGCAGGTAGATTCCAGCAGCAAAAGTGAATGTTCTCAGAAATCTTGTGGCCGCATGGACCTCGCAGTTCCATCCTGTCCCACAGTGATAAAGCTCGCAAGGAATAGGTATGGTCACTGAAGGGTTGCCAAACTCTTCAGGCAGGTTGAGTTCTTTGCATAAGCTAGGTAAATCGGCGTCGTAACCCGTGTTATGGCCATAGACGATATCACCTTGTCTGAATAGCCTTAAGGCTTTGATCAGCCGATGGTCAACATTCGCAACCTTTGATATCCACTTGTTATATGCTTGTGGCAATCTGGCTGGTGCATAGAACCAGGCCCACATGATGATGGCCGAGGAGGTTGAGAAGATCCACGGATCTGCTAGTTTCTGAGCCATCTGAGCGAGCTTGGGTGAGACTTTCTGTGGGTGCCATGAATTGCTTCGAGTCTTGCACCACGTTGTGACCACGAATACATCAACAGCCCTACAAAGGGCAAACGACGTAAAGTCGATTGTCTTGCCAGCATATTGCATATGATATCCTGGAGGTGGGAGGTGGTGCTGATTGGGTGACTCGTACAACGTTTGTGCTTTATCTTGAGCCGCGATAGAGCTTGCTTGCTTCCTAACCCATGCCTCATCTCGATTCAGCAAGTCGAATGCAATCCATGCTGAAGCAAATGTGGTGATGAGCGTGACTTGTCTGATGATTTTGTCCAGAAGATATCTCGTTATCGGAATGGTCGTTGCTTCTCGAAGCACTACCAATAACCGTCTGAAAAGGGCCGACAGAATTGTATTCCCTCCCACAATGATAGCACAAGACGTGGGGAGACGGTTGATTCCAAGCGAACCTGTTAGCACGCGCTTGACTAGTTTCAGTTTCTGGAGGAATTCCACATCCGATCGCCGCAGCTCACGAAGCAGACTCAGAAGACGAGGGACGGTGGAGGTCAAATATCCGAATGCGTAAGCTTTTGCGGCGGGCCTCAAAGCATCATATCGATGCATCAGATCCATATTTGAACTGCATTACTGCTTCCGCAGCATTACCAATAGCAATTCCGAGCATAAAAGGCACTGCTAACTATTATATCGTAGCTTGAGATTCAGGGTGGAGAGGGGCATCGTTGCTGTTCGCCGGATTTGAGCCGAGGGGCTTGTGTTTCTTGGCGGCACGTGGTATGCTTGGGCAGGTACTCGAATCCGCTGCCTTTGATAATGTAATCGTCATGATGTACTGACGTGAGACTACATGTATTGTGCAGACAGTATAAAGACATGGAAACATCAAAGCATATCAGAAGGCTGCTGGGATATTCAGCTCATTGGTATGATCTAGTAGGGACAACCCTACCACCATGACTTCAGTTCTACGCCATCCCCTCCTTGGTGCAATCACTGGCACAATCATCAAAGACAAGCTGTATCGGTGTTATTCGCTTCCATATGCGTCTATCTCGAGGCGATTTGCCAGATCCGAGCTGCTTAAAGAGCTACCAAACCATAACAGCTCTACCAAATACGATGCAACCACAATTGGGCCCTCGAGTATTCAGCTTCCAGGAGCTGCACAGAGTGATGCAGAGAACAACCAGCTACCAGAAGATGATGTCTCGGAACAGGAGCAGACGGAAGATTGTCTGCGACTGACTGTAACACGTCCGCTAGATATTGACCAGAACCACAAGCTGCCGGTGGTAGTCTTCATCCATGGAGGAGCGTTCTTCCTTGGTTCCGGCGAGCGGCGATGGCTCGATCCGACCACCTTTTGTTTACAAGCACTGAACAACAACAAGCCCATTGTCTTCATCTCAGTCAACTACCGCCTCGGCCTTCTTGGCTTCCTTCACTCCCCAGAAGCTCCAGATCTGATGCCTGCAAACAATGCACTCCATGATCAGCTCCGTGCATTCGAATGGATCAAGCAAAACGTTGCTGGTTTTGGCGGTGACCCCAACAACGTAACCGCTCTAGGACAGTCGGCTGGTGGTGAGAGTCTCAGCCTACACAACCTCTCCGGCCTCAAAGATTCTATGTACAACCGCTCAATCACGTTATCAGGAACACTAGTAACGATGCCCGCCAAGAGCCCCTCGGACTACCAATCCACCTTCCTTGAATGCGCCGAGAAGATGGAAATATCAACCAAAAACCGCAGCGCCAAAGACATCGCCCAAGACATGCACAAAGCCGATCTCGACAAGCTACGAGCCGCGAACTTCGTAGGCGCCCCCTGCACCTCCTCAGAGGTCCTCCCCTACGACCGACCAACCATGCAACTCATGCGGTCTCATCCACCCACCCAAGTGAACTGGGTCCAATCCCAAATAGTAAGCACATGCACCTATGACGGCAGCATCTCCTATATCATGACGCACAACAGTCCAGACCGCAAAGACCATGCTGAGGGCTTCATCAAAATCGCAAACAAGACACTCAAATCGCCAGACGAACTCCTAAACATCTACGACATCTCCCAAAACGACAAAGACGACGACGCCCTGCGCAAAATATGCCTCTTCGAAAGCGACATCGGCTTCATATCCGCCACCATTTCCCAAGCCACGGGTCTCAAACAAACAGACACCAAGACTTATTTCCAAATGTTCGACCTGGGAAATCCGTTCAAGGGACTACTACCGCAAAATGAGTACACAAGTCACACGTGGGACATCGTCGCCCTGCTCGGCGCATACGAAGACAGATTGAGCGAAGAGTACGTCCAAATTATTCGAACGTGGCGCCGTAAAGTGATTGATTTCGTGACGGACGGAACGGCACTGTGCGATGATTTCCGGCAAACGGATACCGGACTGCTCGTGGATAAGCAGGGTGTGAGACAGGTGCCAGTGAATGAATTACCCGGATCGGACCGGAGAGTGAGGTTATGGAAATTGGCTGAGGCTGAGAAGGGTGAGGAGGGCCTTGACTTTCTTTGGGAGGGCGTGTGTCGCAGATGGCTTGATCAGGGCGAGTAGAACAGGTTGCCAACGTATTCATTATAAACACCTGCACCTTCTCAGCTCGGTGTCTTTTTCTTCCGCGGAGCTCAGCCATTTTAGCACTCTTAACCGCCTCAATTTTGACTTTTGTGTCGCTTGCGGTATAGGCGGAACGCTCGTTGCTGTTGTGAGGTAGGTTCGTGGTCAATAGAGAGGATGATGAAAGGAGTTGTTGTGTTGAGGACTTCGTCAAACTAGTTGTGAACAGCATTTGTAGTGTCGGCGTGTGTTCTGTAGAAATGCATCTGACGTATATGACCAGAAACTCCGAGCCCAAAAGTCGCTCATGCAGAAGATGTATATCCATCCCATCATAAACCGAGCAAACCCCTTTCTCACAAGCCCAAACAACAGAAAATCCTCACCTCTTATTCCCAACCCCAGCCCACCTCTCCCTCGCCCTAACCCCAACCAACTCATCCCCGCTCGTCCCAACTCCCGTCCCCCCTCCCCCCCACGCCTCCGCCAACTCCCCCACAACCCTCGCCGGCGCCCCCGCAACAACACACCCACTAGCCCACACTGAATTCGCCGGCAACACCGCCCCATCCAAAACCTTCACATTCTCCTTAATAACGACAAAATTCCCCACCGTCACGCCCTTGCCAATCCAGACGTGACTCCTGATTTCCGCGGCTCGGATATTCGATCCCTCACCTACGAAGACGTAATCCGATATCCGGAGTGGGTAGTACGAGACGTGTAGTTGCCCGTCTAGGCCTTTGTCGCTGCGGGATGGTGGGTGGAGAGTGCAGTTGGGTGAGATGAAGACGTAGCGGCCTAGATGGACTGAGTTTGGCTGGGATGGTTTCTTGGCGGCGGTTGTTGCGGCGGATGATGGGTCGAGAGAGTTGGATGTCGTTGATGATGATGAGGAGGAAGAAGTGGGTTGTGGTGGTCTGACGAGATCACCGCGGATCACGACGCCTTGTTGGATGACACATTTGCCGGCTAGGACTATGTGCTTTGCGCCTACGATCTGAGCGGTACGGGCGATTTTGTTGCCGGTTTCGGTTTCGATGTATTCGCCTTTTGTGCTGGGTTTGGGTGCCATACTATGACCATGAGTAGAGGTTTACAGTACCGAACTTACAGCTTCGTCGGGTGGGAACGTAGGGGATAGTCGAGCATGCAGGGATAGGTACAAACAACGTGTATGAAGATGGGTTACAGTAGGGCGGTTTAACTTCGGCAATGTTCAAGTGAAAAGGAGAACGAATGCTCGGCCGTGCAGTGGACGAGAAAGTGTCAAACGATGAAGAGAAGTACGAAATGTGATCGCACTCAGTAACTGAACTAGGTGTGATATTACTTGCTCACAAAGCTCTCCACTGCTTGATGTTACAGTGTTCTCTATCTTACAGTACACAATATTGTGCACGAAATTCCAATTGACGCTATTGGCTTCACTCAACCAGCATGCTCAACCACCTCAGTGAGGAGTCTGCCATTTTGGAAATAGGATCTGAGTTGCTCGGGTAGAGGTGTTTCTCTGCTGTCGTCCTCAGCACCGACTGGTGGTGTTACAATGTTGATCGCACTGCACTTGCTGGTAACGATTTCCGGAGGAGACTTCATGCTAGCTGGTTGTAAGTAAATCTGGCCACCATCCACTTGGTCGAGCAGAATTGTCGGCAGCACACCGTCGACCTGCACTGCGAATTTTGGTGACTTGATCACATCGATACTGGACACCAGGGATTGTACTAGGAGGGATAAACCCGTACAATTGTCGATGGAAATGGCATTAGCTTTGCCTTTGACTTGTATTATGCATTTGGAACATTTCGATATGATGATGCTGTGGTTGAGTTCTGCCGGTATCTCAATGATCTCGTTGCCAGTATTCTCGAAGTTTTCGACGATCCATTTGTTACCATCAAGCTCCTTTTTGCCTGGCTTCTTAGACTTCAGGCTATCAGGCTTCCTTGCGGGCATGGGAGATTTCGACCTAGAATCTGTGGATGTTTGGGAACCCGACCTCTGTGGTACACTACTTCCGGCTCTCAATGCAGGGTTTTTATGTGTCATTTCTGATTTGTCGACTTTTCTCAAACCGGCTGTGACAGCTGCTCCTTGGTTCAATTGATCGAATATCGCCGTCATGTCTCCACCTTTTGCTGCGCCTCCGGCTGGTGGAGGAGGAGGGGGTGTAGGCACTCCATTGTCATTCAGATTGGGTAGAGGCGGAGGTGGAGGAGGCGCGGGAGCACCTGTGGTGTGACTGGCTCGTGGTGTTGCTACACCCGACTGCACCTGGTGCATGGCATCCAAGACATCGATACCATCCTTATTGTTCCATGTCAGGCCGGTCTTGAAGTGTTCTTTTACATATTCAGTCATGGATCTGAAAATCTTATAGTATGATTGTACGTATTTCACGTGGTTTGGATCCCTATGTCAGTCAGCATGTACGTTCTTGCTCGATGTCAGAGCTGCTCACTTTTCTCTGTACTCCTTAAGCACCCGATTTCCATTGTACTGAGCTCCGCCTAACGAACTTTCGATAACGTCGGCAGGTCGAGGTTCCACGATCCAACCTAAGCCGATAATACCTTCAGAGACCATTGAAAGGTGGGTGAAGTAAGGTGATGGTCGGTTCGTCTCCTTGATTTCATCAACCTGGGAGATATAGCGATGGATATCAGCCATCAGCTCTGGCTTCCATGGTTCCGGTTTCCTCGCTTTTGTGGTTATGAGTAAGAATGTCCTTTCGGCATGAAAGGCTTGATGTGCAGCTTGTGCCTAGCTAGTGTCAGAACCATATACACTCAAATCTTTCGATGTTTAGTACCTGCTCCTCAACAAGACCACCAATCTTTGCGCTGGCTTCAAGGAACTCGGCAACCTCTCCTTCGATTATTCTATCGAAATCATCTATGGACTTTGGCAGAGGCTCTGCTGGCTTGGCTTCTGGAATTGGAGGAAGGGTTGTCGATGATTCTGTGGCAGCCGCTGTAATCTGAGGATCTCTGACAGCGCCATTGAGTCCCCCGACTGGAGCACCATCTACGGACACAGCAATATCCTCAAGTCGGGAGGTTGCCGCTTCTAATCTTTGATCGTCGTCAGCAATGGTTAGAGCACGTCTATAGCATTTCCAGCAACTCACCGCTTGATTAGAGTTGTCAGGTTGTGCATATTGCCCTGTTGAGCCATGATGAGTAAGGAAGAAGAGTAACAAAAGCTTGTATTCACAGACCAGACGTGCTCAGTTGTGTTCGTAATCCTGGATCGCAGTTGCCATGTAAATAAATGCCTGACCTGATCGGCGCAGCTTGCGGCGAGCCTGGGAACTCAAATTCACGGGATTTGCCGTCTGAGCTATCCATGTATTTATATCGCTCCACCATGATCCCCTTCAATGCATCTTCACTGCTATATTTCCTGTATCGATATTCCAAGCTTTGCATGACGATCTCGCCAAATAATAACAACCACAATGAACTACACAACAGTCAGCCAAGTATGGCTGTAAGCATGCAGGTGCCATGGGATCAGCTATGATGCTCTCAGACCACAAGACCCTATTCTCAGCATGATTGCCATTGTTATTCTGTGTCTCTCAAATATATTGGACTAATTCTCACATCTCAACATCTCTTAGCGCGTAACATGGCCCATCCAGCGGTGACAGTCTCATTCTGTACGTTTGGCATGTTCATTGTTGATGAAATAGAATGGAGAACTCCCAATCCTCCACCAACTAAACATGATTTGATAGGTGGAGCAGGCACGTATGCTGTCCTCGGAGCTCGACTCGCAGTCTCTCCATTCATTTCTCTGGCAAGATCTATATCATGGATTGTGGATATAGGCGCTGATTTTCCGACCTCCATCAAGGACACCATCGACAGTTGGAACACAAATTGCGTATTTCGCCGAGACGTGAGTCGACTCACGACACGAGCGTGGAATGGCTACGGAGCGAACGAATGGCGTGACTTCAAATATACAACGCCTAAGATAAGACTTGAAGTGAGCTCTCTCAACCCAGCTCAGACCATGTCAGACTCATTTCATATGGTGTGCTCTCCTCAAAGATGCATAGACATCACAACGAAACTGAACGAAGCGAGAGCAGACGTCAACGAGCGTTGCAGAGATCCGGTTGTTGTATGGGAACCCATACCTGATCTGTGTTCTCCCGAAGAGCTTGCATCACTGCAGATTGCAGCTAAAAACTGCTCTGTTATCAGTCCTAACCATGATGAATTGAAACTCTTCTTTCCTGCGGAGGGAAATGTAAGCCAGGCCGAACTCGTTAGCAAGTTTATGGGCTGGAATCTATCTGAGACTTCCGAGCAAACTGAGTCAAATACCATTCCAATCATTCGTGAAGGAGGCAACGGCAGCACAGCATACTTTCGGATCAAGCCAGCACTAACATCATCTGTCGGTACATCGAATCAATTGTCTCCAAGGCATCGGATAGTGTCTGTCCATCTGACGGCCTACCATACACAGTCTACAGCTGGTCTGGTAGTTGATCCTACTGGTGGAGGCAATACATACCTGGGTGCATTGGCGGTATCGATGACCAATGTCCATTTCAACGTGTGTCATCCAAGCTTGAAATTGATCTGTTCCAGCCTAGGATGGCAACTGATGTCGGAAGATCTGTACTCTAAACCAGTCCAGGATATGTCATTCAACGCGAGGGATATGGTGAGAATCCAGAGAATTGTGGTTGCCATGATATATGCTAACATCGCTGCATCATTCGCGATAGAGCAGAATGGTGTACCTGTCCTAGCTACGGCACAAGAGGAGGAGAGGTACAATCACAAAAATTCAGTCCAAACATCGCGTGAGACGTGGAACGGGGAGACTTTCTTAGAACGGTTACAAGCGTACCTCGACCGAGAGACACCAGTGATACAGGAGCAAATGGACAGAATCAGGAATTTGCGATAAAAGGCTATAACATAGAATGTTCTTGAGAGACCTTCCGTTGCAGTGACTAGAAGCTCTGCACACAATCGATCTCCTGTACGACCAGTACTGATCTGTAATCACAACGAGTGATGTACGTCTTTCCTTGCCAGAGTTCTATGCACCAAGTACTGGTCAGAGTTCCATCACTCATGTAGATTGAGCATGTTCACGAGTTCCAAGGTCGTGTTGCCACAGGATTGTGATGGTGGCGGAAGTTCTTCGCGATCACCACTCTTTTCACCAGCACTTCTTGATTGTCAAGTTACAAAGACCAATGACTATTGGTGTCAAACCCCTATTGGTGCGGCTCTGGCCGCTGTGAGTGTCGCTGGCGAACGAAAGACCTGCTGGTAACTAACCACTTGAAAGCAGCTGAAGGACACGTGCGATGATGGTGAATGAATGACTTGGTAGTAGTGGTAGCCGCCGCATCACATTGAGCCGTCACAAACGGGTCGTGCGACAACACTGAGACGGGCAAATGTATGTTTCATCACGAATTAATGCGAGGACTAGCGATCCTAGGTGCCGCTACCCCTGAGATGCGAGGCATCAGGCTCGTCCAGATTGGGTCTGGTCTGGTTGACGAATCACTCCTTCACACACCAGGTGCTTGAAATTGTTTGCATTGATTCTTTCCAAGACAACATTGGTTGATGTTTGTGATGTAAAGAGACCAACTTGAGTAATGCACGGCCATATATGACCAGCATCAGGTGCAACTACTTCAAGTTTCATTTACACTTCTCAGCCTTCCAGACAATTTCGGTGTTCCGAACGGTCGAGCTAGCGGGCCGAAGCATAAGCCACTAAACCGCAAACATTGCTTGACTGCGTCACTCGCGTGTTGCTGTTTTTTCCGGCCTGCGAAGAATTATTGAACGTCCCGAGGTCTCCAAATATAACTCAGATAAGGCCCTGCCATCATGACTACACCACATCCCCTCCCCGTCACAACTACCGATATCACTCCAATTAACAACGACGAATGTTCTGGTAGCCATCCGAATTTATCCCATGAAAATGTGATCGTTCCTCATCAACAATTGACCGAGCTGAGCCTCCAACAACATGCAACGAATCTGAACCAACAAAGTTCACAGCCTGCGCACATCCCACGAGACGATCTAAAACAACGATTACCTCCCGTGTCCACACAATATGCCCAAGCTCACGATATGGACACGATAACAAGAGCCAAAGCCTGTGTGTCACTTCTACCCCCTGCAGAGCGCAGACAGAAACGTGGTTCAATGGATCTTCCTCGACAGACCATTCTCAAGGCCTTGGCTTCACGGCAGATTGCAGGTCCTCATGGCATTACCAACTTCCCTTCGATGTCCTCGCAGCTCGAGATACAACAGTCGCAACCTTCCTCCGCTCAAGCTTCCCCATCCATAACTGCCCAAGTTGCAAACATGCAGCCCACGACAACATCGGTACCGCCCCTCGCATTGTCGTCAAATTTCCTTCGTTCTCCCTGCTTCTTCCACCAGCGCTTTGAAAGCGTAGTCGACATCCAGAAAATTCTTGACGAGATCGATGAAGAAGACTACTCCCATTCCCGTCTTATGCAGACAGCGACTGGTGTTCGCGAAGTCTCCAAACAGCTCCAACGAAAACCTCTGAAACGCGCTGTCCGTAGCGTCATGATCGTCACTCGTGCCAGAGACAATTCTCTAGTTCACAAAACCCGTGAGCTGACCGAATGGCTTCTCAGTACCCCACGCTACGGCAATGACGTAGGCGTCAACGTATACGTAGACGCCAAACTCAAACACTCAAAGCGCTTCGACTCAGAGGGCCTCCTCGCAAAAGACCCACGCTACAAAACCATGCTCCGCTACTGGACACCCGACCTCTGCTGGTCCAACCCCGACAAATTCGACCTAGTCCTCACCCTCGGCGGCGACGGCACCGTCCTCTTCACATCCTGGCTCTTCCAACGCGTCGTCCCCCCAATCCTCTCCTTCGCCCTCGGCAGCCTCGGCTTCCTAACAAACTTCGAATTCGATCGCTACAAACACCACCTCAACCACGTCATGGGCGACGTGGGAATGCGCGTCAACCTGCGCATGCGCTTCACCTGCACGGTCTGGCGCTCCAGCGCCGACAAATCCGCCGTCGAAGAAGGCGAACAATTCGAAGTCCTGAACGAACTCGTCATCGACCGCGGTCCAAGCGCCTACGTCTCGAACCTCGAACTCTACGGCGACGACGAATTGCTCACTGTCGTCCAAGCCGATGGATGCATATTCTCCACTCCAACTGGTTCAACAGCGTACTCGCTCTCGGCTGGTGGCAGCCTAATTCACCCGTCCATTCCGGCCATCCTACTCACACCAATCTGCCCGCACACCCTCAGTTTCAGACCAATGGTTCTCTCCGACACACTCAGCCTACGCATCGCTGTCCCAACCCGCTCCCGCAGCTCAGCGTACTGCTCCTTCGACGGGAAGGGACGCATAGAACTCAAGCAGGGCGACTACGTCACGCTCGAGGCATCGCAGTACCCGTTCCCCACTGTCATGACCGGCACGAATGAATGGGTTGAAAGTGTGCAGCGCGCGTTGAGATGGAATGTGCGCGGTGCGGAACAGAAAGGGTGGTCGGTGGTTGCGGTTGTTGTTGGGGAGGAGTGGGATGTGGTTGGAGTGGAGGCGTGGTATTTTTATATTGGGGTTTCGGGTGGGTTTTATTCGGGGACGGATTCGGGGGTTGATGTCTCTGAGGCGGGGGATCTGCAACAAGGGGAGGGAGGGGTGGGTATTGGTGTAGGATTAAGTTGGGGATTTGGGGGGAAGGGTGGGACGAGTAGTCCTGTTAGGAAGAATGGGATGAGTCTGTTGAATATGTAGGGGAGCCGTTGTATGTATGAATTGGAGATTGGGTGGATATTGTGTATGATCATGGTGGGCGCTGTTGGATGACACAACATGAGCGGATATATGGATGTGCCAGTGATACGACGACTATGGGATATGAATGATGAATGGATGTATCGGATTACAGAGGGCCTTGAGCGAAGGAGCTCGGTCACACGATGTACTTGGCGTTTTGTTCAGGAAATTTCACACTGAATGATTGAATATGATTGTTCCAGTTCTGACTCGTCTTCATCGTCAGGTTCATTATCTTCAGCATCTCTAATCCTCCTTTCCAGACGCTGCATGTTCACGCGAACCCATATAATTTGACTCCAGGTATCGAATCAACAAGGCTGCATAAACCACCACATCTAAATTGCAGCATTTCTCTACCATCGCACACCAGTGGAGGTCGTACTCAGCAAATCGAGCACGCGAAGGTTTTCGTGTCTTGATATATCCGAGCTGGGTTTAGTATATCGTATCACCCTCCTGTAAACCGTAGTCGATCGTGAAGCGTTTCGAGATGTGATGACGGTGGAGATAGAAGATTCTCTATCTCGTACAGCGAAGGTCGAGACTTCAAGTAGAGAGGGAAGATGTAGTGTGCCATCAACATCAAGGGTTCAATGGTTCAGCGGCGCGACCGGAGTATGTATGGAGACAAGAGTCAAGTAACGGGTTTGGGTAGCCTGTTATTTGTTTTGCGACGTTTTGCTAATATGGCTATTGTTTCGAAGCTGTGGGGCGTGGTATGCCGGGTTCTGCACGGAGACTCAAGTGTTATTGTGGTTGAGCATGTTGGTTCTGGTTGTGTGGTTGGGTTTTTTTGATGCCAGGCCTAAAGTTTGAACAGGTTGCCGGTTGTGTGGTGGGAATGTCATGGTAATATCGAATAACAGGTTTCCAGCTCGGTCAGGTATATGGTAGTGGTGTGTCGGGCAGTCTGACTCAACCTCTCCACCGCCCTTCTCGTTCAACCTTGTCTTCGACGGCATGTCTCATTGTCGCGAACAAGCTCTCACGATCCTCCTCCATCGCCACATCTTCATCTTGTTGTGCTCTGCCAACGACCACAGCTTTGGCGGCATCTTCTGCTGCTTCCCATTGCTCCATCTCGAAACGTCCTTCACTTTCAAACAGCAAGTTCTGTCCATCCTTGCCAAAAACGAACACGTGCAGACTTTCAACTGCTTTCCTCTCCTTCAGACTTGGCCATGTCTTGATCTTTCCGTCTCGTGATATGGATACCACGACCGCACCAGCAATACCGAGCATCTGCACTCCTGCATCCAGACAACCTAGAACCGCGACGTTGACGGCACTGGCAAGAGTTTCGAGGTATGATTCGCCTTGGCCGCCGCTCTTCACTCCACCGGGCAACGATTCATCGATTTGTGTGTCCGTGACTTGAATCGTACATTGTAGCATGCAGCGTGGGGTTTCCTCGCCCAAGATGACACTCTGTAACACTCTCTTTACCAAGCTCTCAATGTGTCGCTCCTTGACCATTCCTACTGCATTGTTCGGTCGCAGGTTGACTTCGATATAGGTATCTTCTGGTATCTCGTTCGAGCGGTAAGGTACCTCGAGTGGGTAGTTTATGCCGGCCAGGAGGGTTGAAGATCTGGAAGGTGGTGTGTATATGGCGCTGCCATCCGAAGTCGTTAGGGGATGTAACTGTATTCCACTTCGTTGTATGGTCATTGTAGGGTAAACAGATGGTGGTCCAAGGTAGTAACGGTCAGTTAAAATATTTCTGATAGCGAAAGGATTGAGTTTGTGGTAAAACAAGCAGACGAACTCGAGGACTTGCAGCGCATGGACCTTTTACACATCAATTAGATTGCCAACGCCTTACTGAGCTTATGAGACTTACCTTGAGAATCAAAAAGTCGAGGAATAGTGAATTTGCGCTAAAGTGCAATTCAAGCAGTTCCGCCGATCTTGGCATGAGTGTGAATAATCAGCTGTATAACAGGCTTATTGCATCAAGTACAAACATCCATCTGGTCGAGAAGCCCTCCCCTTTACGTCCTTCTGTGTACTCATTCGCATGCACAGAGAATGCGTAGCCTTCATCGCTACGTGATTTAGGTGATGCATTTTAAGAAAAGCACAGAGTATTTCGATTATAATAGTAGACTTCTTTTAGATCAGATCTTTGTATCAGCTCTCCCAAACTCCTCCAGAAACTCCGTCCGCATGCGTTCGGCGTGGCCATCGTCTATCAGAATATCACAGGCAGTCATAGCCATGCCCTGTGCACATGCCAAAGCATTCTCGAAGGCTGAAACCGTACCTGCTGCTGCCGCAAAGTTCGGGTTATGTGGACTAGCATCTTGAACATCATCCCCAACGCCAAAGCCACAATGGAAGCCTGGGACTTCATAGCAGACGTTCCCCATGTCTGTGGAAGCGCCTGCGCCAAGTGCACGCGCATCGTACAAATACGTCTTCCCCAGCGATGTCATGTGTTCTGTAAAGATTTCAGCTATTGTCATGTTCGGTCGCAGATCTTTATAGTCAGCTTCGTCGTTCCATACACACTCTACGGAGCAGTCGGTTGCCAAAGCGCCTGCTCTGAAGCATTTTTCAATGCGGGTTGCAAGGTTTTGTACGGAGTCAGCACTTGTGTCGCGGACAAAATACTCCAGACTCGCACTATCGGGGATGATGTTTGGCTCAGCACCTCCCTGACGGACCACTCCATGTATTCGAGCTGACGGAGGAATCTGTTGTCTCAAAAGAGATATGTTGACATACGATGCCACAACAGCATCCAAGGCGTTTCTTCCTGCCCAAGGCTCAAATCCAGCGTGTGCATTCTCTCCTTTGAAAGTGACGCGAACTTGCTTCCTTGCGAGAGAACGAGTTGCTGAAGCGCCGTCGAATTTGGTCTTGGCTCCGGGTGTACGCCTGGACGAGGGTCCTGGATGTCCCATCAAGCAAGCGTCCACGCCATCATACGCACCAGCTTGGATGAGCTTGATCTTACCGCCTCCAGATTCTTCAGCGGGTGTGCCCAGCAGGCGGACTCGTCCGGGTAGATTGCCCTTCTCCATGGTTTCGGCAGTTGCAATGAATGCGGTGATTGAGCTTGTAGCAATCAGATTGTGACCACAGGCATGTCCAATTCCTGGAAGTGCATCGTATTCGGCGTTGAACACAACTAGCCGACCTCCGCTACCGGACTCAACTTGAAAGGATGTTTCAAGGCCGTGTGCATGTCGGACAACAGTGTAGTCGAGACTTTCAAGTAAGTCACAGATGTTGTCGTGTGCTTGGTATTCCTGGTATCTTAGCTCCGGGTTCTGGTGAATCTTGGTGTTGATTTCTGACAATACTGCCCTATGGGCATCAACAGAACCAGACACATGATGAAGGAGCTGCTCGCGAGGCATTCCAGTGGTCGTTTTTGAGGGAGACATGACAGGTATGTTTTCAGAGGGCAGTTATGCTAATGCTTCCGGCGAATGTCTTGAAATTAGAATATAGTAAGACTCGAACAGCGTCGGACAACATGTTCTATCAAAAAGAGCCTGCATTGCGAATAGCTGTATGTATATAAATACTGAAACCCAGGAACTATGACCTAAATTCGAAAGCTGAAGTCCCTGAGGAAGTGGGTTGATGTTCACGATGGAAGACCGCAGGGTGACCCAGGTGCTTGCCGATATGGAATAACGAAACCTTAATTACCCCGGATGGAACGAGTTGTCCACAGCTCGGCTATTTGTATGCAATAAGGCAAATGTGGCAGTCTCCGAATTGCCGAGATAAGGTTGCGAGAGTCGCGACTTCAAGATCCCAACCTCCACTTCACTATCTTACTTTCTTTTCAAGCGAAACCATTGTGAACTCAGCTGAGCATCAAACCGATGAGCACCCCAGACTGTTCTGCCGAACCTGCACTAGCACTTCGTTTTGGGCGGCATGGCCCTCGGTCCAAATCTGGTATGCTGTGACCATGATTCATTCCTTCCGCAGGTTTGTTTCGGCTACTAAGCACATATCAATCTAGGCTGTACTACCTGCCGTACGCGGAAAGTCAAGTGCGATGAGACGCGTCCTTTCTGCAAAAGGTGCGAGAAAGCGCAATCAACATGCGATTGGGATCAGCCTGTTGTCCGCCGACCTCCTCTCCCTCGGCGAAGACGGTCAACACTAGTCTCCAAGCTCAGCCCAACCGCTAAGCCAATCGCAAACTCAAATCAAGTGGGCAGTCCGTTCGACGTGGACGTGACATCTGAACCCCTTACTGCGCCAGCAGTCTCGAATACGCCTCCGATGGCTTTTACTGGTCCTGAATCAGCAAGCCTAGAATATTTGCCTTCATCGAGTAATGCTCTCTCCGACGTGCCCTTCCTTAGTCTACAGGACCTAGAATCTTTTGACTATGTCCCGCGCTCACTCATGGTTCTCCAGTTTGGCAAACCGTGGGGTTGGAGTATCATATCTTATGTCCACTCACAAATTGCTTCTAGAGAAAGTGGTGTTATGAGAGCCTTCATTGCAGTAGCGTCAATGGAACTTCGGTCTCGTGAGCTTGCTGAAACACACAATTCACTTCAGCCTTCGGAAGCATTCGAAAAGGCTCGCAGCTTCAAGGAGAATGCGTCTCACGCTCTGCATCTGGCATTGCAGGACCTATCACAGGTGTTAGACCGCCTCTTAGATCAACCTGATGATCATGGCAATTTAGAAATCCTCTTCTCGATGTGGTTTCTAATCCTACATTTTGGGATCTACGACTCGGATCTAGTGCAAATGTCATACATGCATTTGGACGCGGTGCGCTCTTTCATAGCAAAGTATTTCCACCACACCACTGGCCCGAGGACATACAGCCTTCCGCCTGTGGTCAAACCGCTACTCATATACATATGGTCAGACTCACTGTTCTGCTCCTCTAGTTCGCACTCACATACATGACATTACCCTACTAATCTTGTTGCAGTTACCTTGATGTCATGCTTGCGCTTGTCGGTATGGGTGGCGGTCGCTTGACAACTGATCTTATGAATGCCCCTGCAGATTCACCCGTCTGCTACAATAAACTTTTCGAAGAAGCGAGACTCTGTGCACCACAGTTATGGGGTTCAGCATATCCGGCTCAAGAGCTCCTCGACGATATCGAGAATTATCGGCCACTTAAATTCCTCCATGCTTGCCAGCGACTTAAGTTACGCGTGTGGAGACTGGGAGTAAAGACCCTTTCGGCAGGTACCCAAGCATCACAGTCAAACAGCGGAGACCTTTGGAGCGACATAATGCGAACTGGAGAGGTGAGTATCAGAAGGTTATTAGAATGTCTCTTAGACTGACAGCATCTGCAGGACTTTTCCGACATACGACTCCTAGCCGACTCGGTTCTTTGTACTGGCGGGCGTCGTGTAGTTTGGACTGTGTACCATGCTGGCCTCGATTTCTATGCTCTTCAAGTTTTGTACAGCTGTATCGAGACCTCTGATCCGCAGCCAGTGTGGGTGCAGGACGTGCTTACCAAGTTGCTAGGAATTGCTCATAAAGCTCTGAATGAAGATCCGCAGCATGTTTACCGGTATACGTGGGCACTGCGGGTGGCAATGTTCCGAGTGAAGGATCCCATCCATCGAGATTGGTTGGAGGGACAGGTTTCGAAGGCAAGTGTTCTTTTCTCTAACCTTGGAAGTTCTTCCGAACCATTCACGATCAACGGTGCTCAAAGGACATGGTTCGTTGAAGACGGTCTTTAAGTTCAAGGACGTGAACACAGTCCGACATCAACTAATGGGTTGCTCTCCCGTCGTTGAAGCGAGGACATCGTTGCTCACGGCTGGTGTAATAGCTGAAACCAAAGCTCAACTAGAAACCCCGTGTTGTTTTCTGCATGCACGTTGTTTCTGAGAAGAAGAAGAAGCCGCCGATATAAAGTCCTGGCATGAGTCTCACGGCATGGTATTCAACAGAGACTTCTATCTGTGCAGAGATGCACTACCTCGGAAAACGTGCGCACTGTGCGATCTGGATACGTGTGCCGAACTACGCGAGGTTTGCCGACTTGACCAATCAATAACAGACAGTCGGCTAATTGACATGGTCAAAATCTTGCCGCTTTGGTATCGTTGGCGAGTTATCATCACTCCCTCCATTAGCTTCAGCCTCGGCAAAGAGTTCTCGAACTTTACATGGAGTGATGGCCGCGAACATCAGCGCACTTAGGCGCGCTATCTAATGCATCAACGGGATTCATATCCAAACCAGATCAACATGGAAGCGATCAGTCCAGGTGATTTGGTTATCTCCCTAGGTTGGTATAACCTTAAGGAAGTATAAATGAAGCACGCGACTGTCCACAATTGTTCAATCTCATTGATATTTCCTCCAAATGCAGGGAATGATCGATTGTAACAACATTTCACATCATGTCGAAGCTTAACGAAAAGATCACAGACATCAACTTGATGAGTCGGTACACTACCCAAGAGGTTGGGGAAACTGTCAAGATTCGCGACCAAGACAGACTCAACAGCATCGAGGAGAGTGTAACCAGCATAGAAGAGAAGAAGCTTCTGCGGAAGATTGATCTCTGCCTTCTACCTCTGCTCACACTGTCCTACATGCTGCAGTTCCTGGATAAGCAGACCCTGGGCTTTGCTTCAATCTCGGGCCTGATCCAAGACCTCCATCTCCGGGGCTTGCAATACTCCTGGAGCAGCAGTGTCTTCTATTTCGGATACTTAGCATTCAGCTACCCAGCATCGTTCCTGATGGTGCGCTTTCCGATAGGCAAATATCTGGCCTGTACCTGTGCTGCGTGGGCTGTTTGTCTTACCTGCCATGCTGCAACCACAAATTTTACTGGCCTAATGATAGTGCGATTCTTCCTAGGGGCGACTGAAGCGTCAATCTCTCCTGGTTTCTCCTTGATTACTGGGTAAGACCTTGGTATCTGCCTAAGGTTCTAAACACAATCTAACGAGCTTGCAGAATGTGGTACAGACGTCAAGAGCAACCATTCAGACATGGCATCTGGTTCTTTGGTAACTCACTAGCCGTCATGTTTGGCTCACTAATTGCATACGGCATTGCTCACATCAAACACAGTCTTGCCCCATGGAAGGTATGTGCTGCCTGACATGAATCCGCATGGGTCAAAGCTAACCATATCTTATAGTGGCTGTTTATCATTTTCGGCATCATAACCTTTCTCTGGTCAGGTGTATTGCTCTGGTTCCTACCAGACACACCAGCAACCGCTCGATGGCTATCCCCTGCACAACGCGAAAAGGCCGTGGATCGTATCAAAAGCAACCAGACAGGCATGAAGAACAACACCTTCAAGTGGGACCAAGCGTTCGAAGCATTGACCGACATCAAAGTCTGGCTCCTCGTACTCTATTACCTAGCAAGCAGTGTTCCCAATGGTGCATTCACAACCTTCGGCAGCCTTGTGATCAAGGGACTAGGTTTCTCTACGCTTGAAACCTACCTCCTTCAGATGCCTACCGGCGCTATACACGCGGCATTTGCCCTCGGCTCGACCTTCCTGTGCACCAAATTCAAAAATTCGCGGTGTCTCATCGCGATCTTGCTGGGTATCGTGAGCTTAGTTGGTAGCATCCTTGTTCGGTTCGGTCCAAACAACGGAAGCAAGCTGGCTGGATTTTACCTATTCGTCGCCTATGCTGCTGGAATTCCGATCGGTCTGTCTATGGTCACATCGAACGTGGCCGGATTTACGAAGAAGGCGGTTACGACCGCAATGATGTTCGTTGCTTACTGTGTTGGAAACATCATTGGACCTTTCTTGTTTTTTCCGTCTCAGGCGCCAATATACTCTGTACGTTGTATCATCATGCTAACATGTGGAAACTTTGCTAATCCATGCAATAGAGTGGATTCATCGGCACCGCGACCTGCTTTGGTTTTGTGATCGTCTTCATTGGCGCGCTTCGTGTTGTGCTCGCGAGAGAAAACGCTCGCCGTGACCAGCTTCAAAAGCGCGATGGCGGAGGATTCGTTGGTGAAGCCTCGAGTCTTGATCTGACCGATCGAACCGATAAGGAAAACTTGGACTTTCGATATGTACTCTAATTGTGAAGACATAGTAGAATCCCGATGGTCTATCTGGCATGAGGAGAGAAGTGAACTTTTTTATACATTGCGAGTGGTGGCCATTAACTATAGCAACCGCTTCGTCACCTGGTGCAGAGGTATAAGGTCTTGGAGGCTGCCCGGAGCTACCAAGCAACAAAAGAACTGGAACTTGTTGCACAACCAGTATCCAGGTGGTATTCAAATGTAGGCTTCAGCTTCCCAATAGCTGAACAAAAATGTTCTGATCAGTCTTGCGGAATTCAACACGCGTGCGAACAAGCAGTGAAGAAATGGGTGATTTGGGCTGCTACTGTAACACGTAGATGAACGATCTCATGGCTCGAATCATGTCTAAGCCGGGGTAGGTGAGGTATTGATTCGACTTAACCAAGTATTCTAGAAAATCAACCGTCGTTCCACCGCACATTCTGACCCCAACCTGTTGCACCACGCTTACTAATCCCTCCTAACTAGCCCCCTACTAAATCGAGGTTAGAAATAACCTTGATGCAACAACGACAACACATCGCGCCTCATATCAACAGCTCCCACAACAACCATAATAATATATATCTATATAAGTCCCTCCACTTTTATAGTATATAACTAATCTGTTCAGCCATTCCTCTGTACAGTACTCTGGTAAGTCTAAACACGTACCTACAGCATGCCAGAGAATGAGTTCGTACTAAGTACCTACACAGCCAGCAGAGAGAAGTCTTCATACCTAAGCCAGTACTGTAGCTGCTAGCACTGTTTTGAGTACGTAGAGTAGCTGCTACTTACGCTACGACAGAAGCTACAGTGATATCTGAACTGCCCTCCCTGAGGCACGCCCGTTGTACGGACCATAGTAAATGACGCTAGCCAGCTGCTATAATAGCCGAGCAAGGTGAAGTTGTTTGGATCCGAAGTCTTAGTTAGCAGAGAGGTATAGATAGTGATTGAGGGAGTAGCGAGAGGGAGGTACCTATGTAGGTATGTACTCCATTTCAAAAAAATTCTTGGAAATATAAGGCTTACAGTAAGGGTAAGTACGAGATAGCACCGCAGTCAACGAACACTAATTCCCCTCCATAGTAGCGAGTTTAAGTCGTGACCGAGGTATACTTACAGTTGGATAGTGTGCATGGGGAGCACTCCCAGGTTCAATCAAACGGCCTCTCAAGTTTCTCGTGAACTGGCGGTGTTATCTCGTACCCAGTCTAGGACCAATCGAAAAAGTACTACAGTGGTTAGGCGCAGATTGAAGCAGGATTACCGAGTACATTTACTTTCTACCTATATTACGCGCTGTTTTTATCACTCCCACGATAGGTAAACAAAGGTACTGGTTAGGAAGTTAGTATTAAAATGACTTTTGAGACGTGAGGGTTTGAATACAGAGATTCCAGGTAGAGTGATAAAAATCAGCAAACTATGTTCATCACACTTAAAAGTTATGCTTCGTGAACGTTGGCGTACGGAAATTTCTGCAATGAGGTGGAGGAGTAGGTAGTGTACCAAGAAGTATGTCGACAAGAAGTTGTCATTGCACTTATTACGTACACTTCATGCATACACGCACCCTTTTTGATATATCGCACTATGCATCACAGTCCATGGCAAATAATCCTTCCCTCCGTTGAGCGTCATGTTCCTCATCGGAGATTCATTTATTACGTTAACTACGTACGAATCTATTGATTTCCCACAGCTTATTCTGAATAGGTACTTAGTGGTTTGAGTAGGATTGAGTGGTAATGTCCTTCTTTGTTGTGAATGCCTATCATACAGGGCAAGAAGACTTTTCGCTTCGCTCTGGATTGCTTGATCGGTGTCTCTAGTACCGTTCTCCTTTTTGGTCTTCTACTTGATGCCTCTCTCTATCTTTCAACTGTAATTGCCATGGAGAGAGTCCGCTTAGCTCTGAGACTGACAATTTCTACATATACCAGTGGATGTCTCGAGTGCCGAGAAGGTCTTTCCGTTGTAATTACGTGATCACGTAGCTTGGTTGTACTCCCCATGAGCAAGCTGTTCTTCCTCTTATACCTCTGAACTGAGGTGCCGGTGCTTTTCACACCGACGGTTAGGTATGTTGAGATTGAGATATGGTGCGAGGATAGCGTCTAGCCTCGATGATAGATACCTTCGTATCGTGCTGCTCTTGGAGAGTTATGTATCAGTAGCTTGACCAAACCAGCTGGATGAATCTGTTTCAGTGCTAGATTGTGGCATCTGTGGTATGGCCATTGGGTGTAGCTAGTCGAACGGATGTTCAATGAGAGATGTGGGAGCAGGTTTTAATGTGTCCCCTATGTTGTCGGACACTTCTCACGAACACACCTTTTATTATGTTCGGGTGGAAGCTGGAGTACCTTGGTTGAGATTACCCGAGACATTTCGTGTCATAAACGATGCTCAACATGACAACACATGGGGAGTGGGAGTTGTTGTACAGAATGACCGAGATGCCGACTGCGTCCTTCATATGTAACTACTCTTCATCTTCCGCCTCCTGGGCTCTGTCTGAGAGCCAGTAGTTTGCAGACTCACAGATGAACCTAGCAGAGTCGCATCACTCTCGCTTAGGCTATATCGAAACGTCGACGTGGATGGATAGGAACCCAAACTCATCGTACGTAAATTGTCATCAGCCCCATTTTGGATGTTTTGGCTCGGCCGACTATGGTTCGGACATGAATCACTCGTGCAATAGTCTCCAGTGCAGCCGAGGTCAGGGGGCAATGACATGCTCGCGGATATGGAGCTGTCGTAGGAATATATGCTTGCGGTCTCGTCGGCCGAGAAGCGTTTGGTCACGACGACCTCTTTCTCGTCACTGAAAGATCCTCGTCCGATTGTAGGGAGGAACCCACACACCTCTTTCTCATCGACATGAGAACTGTTTGGGTTTCGAAAGGAAAGCAAGCTCAGGTTGCCTAAGGACGACTGGCTCGATAGCTTCCGTCCGCGTTTCCGTTCCGCTCCGCGCACAGCTGGCGGTCGCAAATTTTGCTCCGGCGCCATCGAATCGTCGTAATTTGGAGGAGTCTCTAGAGGAGCGCACGTGTTTTCCATGCGGGTAATCTGCGTTCCTAAAAGTGTCACACAACTGTTGAGAGTCATGCCCTGCGACATGAATTGCCCATGGCCCCGGAACATCCAATCTAGTCTGTTCTTCACACTTACAGTGCCTTTGGTGTCTATGTCGGCTCGACAACCTTCGATTGTCTGGCAGATATTCTCCAATACGTCCTGCGACCGCTTGACGGTGTCATCGACCTCGGTCTTGATAAGGTGATCAAGGTAGCGTGATTTTTGTCGGCGGAGTCGTTTGGACGTCTGGATGGAGGTCTCGAGATTCCTGATAGCATGGCGTAATTGTTCGACTTCTGCGGGGATTTCTTTGTAGTGCAGTCCATGCTTGTACAGTGTGAGCAAAGCATTGCTTGCAGATGTAAGGGCATTGAGGGCAGCAGCAGCTTCGATAGGCATGGCTATGGCAGGAGGCCTTATGCAATTTGCAATGGCCCTGATCTGATAGTAGAAGTGGCGGTACATAACCGTAGATCGAGCTGTTTCACAAGGACGACCTGCGTTGTTCTCCGTCAGCCTTGTTGGCCATGGAACTCGGGACGAGAATGGAGAACGAAATGGCCCCAAAGAAGCTGGTAGGGAAATGGAATACGTTCGCGAGTTTTGCATCAATGCGCCCCATCACTCAAAGCTCATATTTCATGCTCAGTAGGTGAAGTGTGATGACGTCCGCCATTCAGATAGCTGACCTAGATGGTAGAACACGAACTTCAAGTAGCCACGAGCTCGTATCCTTTCCTTGTGTCTCAGGCTGAAGATGTGATTGTGATAGGGTGGCCCCCAGTGCTTCGTGATTGGTCTAAATAATAGCATCACGGATGGTGGCTTGTTCCAGACCTCGCCAGGTCGGCCTCGCTAACAAGGACTTGGCTGGTGTGCTCTCGGTAATTGAATGCTACGGTACACCGGTTGAGGTGTTCGAGTGCTGTGGTAGACAGAAATCATCGGTTGGGCATAAGCGAGTGCTGCTTCCCCATACACCCACCTTGCTGATAACGACTTCTTCCGTCTTATACTGTACAAGGGTTGTCGACAAGAATGGCTGATATCGTCGATGACTACTTACGATGGCTGGCACAACACCGCGAGGTTGTACAAGAATCTTTTTCGGATAAGCTAGTCATTGACAACTCATTGAATACATGGTTGTGTCTCATCTAGGTGGCTTGACATCGAGATACTTTCAGCCAGAACACGCTAACATGAAGTTTGAGTCGACCTCACCAGAGACCGAAAATCGATTAGGGGAGAATCCTTAGCGCTCGGATCCGGTGGATCAACATCATCAACACAGATTGGTCTGCTCGGAATGAGCGACACCAGCCCACTTTTACTACTGCCAGTCCAGCAAGGAACATACAGTACAGCTATGCAACTTTCAGAGATGTGCTTGGCATCGAATGGTGACCATCACAGTCGTCGCGAATGAGAAGCGATGGTTCGCTCTGTTCAATTTCAGGAGTACCAGCCCAGCCTCACCTACACTTTTCCTGAGACATGTGTAGTCGATGCATCTAACTCATACGAGTAACGCTTACGCTACCGTATCGCTTTGCCCGCCATTGCGACGTAGGGAGACGGTAACTTTCTGGCTTTGTTGTCAGTCAGCCTAACCAATGCAGGAAAATACACCATTTGAAATCCAGCTGCTCGTGCATCGTTCGTGTTCTTGCCGTCGTCCATCGACCACTCAAAATACCATAGTGCGGGCTGAGACAGAAGCAACTGACCAAGTGCAGCACTAGCTTTACACACCGCAATTAGATCCTCTTTCCGTTGCGTTGCGCCATCTGTGATTTCGAAAGGCTGGATTTTCTGGTTAAGTAGATCTGAGACTGTGTAGATGGCTTGATCTAGACGTGTGCTCTCAGTCCCAGAATTGTGTCGGAGCAGAAAAGTGAAAGATGTTCTAAACCTCGACCATGCCAGTGCGTTTGCTGTGGATAATTAGCTGAATCCTAGTGCCGCAGATCGATAGCTTACCATGATCATGAATGGTTTTTTCTTTCAGCCGACGCGCAATGCTTGTGAATCCACCTGGCAGAAAAGTGCGTTCGGAACCACAGCTTTCACTGATTGACTCAAGCATAGATTGCGTGATCACTCTCTTGATCGCAAACAGCCTTTGTTGTGGATTGAGCAGTGCTTGAGAGATACCATCATCCGTTCTGATTGGGGAGACCCCAGTCGTACTGTCCGTGTAAAAGTTTTCCACATGACCATCGATTTGTGTGAACAAATTCTGCACATGACCTTTGACAGCGGCATCATCAAGAGGCTGAGGAAACAGTCTGTCATGGTCGAACTCGTTTGCCCCAGTCACAATTGTACCGTCAGCGAAACCAGACTTTTCGTTCGGTCGGTCTCTAGCCCTATGACTGACAAGGCCACGCTCGCGGCTCGACTTGCGATTTTTGCTTCTTCCCTTCTGCCACAACGCAAGAAACGCTGTAGCAAGCAGGGCACCAAGAACGAATGTGCCGATAGCGATGCCGGCTACAGCACCGTCAGAGAGACGTTTTGCGCTCGCATTACCGACGGGACTTGCACTTCGAGAAGTGGTAACCGCACTGTCTGTAGAGGTAGAAGTAGGCTGATTCGGGCCTGAGAGAGTGGTAGTTGCAGGTCCATCGAGAGTACTGGCAGCACTGGTCGATTGCACCGCCGAGAGAGCATTGCTCGGTGTTGTTGTACTAACCGACATGTTTCACTTCCTCGCTCACCCTGATATGGCGAACGTTTTTGTGAAGATACAATAGGAAGATAAGGCTTGACTGCTAACAAATATCGGGTGCTGAAATGCGCCCAGCAAAGAGGAAGCGAACAGTATGGGGTCGCTTGTCAGTAAAGATGTCCTTGTGAATCAACCATGCCTATTCAGGCACTTCTGGTTTTGTTGCAACTCGTGTTGGACCTGCAACTTTGTGGCAGGCAAGAAAGCCTAGAGTAACAGGGATTCATTTTGTATAAACTCAATTGTTCGAAAGTATGCTTCAAGCTATCGTAGTCTCACCTGGAGGCGAAACTTGACCTGCACTAGCTCGTCCAGCAATCTTGATCTGCCAACGGTGTGGAGCAGTGTTTGTAGTTTGCATTAGTACCACACCCCTTCGCTAAGTATTTTTCGGTGGCTGTTAGAAATGGGATGGTGGTATTGGGGGCTTCAGCCTTGTCTCTGCGTGAACCGGTCTGTGACACGTAGACTTTTGTCTCCGATCAGTCTTCCTGCAGTCGTGTTCTTCCGCTCTTGCAGAAATGTTGATATGTTAAACGTTCTTTCACAAGAGGTAGTAAAGTAAAGCAACCACGATGAGTCCGCAGATAGTTGTGGCAATCGATGTTGGTATGACATGTACTGGTACGGCAAGTCACCCCTGATATAGTCGGATTCTAAGGCTTGTTCTAGGTGTATGTTATGCTGTAGCAGACCAGACATCGCAGTTGTACATGATTCAGAAATGGCCAGGTAGTTCTGGTGCGTCAGCAAACAAGGCAAGCAGCTAAGAGCTACCAATTCCGACCCCTTACACAGAACTAACACAACTTTTGTAGGTGCCCACTGTCGTGTACTATCGCAATGGCAGGTTTTCCTCATGGGGGTTCGAAACTCGTCAAGATGATTTCTCTGAGCGGAACCTCGATGTCGCGGAATGGTTCAAGGTATATCTTGATCACAAAGAGTACAAGGAACATCTCGATCGCAAAAAGTATAAGGATGCAGCAGATGATTCATGGCCAAGGTCGTATGAAGATGTGAAGAGAGCATATCGAGACTTCCTGCGACAACTTTACACTTGCATCCGAGAAGAGATTCAATCAGCGGTGCTTCGTGGAACCTCTTGGCCAGACGCTGACATCGAATTCATCTTCTCGGTTCCCACCACGTGGACTGCTATAGCAGTAACGAAGACTTTCGAAGGTCTTTTGCACGAAGCAGGATACGGCTCCGAAGGCAAGAACCACAAAGTGGTCATAGGGTTGACCGAAGCTGAAGCAGCAGCTGTTCACACATTTGCAACTGAGAAAGAGACGTACAGTGATGGACAGATTATCCTGGTGGTGGACGCTGGTGGCGGCACGACTGATTTAGCATTACTGCGAGCAGAGAAGCAGTCCAACGGTGATATTGGGTTAAAAGCCTTAGACAATGTTCATGGGCTAGAACTTGGCAGCGTTGAAATTGATATGGCTTTTGAAGAACTTGCGGAAGACAGGCTGAAGAGATGCGCGTTCGATCTAGGATTGTCAGAGCAGGGATGCGAAAAAGCAGCCCAGAGAATGGCTCGAGACAGCTTCAGGCCTCACAAGGAGAATTTCGGAAGCGACATGAGCGACCGACAGACAACGAAGCGTATTGACATACCGGGAGTATCAGACAGCATCAGCATTCCTCACGCCGGCATTAGAAACGGTGGCTTGATGGTTTCGAAGTGAGTATGTGACTCGATCCTATGGCTCTGCTGATGTGCTCAAAGCGACGAGATCAAAGCGATCTTCGACAAGCAGATGATTCGTATGTTCCAGCTCATCGACCTGCAAATGAACCAATTAGGTGGCAAAACACCCAACGCGCAGATTGTAAGTGATGGGTGGCACCTGTACTTGCGTTAGCTAATCAATCACGACAGAGCTACATGGTGTTATCTGGCGGACTGGGAAGTTCTGAATATGTCAAACGACAGCTGATCCAGAGATACATTGCTGATCGAGCGACAGTACATAAGAATGCGAGCGATATGCAGATAGTGCGTTCCAGACATCCGTGAGTATATCGTCTAGTACCAGATCGTTACTGATAAAAGCAGCCAAGCCGCACCAGTACAAGGACTGTTGTTGGATCGTTTCAACAAGAAGGATAAAGGCGAGTCGATGTTAAAGGAGAGGATTAGCCGATTTTCTTTGGGTGTGATATGTGATGAGGTGTATAATGCCGAACGACATGTCAATGCCGAGATATATGTCAGTCCAGACGACAGAAAGCGCTACGCAAGGGCCCAGATCGAATGGTTCATTCGGAAGGTAAGCGACGTTGACGAACATCTAGAACGATATGCTGAGGCGTACCAAACAGGGACAGGCGATCACAGACAACGCGATAAGCCACGTATTTTACCGCACTCAACAGAAGCATGACTCTCGGCAACCTTGGATCACCAGGATAGTGTTATCGCACTTAGACTCACCTCCAAAGAATATACGCGATGGTATGTTCCAACAACAGCTGTGGTGTCACATTGACTGACCAGATGAATTTTAGACGGCGTGCATCGATTGTGCCAAATGACTTCCGATCTCACCAAGCTGCCCTTGACAAGTTTTGAGAAGCACAAGACTCCATGGTATGCCTGCGACAAGGTACCAACCTATTACACATGCTCTTACGAGATTCGGTTCGTAATGCAAGCTGCAGCTGGGGTCGAATCAGAACTGTGGTTCAAAAATGAAAAGTACAGCGAGGAGAACTCTTTCAAGGTTGACTGGCAGGAAGGATCAACTGTGTCGGCGCCAAGAGAGATTCCAGCAGTGGTAGAACACAATTACGACAGATTTCGTCGATGAAATCGTCGTTAGTGTTCATGCCCCTCACATTCATGATACTCGGTCCAGCTGACGGAAGACGTCTTTGACACTGCACCGAGTCGATCAAACAGAGTTATGAAGTTGAAGCGTGGAGCGTGCGAGAGGCGGTATCAATCAAATTCGGAAAGGTTTATTAAGATCAACGGTACCTCTTATGACAGCTGTGGTATTTGCGGGAGTTCTGTCGATGGTTGTGCATAGCTTGGAGCTTTCGATGGAACTACTTAAGTAGAAGCAAAAGTTCTGCTTCATGTACTTGTAAGGTACAGAACGCGTGCGTGTGGGACGCGATGGTTCCACTCCAGCCTTGGCTTTCATAATCCTCTACTATACCTATATAAGTAGTCTCCCTGAACTGTAACAAAAAGCAGGATGTTTCTAGAAAGTGCTTACAGCACGCCAGAATATCCTTCTAGATCTATAGATTAGCGAGCAGGTAGAATGAAATGACAAGTATCAGGAGTGTAATGCGACTCAAGATGAGTCTGGTTTGGACTATCTGACTACCTGGCTAGAAAGTCTATTCAGCCTTCTTACTCGCCTTAGTTCTTAATTTCATTAAGACATAAACAAGCGCATACGAACTAATCACAAATAGCACACAAATCCCCGCATCGCGCCATCCATTAGAATACTCAGTCAGATTCAGAGTAGCTAGGTACTGACTACCCGTCGCATACTGGCATACTTCGCATCCGGACGTGGCTTGTGGGTTGAGGAGGTTGGCGGCTGAACCAGCCGAGCTAGATAGGTACGCTGATAAGTAATCTGCGCAAGTTTGGCCGTTGTTGGGGGTGTTGAAGACTGCGAGTTCGGAGGTTTTGCATGTTACGGGGCGGTCGTAGGTTGTGAAGACCATCAGGGAGCCTATGAGGTAGGTGAATGGGTTGAGGTAGTAAAGCCAATAACGCCAGAAGGGTTGAATCTGTGTGTATGGCACCAACACGCCGCAGAAGGAGACTAGTACGCTGATCCACAGTGGATTGATGAGAGAAGCAAAGACGGCGCTTGGTGCGTATGCGGCGACAGATTGGCCAATGCCGGTGTACAGGAATTCGTACATCAGCATCACGAAGAACACGGAACCTGCTCTGCTCGAGTCATGCGGCAGTCCGGCTGTGTAATACCAGCAGACGAAGTATAGAACGGCACAGATGACCAGGTATGGCAGTTCTGAGACAATGAGACCAGTGACGAATGGAGCCCAGTGGTACATTTTCGATTTCTTTTCGCGGGTCTCGAAGATGTCGCGGCGCTCGATGAACAGCGGTTGAAGTTGTGCAATTACACCTGGTGCGACGAAGATGAAGTTGAACACTGTGAACAGAATGTTGTGGAGGTCTGCAACTGAGTGTCCGATCATCCAGAATGTGAATCCGTTGAAAAGAGCGGAGCCAATGTGAAGAAATACTTTGTTCATGACATAATCTGTGTTGCGGAATAGTGAGGTGTTCATTCGCTGTGTGACAAGCTTGATTTGAGTCCAATATGCGGTTGCGAATTCATGACCATCATCGGTAGTGCCTGGCGGTTTGTTGGCAGCATCTGCTACAATATGATCCAGATGCTTGACCACAGCTGCATGCTCGGGAGACTCCAACCACACTTTATTCCAGTCCCTTCCCTTGGATAGAGAGCCTGAAACAACGTCGATCATGTGTTCTGCAGGGTTAGCAGCAGATGGACAAGGAGCTCCGTTCCGTGCGAAGTAGTCTTTGATAGTCGCAGAGTCGTCACCGACATCTCCAAAGTAGACGGTTTTACCACCCTTGGTGAGCAACAACAAGGTATCGAACTGGGCGAAGAGTTGCGCGCTGGGCTGGTGGATGGTGCAAAGAACTGCCTGGCCAGCAGCAGCCAGTTTCTTGAGGAACCGAAGGGTATTGAAAGCTGCTTGACCATCAAGACCAGAGGTGGGCTCGTCCAAAAAGATGAGAATGCTTGGTTTGGCGACCAGTTCGACTCCAATTGTAACACGCTTGCGTTGCTCCACAGACAGACCAGCCCCTACACGACCAATAAGACTATGCTCGAGATCATGCAGCTCTAATAGATCGATGACTGTATCGACATATGCAAGTTTTTCTGCGTCGGGTGTGTCTCTGCTTTGACGAAGCAGAGCTGAGAATTCTAGCGCTTCTCTGACTGTCGCAAATGGTTCATGGACGTCTAACTGTTCACAGTACCCAGCGGAGCGCTGGAACGAAACTGGTAGTGGACGTCCATCAACAAGAATTTCGCCATTGATTGAACCTTCAGTCTTGCGTTGTGCAAGGACGTCCATCAAAGTGGTCTTACCAGCACCACTGCTGCCCATCAATGCACCGAGTGTGCCTGGCTTAACCCAGCCTTGAACATCGTTTAGCAATTGTCGAGGCCCACTTGGTGTGGAAACCGTGTAGCATAAGTTTTTCCACGTGAAGACAGACGTGTTACGCACAAGCTCATTTCCTGACTTATTTTCATTGGTGTTTCCCTCCTTATTCGTGATCGAAGCTTGATAGGCGGGCGTCTTCTCTTGCATGTGAGATTCTTCATCACGATGTTGAGCCTCCTTAGCAACCTTGACCTTTTCTCTAGGAATCAAGCTGACGCCACCAGAGCTCTCCTGCTTCCACCGATTTGTGAAGAAGATTGTGAGGCCAGCAAAGAGCGCCCACCAAGCCCATAGAACACCTATGTTTCTCCACTTATGAGAATTCGAGTAAGACAACGACGCAAGGTAGTCGTCGCCACTGAAAGATGAAGAACCCCGAGGAGCACCAGAAATACCAGTGCAGGCGGAATAGGTAGGGTCATTATAGCCTTCACCAAAAGGAACTAGGTTAGTAGCAACACAGTTGATGATTGTGTCGTGAAACTCATTTGCTAACAGACTCTCAAAACCATAGGCCATGGGGTTTATCCTGTATAAAGTCAGCATATACTCGTAGCATTTCCATGACCACATCACTCACCAATAGATCCACACAAACCATGGATGCATTTGCGGTTTCGGTATCTGATAGCCAGCATATGTTGCAATAGTCGCGACTGCGAAGCCAGACACTTTGGAAGCTGCATCGAAGGTCGAAAAGGCGGCACCACATAAACGGAAGAAGGCAGTCATGACTATGCTAGTCACATACAGGAAGAACCAGAAGGTGAAAAATGCAGCTGCCGTAGCTTTCAAGCCGACCATGAAATAGAGGACGACACTGAAGACGGTGACCTGGATGAAGAGAAGTGGGAAATCGGCCGTGATTTGCGCAATGCAAAATGCAGCAGGGTGGTACATAGCAAATTCCTTGTGCTTTGCTAGAACTGGTCGTCCGGTGAACGAGTCTGTTGTCTCGGTCATGGCTACCAGTGCGTTATATAGAAGACCCAGGAAGATAGCACCGCCTTTGACAAAGAGGCCAGCTGAGTTGTCTGGTGCATTGTAAAAAAGCGAGCCCGCAACCAGTGCTTGAATCAACGTCGAGACCTGTTTGATGAACAAGGTCATTTTGTCACCCCAAATCATCTGATACTGACGAGTAATACAAATCGAAACCTGAGTCAAGAATGGTACCGTTGTGGGATGTTGTTTGCTAGCTTTGGACAGAACTACGGCGTTCTCGAAATTGGAGGTAGTAGTCTTGGTCTCATCCCATGTGGGATAGTCGTACTCGCACTCGACTTGCTTTTTTATGTCTGACTTCATGTAAATTTCCTCGAGGGCTTGCGCGGATTTGGGGAAGCTGCGTTCACACTCGGGCCGAATGGCACGTTCAGTGGGCACGGTCACACCTGTGAGAAAATCGCCAACATTGGCAGCATCGTCACATATAAAGCCCTGAGCTTCCATAAAAGGTCGAGCCTCTGCTCTGGGGCCATAGTAGATCTCTCGTCCCTCATCGAGAACCAGGACCTTGTCGAAGAGATTGAAGATGCTGTTGCCTGCCTGGTACAGTGTCACAACAGTCGTTAAACCTAGGATGTCAGTCATTGCACGGATGGCCTTAGTCCACTCCAAAGCTGTGCTGGCATCCAGACCTCTTGTGCTGTTGTCCCAGCAATAAACACTGCCCTGCTGAGCCAAAACTTCGATGATCGACACTCTTTTTCTCTCACCGCCGGAGACTCCACGAACATAAGCATCTCCAACTTTAGTGTCATCTGTATGTGAGATACCCATCGATCGGAGCAGGAAATCTCGAACGGTCTTTTGATAGTCCTGAGGTTTTTGATGCTTTGTCGGCCGGTGTGTCGGAACATTTAGGCGTGTGGCAAAATCCATGGTTTGGCCAACAGTAAGGGTAGGGAAGAAAATCTCCTCTTCGGAGTTCATAATGATTTGTCCTCGATATTTCTGTGCTCTCTTATGATCCATGCTGCCCCAGTTAATGTCGCCTTCGATTTTGTCATAACCATGGCGGCGATTGGCCAGCATATTGAGCAGAGTGGTGCAACCCGCGCCTGGACGGCCAAGGACCAACAGCATCTCTCCCGGCTTGACACAGCCGTGGACTTGATCCAGGATGACCTTACGCTCGCCCGATGCCTTTGCTGCCCTGCTTTCCCGGATTTTCGTAGGTACATTAAACTGGGAGAATGAGTTTTCGTGTATGGCTGTACCAGCTCCGACACCGTAGACTGATAAGCCTTTGAACGTGACACCAAGCGCGCCGGGCCTTAAATTATCTGCTTTCAGATCCTCATACCAGCTATCGACCTCGCTAGCCATGTCCCATGGTTGTTCGTTCTTCTCCTCGCCGGTGTGAGTGTCAATGCCAGCGTCATACAGAGATCGTTGTCGGTCGAGCTCTGATATTTGCGACTGGCCAGATAGGGTCCTCCACAGAGCCTCGCCATTGCCTCGAGCAGGACCACTGGTTGCTGAACGACTATACGGCATAGTAGTCAAATTGAGATGATCTGCATGTAAAGCAGCGACCCCCAAGTGAAGGGGACCACTGGATATATGCTTTGGGAACACATCTGGACATGAAAATTGGCATTAGAGTTCCAGCCTGGCGGATCATCACAAAGCGCGATATCCGCTGGTGATGGATGTGCGAGGACTGCATACGATCAACGTAGGAGCTCCAGTCGGGATAATAAAGCGTACACGCCATGAGTGACCAAAGCTTACTTGCTCACCCAATAGTCCTTAACATTAGCCCGAACACCATCTCATGTCAAGCCGAGTGTCATGGATGAAAAACCGAGTTTTAAACGACGGAAACGATTAAGGTGTGAATATGTCGGGTCGATAACGTCCCGAATGACGCGAGAGGCGAAATTGCTATCGAACACTGACTTGCTACAAGCCTTGGTTGACAGCCGAGAATTTGGATGGATTAATGTAGCTGCATTTATGCAATCTGATAAGATCAACTGCTGCAGCTCCGAGCGGATTTAGTGTGCCGCATAGAATTGTGTCTTACAACCTTACCTACCTAGCCCTGAATACAGCGGATAGGTGTACACTGGGTGCACTCGGAAAAGACATATTAGGCATTATAAGGGGCGGACTCCTTAGGGGCAGTAGGTGCTATAGATTGAGGACTTTAGTGGTGGTCTAATAGGCGGTCAGAGGTGTTATTGCCTAAACTCTATAGGCGTACGTTCTAGCTCATCGATTCCTCGTCAACGTTAATACACGTACTAGACTTCCTACAACCAGTCTACAGCGCATCCTCACCCTAGCATATGCTTCAATCGATGTACGGATTTCATGTGTATCAATGCACGGATATTCCGCCTGCCAATCAGGGGTCTTTATGCGTAATATGCCGTGTCAGTTTGCTCGCTGGAAAGACAGCCAGTGAAGGTGGAATATTGCACCGTCCCCAAGAAATTATCGATTATCTATCCTTCACTTACCGAGATCCAATATTGGTGCCGAGTCCGAGTCGGGTGAATGTTTCATCACGTTCAACATTTCACTTCGCTGCCATGCGGTCGATATACAGTATCACGCGGAAAGACTACTACAGTACAGTACGTTAATGGCTCCCAGTTATCCTGAATCTCGCTGCGTCTAGTTAGTGACCTCGTGGTTGCCACGACTTCGGAGGCTTAAAGTCCCATGAAACTCTTCACTCCTCCACCAATGAAGGCAGGTTCCGTTCTAAGTGATCGATCAGTTCAATACGTTTCGGGGCAACATGTACAATACATAATTAACCACAGCCCTATGCTGACGCGTGCGGCTCTGTACTGTACGAAGTAGTCCACTCCACCCTCGGACCCGGGTGATGTGAAGCCCGAGCCAAAGCAGAGATTTTTGACTTTCATCGTCTTATCAAAGCTTCGGATCTGACTAGGGCCGAGTTCACCTGGCGAGGTAAAGAACTCTACTTGTACTTTCAGTACAACGATCTACTTTGGCGTCTGCTATTGTAGATTCGATACGGACGATATTGCCACAGTTGTGAGGGAAGGACTGGTAAGGTCACTTCATTTGTGATCCATAAGTATGACATGAAGTGTTCTCTCAACCCAAAGTGAGTGCAGATCTGTGGTGGGTTGTACACTTGTTTGTTTGTACATGTACGTGTACAATACAAGGTCAGCAACGACCTGCTATTGTACAGTACAAGCTCAACAAACGACCACGACTTCCCTCCCTACCTTCTTCTCTATGCGCCTTCTCAATGATTGCCACCGATTGGTTGGCTGAATGCTGCGACACATAGACTCAGCAAGAGCTCCACCTTACAGAGAAATGATAACGAGAGCTAAGGAAATCATTCTTTCTCGTACCTTGGAGGTTGTTGCTCGTCGATCTCATGTCGGTATCCAAAATCTGTTGGTGCTTGCTCGTACTGTGGTAATACTTCTCTAGGTTGATACTCTAATGCAGTACCCCGACCAGATTGAGTCACTGCCGTGGCTTCCTCGGCAGCCTCGCGGCTCTTTTGCCGGCTTGTGACGCCCCTGAGCATGCTCAGTGTGTCTTTACTGCTACTACCGCTGCAGCTGCTGATTTCCGCTGTAGTTGTGCTCCCTGCTTCTCCTGCCTCATTTACAAACTGATCGTTCTCATTGTCCTCGGCCTGCTTGCCCTTCAGGAAGTCTGAAGTCTTTGCGAACGCTTCGAGGTCTTCTTTACGTGGATCCACTACTGTGATAGGTCTGCTCCTGTCGCTCTCGATTTTGATTTTCTCTCCGGCAACGTCAAGTTCGAGTTTCCATTTCAGTTCGTACTCGCGGGAGATGATGTAGCTGTGGAATGTGGGAGGTAGTGGTCTTTCGGTATGATGTCGTGCCTTGTATGCCCTTAGTACTGCTGCTAGACCAGGTATCTTTGATAGATCAATGCCTTCTCCGATCGTTCGGGAGCTCTCTGGGGTTGTGTCCTCATCTGTAGTTACAAAGCCCTGCCGACCTTGTGCTTTGCGATGCATTGTAATGGTCTGGTCTACTGACTGACGATCGAGTACTTTTATTTCTGAGTCGGTGCACATCGACTTATCGGATATCATGCCCTTCCACCGGATATACGTTAAGGCTTTAACTGTCAAGGTAACATTATCAATTCTCATATCAGGATACTGTTCAGGAGGTATTGTAGTCCTCTCGTCATCTTGTACTGGCACGGCGTTGACCACAAAAGTTATACCCTTCTCGTCAAGTATTTGTATCGTGTTTGGTGTCGAAATCATGAGTTTCAACGTGAACCTAGGCAAGGTGCTGGAGTTGAACATCAGCTTTGTCTTGTCGTGGATAGTGTTCGAGAAAGAGAAACTCGGCCTTGTTTGTGGAGTACTCCGTTGGTCACGTTCCCATGAGAGAAGTTTGGAGGCTTTGACAGTGTGGAAGATAGTTTGAGTATGCAACGCAGAATGGCCAGCCGCTGAAGCCGTCGGTCTTGATTTTTCCTCCACAGGGGATGGAATGCGAAATTCTATGCCCAGTGGAAGTGCCCGAACCACGGATTCTGAATTTGCCACACTTCTCACGACCAATGGCAGGGTAGCTCTCCGGGTAGACAACAGCATGGATGCTGTTCCCTTAGCCTCTTTGATGGTAGCTGTAACCACATATTCCACGAAAGCAATATATCTGTAGCCAAATCCCCACTGGGAAAACTTGAAGGTTGGTGGCATGGAATGTCCTGACACATAATCTTTGGTAGACAGGAAGTGCTCCTTTTCCTCCCATTGATGTTCTGATTCGTTTATCGTAACTACATCAGGATTTCTTGGGATACCAAGCTGAAAAGACCATGAAAAAGTACCAGGCTTATGTGTGTGATAGCCTTCATAGAGTGTGGCCTTTTGTGAGAAAAGTGGCGCACGGCCACGCCAGTGACTCTCTCCATGGCCATGCGACCGCGTGAAATGCACTGTATTCTAGATTAGCTAAAATTGAGGCACTCTGGTAGGTAAAATGTTTGCCTTTGACGCGTCCATATAGCTCAACGTTTACAGAGCCAATCGCAAAGTCTTGAGATGTGTTCAGAGTCACATCACCAGTAACCTGATTCCCTGGAGAATAAAAGGCTTGGTTGTCCTTTAAGGTGATCGATAAGCCTTCTGATGACTTCGCCTTGGCCCGTGGCATAGTGTAACGGAGTTTCTGGTTGTACGATGTTTGTTCCAGGAAGAATGCTATACGGGTTGCCAGTAGACCGAAGTTTGAACAAGGCCTGTCAATCTGTAACAACACTTCTCAATGTTAGACGCCCTTGCTTGCAGGAATTTATTCAATCCAGGCCAAGCAGGCGGCTCCTCATGTAGCCTTGGCGGAAAGGTCACATCTGTCCATCGATGATCATACTTGTGGCCAAGACTGCGGAATTCTGTGAGGCACTTGTCTTTGCCGGTAACCATGTTTGCGAAGGCTATTTCTGGAAGACTTCCAGAAGACGCCCAGAAACCAGGCAGAAAGGTGTCTTGCATTGATATTGGAGGCATTCTATTTTTTACTAACCACATTCGGAAAATGCTCAGAAGTTCTTCCGTACAGGTCGGAAGCGAATACGTGAGAGCTCCGTGTGAAATGATCGACACTCTCATTTGCTAGAAAGTAGTAGCCATGTGACCTTGTCGTACGCCGCTTCTGCCAAGGTAGAAATTCTCGGTTTGATTCTTCTAAACGGATAAAAATAGAATCAGCTTCGAGTGCAAAGCGTGTAAACAGCAGTCGCTTGTCAGTGCCCACTCAAACCAGACAACTTGACCTGAACGTACTCAATCCCAGACAAGTGGCTTGTTTTGCCCTTACCCTGCTGGATGCCCACTGACAGTTACGATACTATTTGACTGTGTCAGTACCAGGGATATATGACATTGACTTCAAGTCTAAACAGTATTCTCCCTTCACCACGAATGGTACAGATGTCGCTCCGCATACCTGTATCATACATAAATATACATATTTCGTAAAACGATCACGAGCCAACAGCGGCCCTTCTGGTCGCATGTAGCAATAGAATGATTGCATTCTTTCGTCTATGCAGCATTCCCTTACCCTTTTCCTCTTCCGCGGCCTCTTCCACTTGTGGCACCTGTAGCCGCTCTTTTCTTTGGCTTGGGCTCTTCTTCTTCCTCCTCGTCATCCTCATCCTCATCCTCATCCTTGACTCTCTTGCCTTTGCCCTTTCCTTTGCCTCTCGCTCCGCCCTCTGCCTTTGCTTTCGGGGCAGCCTTCTTCTTGGGTGCCTTGATGAACTTGTCCTTTTTCAAGTCAAGCTCTTCGTCATCGTCGCCATCAAGCCCCTCATCGGCCATTCCGACTACATCTTCTTCACTGTCCTCGATCGCCTCCTCCAGGTCGGGCTTATCTCGTTTGCCACCCCCCGTCTTTGCCAAGGTGCTGCCAATCGTGCTTGCTTTCTGGTAGGAGGCATGGTGTGTTTGTGCATTGTACAGTCTGGTGAACTGCGCTTTTGTGGCTGTCTCAATCTTCACTTTCTCCTGATCCATAGGGCCTAGACCAAGCTCCACGATGGCGTCATAATCGTCTTTGGTCAGGTAGTACGAGTCCAAGAAGTCGATTACTTCTTGTGTCACATCTTTACCCTTGTCCATCAACGCTTTGACTGTCTTGTTCCAAATGGCAGGCAGATATTGTTGCCGAATCTCGTGACGATCGCCGGACGCACGCACACGCATATGCCCCTGAATATCCTTGATATATCGAGTCAGCTTGCCTTGTTTGCTATTGTTGCCCAGCCACGAGGTGAATCCAACTTGCCCACCAAAATTGCCATAAACATAGCTGGCGGGTCGGACAAAGCTGAATACTGCGTGCGTGGGCATGAGCGACCACTGTTGTTGAGAGCCATGGATCATCCTATCGACCAGATCTCCGTCGCTGATACTTGAGGCTGCATTGTCGGCCATTTCGAGAAGCTTCAACGCATGCTCCTTGCCATTGTAGCCGGTTGTGCGAGCCATTTTTGTTTTCAAGTAATTCTCTTGAAGCATAAGATAGCTGAACTCGTGGTCGTTGAAGTATAGCTCGATTTTGTCATTCAACGTGGCGGTCGATGCATTCGTGAACATCTCTGGTCGAAGGATTTTATTGACAACGTCCCAGGGTTTGAGGATGACATGCTTCTCCCAAGCTTTGGACATGGCTTTGCCTTCGCCGTGATCCAGCTGTTTATTGTCTAGCTTGATGGTGGAAATCATGTTAATGATCTGGCGAATATCTGCATGGCTGCCTTCAATGATTGCATCGATAACCGGTGTCGGCAATTTGAGGCCTTCTCGGTAACAGATGGTCATGATTCGTGATCTGATCATGTCGGTTGTTGGTCGTCTGAACGGGAAGTCAGCGCACACGAAATCGAAGGGTTTCATTTTCTGCAGTTTTCGATCGTTGCAGATAAGAATCATGGGAACTTGGGTCTTCTTTGCCACTGCTGCCATCGCACCTACACCTCCTCGATCACCCGCTGACATGCCGTCGACTTCGTCCATGATCAGTAGTAGCTTTTTCTTCGATTCATCAACTTTCTTGCCATCTCCAGCGAAATAGCCCAGTAAGGAGGTAGTATCGAGTACTCCTTTCAGCCCCGTCTCGACAAGTTTCTTGCTGCGAGTATCACTGGCATTGCTTTCCACTACATCGTATCCTTCAAGCTTGGCAACCAGATGGGCCGCAGTCGTTTTGCCAATACCTGGTGGGCCATGCAGCATCGCGGCACGGAAGATGCCATTGCCATCAGCTCCAGCCTGCTTGAAATTATGTTTCTGCCTCGAGGGCCAGTTTCGTAACCAGTTTTGCAGCTTTTCCACCAGGCTTTTGTTTCCACATACTGCTGCCATGTGGTCCGGAGCATATTTGTCGACCCATAGGCGGTCGTCAATTTTCAAGCCCTTTGGCTTGTCAGGCACTGCTAAGCCTCGTGCTGCAGCGCTTGCTTTTGCTTCCTTTTCGGCTTGTTTTTGCCGCTCTTTCTCTTTCTTCTCCATATCCGCCGCCTCTTTTTTCGTGGCTTCTTCTGCCTTAGCCTTCTTCTCAGCGTGCTGTGCAGCGGCCTTGCTATCACCACCATTGGCAGGCATTGACCGGATAATTTGGAATAGCCCGTCTTCATCAATAGTCTTGAGATTGAGCTTCTGTATGGTCTCAAGCTTTTTTGGTCCAGCCTCAGCTCCCAGGACAACGAAATTGGTCTTCGAGCTTGGGCCGGAGGTAACTTTTCCACCATATCGCTTGACCAGATTCTGGCCCTCCTCTCTGCCCAAAGTCTCTAGTACACCTGTGAACACGAAGGCCATACCAGCAAGGCAGTTTTCTGCACCAACTGGTAATTCTTTCGCCCCTGCATTTGCAGGTGCCACAGCAGCGTTTCCTCCGCCAAACTGGAACTTTCTAGTTTCGTCTCTTGGCGGTGGTGTTGGTGCACGGACAGTCTTGATGCTGGCCAGCACCTGTGCTACTTCGCTGTTTTCGGCCTCCACTTCTTTCTTCGCACGGGGTTTGCGAGTGGTCGTGCTTGTCGATTTACGCTTCTTCTTGGGTGTTGGATCTTCTTCATCTTCTTCCTCGTCCTCGTCTTCCTCAGCCTTTCGCTTCTTGGAAGTTTTTGGAGTCGATTTCTTTTTCTTCGAGTCAGATGCACCATCCAAAGCTGCAACCTCGACCATCTCAAGATCACTATCTTCCTCATCTTTGTAGTTCTTCTTCTCTGCTGTCCGCTTTGTAGGTTTCAAAGGTGTGTCATCGTCATCAGAACCCTCGTCGTAGTCATCTGCTTTGCGTCCTATCTTATAATCGTCTGCGTGTACATCGTCATCGCCTCCATCTTTGTCATCATCGACCTTCATTGCTGTACCATCTTCATCCTCATCCTCATCTGCTTCTTCCGCATAGGTCACTTTCGCACCTTTTCTGGCTGATCGGCGGCCCGAAGCAGGGGTGTGCTGTTCCTTCTGAGCGGTCTTTTTCGGCGTATGTACCGACCCATTAGTTGAGGCTTTTCCATTCTTGGCTTTCTTGCTATCAAAATAAGCTGAACTAGTCGTTTCTTCTTCTTTGGGCTCTTCTGTTGTCTTCCTTCGTTTCACAGGGGTTGACTTCTTTGGTTTGGTCTCCTCGACATCATCGTCATCTTCATCTAAGACCACTTTCCGTGGGCGACCCCTTCCAGCTGGCTTCTTAGTCGTCTGATATATAGAATTAGCTTATTACCAACGTGAAATCTGAGAAATCTCACCGAGCCTACTGCTTCCACTGGTGTAGCTGGCTTCGCAGCACCTCCACCACCGAAGAAGTTGCGAATGTCAGGCATCTCACTGGCTCTCGGGATGTAGGATGAAAATGTCTCAGAATCTCGACATGATAAGCAAACTCGAAACGTGCTAAGTGAAAAGGTAGAACAGACTCAACTGGTTTTCAAACGACGAATGCGATGTTCGTCCTTGCAACCTATTTCGGAAGGAGTGTTCATGACGCGACGCGCTTTACCCGCGATTCAATTAAGCAAGTCATCTAAGCCTCGTTCAGCCTTGCGTAGTAACATTGATATCCGATCCAGCGACATTACTCGAGCATCAATGGTCATCTTCATCACAAAGATATTCTAATTCAAAGCACCTTTTTTTGCCCTAGCGGTCCAGTGGAGGAGGTTGCTTAACCAACATCGACCGACGTTCAGTGGTACACCAAGGGCGCGAGTGAGCTTCACAGGAGTGCAACCATACTCAATCGCAAAGCAAGCAGCTACAACTTCAAGTTCTTGGACTCGCCAAAGGGCCCTGCACTCTGCGACCTTGTCTGTGCACGTTCCCAGTCTGAGTGCATTCAAGATAGAATGAGCTCGTCCTCATTACGGCCACTGGGTAAGCCAGTCAAGATACCTTCTGTATACCACCTTTCTAACCACCTCCGCAGCCGCCAGCTTCGAAGCAATGTCCATTAGTCAGTGTCAAAGAGTGACGAGCTTCCGACCTCGGGTATCGATAATCAAAGTCCAGAGTCCATTCTCGAGATCACGACAACAGCCCTTCCAACGAACTTTCACATCCTCCTCGCGCAGCCATGACTGGCTTCGTCCCAACAAACCCGAAAAAAGCAAATCAATGGTCGGCCGCCCGCGCATGCAAACCGGCGGCTCAGTTCGTGGCACAACAGTAGTATGGGGTGACTACGGTCTTCGAATGAAAGACCACGATCGACGAATAAGTGCCAAACAACTCAATCTCGGATACCAAACAATCGCCAACAAGCTCCGTGGTACGAATTGCAAAATCTACACTCGTGTATCCGCGAACATTGGTGTGTATACCAAAGGTAACGAGGTGCGTATGGGTAAGGGAAAGGGTAAATTCGATTACTGGGCTGCTAGAGTGCCGGTCAGCAGAGTGGTATTCGAGCTCAGTGGGACGGTGCACGAGAAGGTTGTGAAGGAAGCATTCAGACTGGCAGGCAACAAGTTACCAGGGCAGTGGGAGTTCGTGAGGAAGGGCGATCCACCGGTGGTAGGACTCACGAAATTACAGAAGGGCATCACATTGGAAAGTCTAAAAGAGGCAAGGAGAAACATAGAACCCCTGGACAAAGACGGAAGTGACGAGGGTCTAGTGATACCGCCGAGCTTGACAGATCAGCCACCACAGACAGTGTCTACGACAACTGCGACAGCAATATAGAAAACACTCGGTGTAATAACAATAAATTTGTACTCGCAATATCAAACAGCGCTGGCCGTTATCCCACTTGATCCTTCTCAAGCACCAATATTATGATCATGGGTTCTATCCCCATCGTTAACAGAATACTGCTGCGCACCCCTCGGATTCTTGTCCCCCTCAAGCTCACTATCAGCCTTCGTCCCCCCAAACCCCCCCTCCTGTTTCGCCGACCCAATCCCCCCAGAATTCGTCATCCCACCCATCCCGGACTCCGAAATATTCTGTCCATACCGGATATTCTCCGTCGTTTGTTGCGCTCGGTCTGCATCGACACCGCTGGTTTCGGTTGTTGTGTTCGGCATGCTACCTGTCACCACAGATACACACATGTTAGCAAAGATTCCCCTCCTTAGGAACAGGTGCGAGGGAAAGGATAGGTAAGTACTGACCACCAAGCATCCCACTAGATTTCTGATGCTCCTCCCCAAGACCCTTATAACTCTCATACTGCGGCGTCTCCCCTCCCGGCGACGTATCCATCATCGTCGTCTCATTCGCCCTCGCACTTCCGGAATCTCTCTCAGTCATTCTTTCTCGATTCCTGCTTTCCAAAGAAAATGATGAGACGGTTCGACTTAAGATATTGCTTTCTGTGCTTCCTCGTCGTGATGTATTATCGGCAGCACTGGTGCTTGAAGTCGTGCTTGATGTACTTGACCTCCGACTGTGTGTAGGACTGGACGATCGAGATGGACGGGTATTATTACTTGTTGATGATGAGGAAGTAGAGGATTTATTGAATTCGGAGAGCCAGTGGCAGGATATGACGTTTTCGATCTCTTGGGTTAGGACGTGGAAAAGGTCCATTAAGAATATTTGGTGGGGATTGCGTGCATCTTATATAGGGCTGTGTCTGTGGATGAGAGGTGCGATGTGTACAGTATTCTGCGCTTGCTGGGGGTTGCGGGATATGGAGTTGATGGGTGTGATGTCATGGGTTTGTATGACGAGGTTTTTGGGTGGGATGGACGGTTGAGGATATGTTATAGAATGATACTACAGCAGGCGATTGGATGTATTGGGTATTTTGATGGTAATGTGTTTGATTTCTTGAGTATGTCCGGGCGGGAATGGTGATGGCTTGTGTGGACACGAGCACTACAGGTTTACAGGAACGAGACATAGAAGGGGAAAGTGTTCGTGGATCTTGTTTGACTGTGTAATTATTCAAGCCTATGCCAGGATGTGCCATCGTGCAATGATGTGCAATAATACCGAGACTTGATTCTTCGCCCTGAACTATCATGTTTGTAGAGTAAGATCGAGTGAGCTGCCTTCGTCAGGGTGATGAGTGGTACTGTTCTGGTGTTAGCGATCTCCCCCCTGTAAAATGATGAGGATTGAGGTTACCATTTCTGTTTAGACTTCATCTTCACCAGCGAGCTCTACCGTAGCATCTGCTTCTTCTTCTTCTGCGACTGCTTCTTCCTTGATCGCTGCAACTTTCTTTGTGCTCTTCTTAGCCTTCTTCGTGGGGGTCTCACTGCCCTCTTCCTCGTTGCCATCATCTGAGTTGGCTCGCTTGTTGCTCTTAGGAGTCTTTGATTTGGTTGCCTTGGTAATCTTCGCAGGAGTTACGGGTTGAGCGTCATTACCGTCTTTTGCGACCACACGAACATGATCCTTGCTGCCCTGAAGAGAATACTTGTTGCCTGCTTCGACGATTGATTTGAAGCGGCGTTGAGCATTTTGAGGGGTGTTGATGGCAAGTTTCCGCGCAACTGCAGCATAATTAGGTCTGAATTCCTCTGCGTCTGCCAGAACTACAAGCAGGAACTCAATCTTCTCTTCTGGTGTCAAAGATGCCATTGTTCGTAGATAAGATGTGGTTGATAGGAAATGGTTTGTGGTCTCGTAGCTATGTAGGTGAGATGGGGAGGGAAGGTTGTGAATGTTTTTGAGACAGAGCCTTGCAAGTAAATAAAGTTTGACCAAAATATTCGGCCACGTTTGTAGTGAAGAAAGGATGAAAGTGTTGATCAGCAGTTCGGAGCAACTGAAAATTCATACTGCTCTTACTTCGCATTGTTTCTGCAAGATATCTGGAGACCTCTCTCAGCAACCGGATCTGTGACCAGCATGTCATGCACAAGTAACTGAGAACAGGGCATTTCTGGTGCCTCCCACGAACTGAAGTCGAACGTTGTTCCTCAGGCGGGCTGTTATTCAAATGATTTCTCCTGAGCTGGAGGCATGTCCTTTGGCAGAAGAGTGCAGTCCTTTCTTATCAACGCGAGAATCTAAGACTTGGTGAGTCAACTTTATCGCGGAGTACCAGCCGATGAGTACTGCACTCAATCTGACAACGATCTCATAACACCCTCGAATGCCACCAATGCAGCTGCATTTGCTGGAAATGCTCGGAGGAAGCAAGGCAGAAAGCCTCGCCAGAAAGCACGGTATCCTCCTTCTTGATACACGGTTCTCACCGCATCCTTCCACCGAGGGAAGCGTGGCGTACCATCTTTCAAGCCACCTCCCAGAGGGTCAGTCATGATTCTCTGCTTAACAACATCGGTTGGATAGGTCGTGAGCCAGAACACTTGAGCGCTGAGACCGCCGGCCCAAAAATTGATCGCAGGAGTTGAGAGATTTGTGTGTTGGACGAACCACTTCGAGAACAGGTCATAACTTCCCCACCAGAAGAAGAAGAACGAACGGAAAATCAACGTTGAATACAAGCCATGCCACAGACCTCGGATACCATGATACTTCAATATCTTTCTCGTGCAATCAATCGGGCCAGAGTACAACCTATCCGCCTTATTGGCAGCGTACTGGATCTGCAATCGTGCCTTGACATGTTCGACAGGTGCGGCAATTAACGATACAGTACTGCCAGCTCCGATACCAGCCAAGCCGTGGCCAAAGGAAGGCAGGGTGTTCTTGTTGATTGTTTCCTCGCTTACAAAGGCCGGGTTGGTCCAGACATTCTCGAGCAGTAGTCTTCGATATATTGTCAGACTACCCAGCATCAATGAGTCCATTACCATCCAACCCAGTAAAGGCGGGGTTGCTCCTTTGTAAAGTCCTGGGATGCCCTCTTTCCGAACAGTTTGCAATACACAGTCCAGAGGTCCGTGAAATCGGCCATACTCAGCGGTTTGCATGCGCACCTTAATCGTATCGAAAGGATGCCCAACACTCAGTTTCGCAATGCCTGAGAAAACTCCCGCTACAAAGCCTCGATAGTTCTTCACAGTCGCTGCCTTAGCAGGTTGTCCCTGCCCGATAGCTTCATTACTGCGGTTCTGTGTGTCTGGATTAGCGACAGTGCTGCTTCTGATTAGCTGACAGTACTATCGTCGTTGTATCTGGGACAGCGCACCTGTCAAGGCTTGCCGACATCACCGTGCCTCAATCACAGAGACTAGATCTGCTGGTCTGTACCTAAAGACAAAGACGAACATGATGTACAGTAATATGACTGTCAGAATGCGCAAACACAAAGTCATTGAAGGTTCACACCAGAGGTCGATCGCTTATCTCCGAGATCGGCAAAACTTAAGACCGAGATGGCCGATGATGATCCATCCATCACAGATCGTCCAATTGAATCGTCCTAACAAAGTTAACAATCGGGTGGACATGGAACGATCACGACAACCATCGACGGCTTTGAAATACCTGAACTTAGGTTACCACGTGCAAAATGTGACTTTATGAAGCTTGAGAGTGCTTGCTCTCCTTGACGACCATCAACTGTGTGTGACATATCAATACCACATCGTCGACTAGCCATAGAAAAGATGCAAGAGGCGAAGCAGCATCAGTCAGCACCCAATGGACAAGCGCATAGTCCACCTAAGAGAGTGTGGACGACATTGATCACGAACACCAAGTATCTATCAGGGTTGATCACACTGGATTATTCTCTGAAGAAGAGTGGTTCAAAGTACCCATTGATTGCGCTCTACACAGATGCTTTCCCAGAAGAAGGCAAAGCTGCATTGAAGGCACGCGACATTCCAATGAGGAGGATAGCATATCTATTACCGTCAGTGCCCAAGCAGTATGCCAACGATCCTCGTTTCTACGACTGCTGGAGCAAACTGGCTCCCTTTAGCCTAACTGAGTACGATCGGGTCGTACAGCTCGATAGTGATATGCTTGTGCTGAAGAACATGGACGAATTGATGGATCTCGAACTTGATCCACCGGAAGCGAATGGCGATGGGAACAGGGTGTTCGCTGCCAGCCATGCATGTGCCTGTAACCCACTCAAGAAACCACACTATCCCAAAGACTGGGTGCCGGAGAATTGTGCTTTTACATCCCAGCACAACGACCCTGACAAGGCCCAGAAAGAAGGAGCACCGCCAACAGCAGGTATTGCATGCCCCAATGGAGGTCTCCAAGTCGTCAATCCCAGTAAAGGTATCTACGATAAGATCCTGGATACTTTGCAGAACGGAGACTTAACTGCGAGTTATGATTTCGCGGATCAAAGTCTGCTCGGCGAACGGTTCAGCGGGAGGTGGGTCACTATTCCTTACATCTACAACGCTCTCAAGACTATGAGATCAAAAGGTGTTCATGATGCGATATGGCGAGATGATGAGGTCAAGAACATCCACTACATTCTCAGCCCTAAGCCGTGGGATGAGACCGAGGAGACCGCATCGAACGAATCACATCTTTGGTGGATCAAACTAAATGACGAACGGGTAGCAAAGGATAAGGCAAAAGGCGTACAGGATGGATTTTAGGATGGTCGCAAAGGACAAACCCTTGTCGCCACCATATGCATATGGTAGAGCTGGTTCGCGAGCTACACTGTTTCCAGGTCAGACGTAGAGACTCACCTTTGGACGGCTAGAGCGCTTGACACAACGTTGGCGAGCGATCAGCCTTGCTTCTTTGGATAGCCAGTACTTACATACCTTGACTTGGAAAAAGTCAGGATCTCTTTATCTCTGTCCGATCTTCCATGCGGCAGGCAATGGTGGTCCTCGGATTGTTTCCCAATGCATGTTTCTCCATGACCAATAAACTCGTACGCGTCCTCTAGTCTTCCGCATCCCGAAGGTAGGAAACCAGCAGCAGACTTGTGGAGTGATCTTCACAGACATTCTAGCTTCCTGATAGAACGCTAGCAAGATTGTATTTGATCACGAGATTGGCTCGTCGTATTGCAGTGTGCTTTGTCTGCAGCAATCATGATGGACAATGTGGGTGCGAGGAAGTTCATGCACAGAAGTAGTCGTGTGAGCCGCAGTAGGTAGAGATTATCGATGAGATCCATGAGAATTGCCTGTACGACATGGAAGAAACAAGCGTCTCGACTCAAATACCTAGTTAATGCAGCTGCCCAGATCCAATCACAAGAACACTCGATAAGTAAGCAAGTGGCAAATGGACAGTGCTCACTCACGATCTGGCAATTGGAAGCCTCAAAAAAGAGACTGGAAGCCAGTCAGAAATGCAGTAGGGGCGGCAGCCTGCGATACACCAATACGAACGCTGCCAGCCCGCAAAATGGTGAGGCGAGATCTGTCCAGGCAAAACCATGCTGGTCCAGAGCTGCTGCATGCTGAAACACTCGCCTGTTCTCTGTCGTTTTCACCGCGGCACCGATACAGCTCCTCTTATTGGCTTCTACCCCTGCTTCGGCCATGAGCAAAGGAACTTCGGCCAACCCTTGACAGCGGCGAAGTGGTGCTTCGTATTGGTCGGAAAGTGTGACAAGAAGTCGATGTCGACTTTAGCGGCTCGGACCAGACATGGACAATTGCCCTTGACGGGCACCATGCAGCAAGCGACACATTTCCCAGCGACAACTAAACTCATTAGAGCCTAACGCGCTATGAGAACACCACACATCCGCGTAAAATGGCCCCTGGTCCTATCTTGCTACTGCCCTGCAGTGCACTGTGTACATCAAGACTCGAAAGATTGGTGAGGCTAGTTGCTGCATTGCATTTCTCTGTACCCGCTCTATCTACCTAACGATATTATTGCCCAATGCCTCTGATGTGGGCGTGTACAATTGTTCTTCGATGCTATCCTCACACCAAGCCTGGCTGAGGACAACAATTTTCTAACTCTTGGAATGTCCATGTGAATACTCAGCTTGACTGTCATTCATGCCGGCAAATTAACCATCGACTACCTCAGTTGATCTTCTCGCACTTGTACTTGTTCGTTACCAGCACCTGCTAGTACAGTACTATTCGCAACCCGTGACACAACATCTGTCAACCACGAACCACTCCTTGCATTGCAGCAAACCTCGTTGCCGGCAACGTCACAATCCAGGAACGTCAATACGCCGTACGACCGTTTATCTTTGCTTGCATAAGGGCACTCAAAAGAAGTTGTTCCATATACAATTCCCCACCCACTCACCGCTTCAACGCCAACTCACAACTCTCGAGCACTACATGAGCTCACTACAACCGTACTGCAACCTACGGTTCTGGTCGACTAGTCGGCTGAACTGTAGTTCATCCAACAATTGCATTCCACCACTTGGCCGAGAATATGTGCACCAAGACCAAAACGAGCTTCGGCTGCGGTCATTGTATCAAAACTCTTGCGGACTGCGATACACCAAGATGCACAACTATTGAGAAGTGGGGAATCCTCAAAGACATAGATTGTCCTCAATGCAAGATGGCCGGTCCAGGTTTGACCAGAGGCCTGCATGGCCGTGGGCGATATGGTCGGGAAATGAGTCGAAATCGAGATCGAAGACGCTCACCTCTTCGATCAGCCTCACCCGAAGCCGTCACCCCATCTTCAGCCTCAAGCAGACACCAGGCTGTAAGTCCTTGGGCACCAACACATCGTGCACGCTGTCTTGAAAAAGAGTGGGTTACACCAACGAGGCAACAAGCAGATGATGCTTGGTTGGCCGAACATCTACGTCGCATGTGCGATCTCGAAGAGAAGACCTCTAAGATGTCATTGAAGTCCAAGCACTCCAGAAGGTCTTCATCAGTCTCCAGTTATGAACGTCTTATTGAGCTAGACGAAGTTGAAGAACCTGAAGAACTTGAAGAACCACGTACTCCCACTCGGCATAAGTCCTTCCACACTCAATCTTCTGAATGCGAAACCTCCGAAGACTCAGAACTTTACTATCCTACACATCGTCACCGAGATCGGAAAGTCAGCCACACTAGCTCCGGTAGCATGCCTCTCTATCAAGAAAGCCCACGTGCCCGGGCGACTCCACGCAAGACCAAAACATACCGTGTTCCAGCAGTATCAGAAGTTGCCCTGCAAGAGATCAACGATGCCAAACACAGATACCGACCTCGTCGTACCAAGACGGAACCCTATTGTTCACAGTCGCACTGTTTCAATACTCCTATCACCAGTCCCATGCTTGCTAATGGTCCTTGGATACCTCAATACGAAATGATACAGCCACTGCACCATGAACACTACTACCCACGAACATACCCAGTTTATTGATAGGTCCAGCATTTCGAGTTATTTATTGTTCTTAGAAGGAGTTTCAATAACGTTGTCACACCCAAGATGACTGTCACCCACATGTACTATACCAGCCAAATCTTCAATGTATCTATGCTTATGGATTGATTAGCAGGATTGCAGCCATTTGGCAGGAACATCTACACTGATGGAAGAGTGAATATACTGATGATTGACGGGAATGTCCATTGAGCCACCAGTCTTGAGAAGTATTCCAGCTTCAATCCCTAGTCATTGATCTCATCCACATTCTGACCACGTATAGTAGTATCCCCTACCTCCCTCCTATTCACAAGTCCGTGTCTACTCTTCGTGCCATGCCGCCCAGTGATGTAGGTAGGAACTATCCACGCCCTCCCGGCCTGTGTAACCGCCCCATCCATCACAAAGCACAAATATCTTTCCAAGTTCAAACGCAGTTCGAGACGGATGTATGACAGCAGTGTACCGTAACCGTAGATACGCCTTATTGCCTACCTAGGCAACTTTTTTAAACCCTATCACAATACGAGTATATTTATACCGACTTATCGAATACTTAACACGGATACCACGAAGCTTGTTCTTACTGTAACGCTTGATACGTGCTGTAGTCTTTGAACTGCTGGGAGCCTGGTAGGACTTGGGGGGAGAGATACTATGTAATTGTTATTATTGTAGATACTGTAGTGGTGGTGGTCGTGGTCGTGGTTGCTTGAAAGAAGTGTCATTGGTGGTGTTTGTGAGACTACAGGACTCGGCGGGCACAGTGCAATTGGTGGTACAAGGTTTTGATGTTATTGGGATGAACCCATCCAATGTATACGTACATATACCACCACGGTGGGACGGGTGAATTGATTTACTGTGGTAAGTGTGGTTGATGGTAGACGTATTACATATGTACCGTAACTCTAGAGATTGACCCTGATACAGCGAGTTACCACTCAAGATCTACCATGACTAAAGTATAGCTATAGAATTGATTACAGTCCAGCTGCCAGCATCAGTCCATAACCAAGTGTGATGATGACTACAAAAGCAAAGATCGAGCTGGGTATACCTCTAGTCAAGAAGTGTTTGACCTTGAGATATCGGACACCAGTTTCAGGCACTTCCATCATGATTGCAGCTATATCCATGTCAGTACAATATTCGGGAAACATAAGGAGTGATATATAACTTACTCATATTAGGAAAGCCAGACGTAGGCAGACCCATAGCACCACTAGCCATCAGTACTGTACCCATGACAAGCAGGTTAGGGTGTGGTTCATCCATGTTCTGGCCCACACTTGCCACTAAAGGCAGGATGATCAATGCTGCGACTGTATGGCTGATGAAAGTTGCAACGACAAACACTAACGCGGCAAACACCACAAGGACACCGTAGATACTCATGCTAGCGACAGATCCTGTAATGCCCTTTGCGATGGTATGTAGTAGACCGGATGAACTCACAGCGCTTCCTAACGAAAGACCACCAGCAGCGAGGATGATGATCGTCCATAGGAAGTTGTTGAAATCCTCTTTTGTCAGAATTCCTGTGCCAAAAAACAGAACGATCGGGATAACGGCGATGACGCCCATATCTCCAAAGACGTTGTCGAGTTGATGGGAAAAGCACCATAGTCCTATGGTGGCGAGTGTGATGAATATAATAAAATACTGTCTTCCGTTGAGGCGGTCTCTCATAGGTCGTAACGGAACAATTGTCGTGCCTTTACCAGGCTGGAACGTCAAGAGAAGAAGGACCCATATAAGCAGGATGACAACGATACATACTGGAAGAGCCACGAAAAACCAAACTCCCCAGGAAGGCTGTGGCTTCATATTTTGGAGTGCTATGATGTTTTGTGGTGAAGATATTGGCGAGGCTGCACCACCCATATTCGATGCAAGCGCGATACCCAGGATCAGCGCTTTGGACATGTTACTATCTGCCGGTAAATTGCGGAGCATAGGCTGGATGATACTGAAGCAGAGAACAGGCGCTGCCACATTGGATATCCACATGCTCAAAAACATTGCCAGGAACATGCTCGTCAAGAGTACTGTACGGGCTTTTGTGCCTGCTTTGCTAAGAACGAAAGTTGCCATCATTTTGGCGATTTGGTATTTCGAAAGAGCGGCGGCGATCGTGAAGCCACCAAGGAGGAGCATGATAACGGGTGTCCACATGGATGCAAAGACAACCTTTGTTGCTTCTTTCGTGCCAAGGCGACGGTGAGGCTTGTCCTCCTCACGCATGATACGGAGGATGACGACAAGGAAGGGAACAAGCAAGGAAGTGACAAAGAGAGGGATTACTTCCGTCGCCCAGAGGAGTGAAACGAAGATCAGCATTGCGAGGCAATTTTGCTGTTCGGGTTTCTTCATAATTGGTACGAAGAGAAGGATGAGAAATATGGCAATTATGCCAATAAGGGTAAAAAATGAGCCGCTGAGTAACCACGTCGGGATTCTGTAACGACCAACGGGCGTTTCGACTTCCTTAGATTCGGTCAGGTTGTCATCCCCTTGTCTCCTAGACTCGCTTCGGTCTGTAGGGCCGCCAAGCAGAGTTTGTCGTACTCCCAAATTTGCCGCTTGCGCACGTCTCTCAATGCCAATCATTTCTCGCCAGACAGTGTTTCGTTCCCATACTACATGTTCCCGAAGATGTAGTCGCAGTTCCCGCTTGGCTAGGGCTATATCGCCTTTGGTAGCGATCTCTGCGTATAGGCTCTCGGCAAGAGATACATTGGAGTCGAGCTTTGTCATGGTTGCTTCACGGAATGGATACGACGGTTCCACACTCTTTTCCATGTATTCTTTTCGTATGTCGCGGTCGCAAACCTTGTCGTATTTCTTCGCAGCCTTCTTAAAACCTGTTTGATTGAGCTGTATAAAGGATTTCAACTCGGATAATGAGACATAAAGATTAATGGCGCTCTTTTTCAGCGAGATACCAGAATCATACAATGACGTGAGCTGTCCTGGATCTGAGAATTCCAGATCCATCGCAAAACTTGCCCGACGTTTAATCGGGGAGGTTGGAGCCGGCAGACTTTCTCTCGATGAGGTCAAATCAGAATGTGCAGAGTGTACCGGAGGTTGCCAAACACTTTTGCTCCGCTGCTTGACCTGAGATTTGTCCTTTTTCTTGATCATGGCAGCATTATCGTCAATGTCACTATCGCTGTCGTCGTGTTCCTCCTCAATACTCATGCTCATGGTAGAGGCTCGACGTCGTCTGCGAAACGGCGCACCTCCGAACATGCTACCAGCTCTGCTTACCTTCCGGCTATTCTCAATACTGACGACGTCGTCCATGTCAATACCGGCAGTTTCGTGTTGGTAAGCTTCGATGTCCTTTTGTAACTGTTCCAGCTCACTGAAGATTTCCATTTCTTTCAATCTGTAGAAGGAACAGACTTTCTCGAGCTCGGAGTCCAAAAGCCGTTTGAATGTAGTATCAGGATCGAGCCTCTGCCCGTCCAGCAAAGAGGATTCTTCATCGTGACCGTCTGCACCACTACTCTGATTTACCTGTTTTTCAAGAGTATATATAGACTTCTTCAAATTGCTGTAGGCAATGTAATTACTACTCCAGTCCGGCACTGCATTGAACTGAATACTGTGTGAGAACTTCATCTCTTCCGTTTCCGCTAATTTCTCGAGTTTCTCAAGTCGTTTTCGGTGCAGAAGTGTGTTTCGACGTCCTTGGTGGCTTATAGATTGCGATCTCGCAAGAGGCTGCAGCTCAAATTCGATAGTCTCAGGCCGAGAGGATGTACTGGTGACTGTTTGAAAAACCTTCGAAGGCCGCTTTTTGGCGGAAATGCTCATCGACTCGAAACATTCATGCGCCTAATCATGTCCTCGTGAGCATGTGGATCAAGGCAGTCATAGCTGGAGGAACATCAGTTCACAAACCAGACAAAACTAGATGTTAGTGTCGGGTATTCCGTACTGCAGTGGGTGAAGCTCCACCAGCCAGTGGAAGTAGCGGCGGCCGCGAGCGTGTCGGAGAACACAGTTCTTATTGGTTACCATTTCTGTGGCATGAAATGGCCAATCACAGCGAGGGCATTATTCTAGGACTTTGACCCCAGCCCTGTGTTATACAAGTTACCAAGCACAAGTTACCAAGCACAAGTACCCTCACGTCACCATCATTTAGTTCCTTTCGGTGTTGGTCGCTGTGTCCTATAAGGTTGCCAACCCAATCAGTTTTGTCTTGCTAATCCAAGGAAACGCCGAAGATAGGGCTCTGTGGTGAAGCACCGGCCACGATGGTGGAGGATCGGAGCTCAGAAGGAGTTCTGTCGGTGGGGAACCAGGATCATGCAGGACAGAAGTTTTGTTCATGGGAGCTGACCAACGGTGGTATGAAGCATTCAAGGAATGCTGTGGCTACGAAGGTAAGACCAACATCTAGAGTAAAGACACTTCCACGACAGATCCAGCACAGCATTTAAGACATTCCGAGGCGTCTTACCACGAATACCAAATCGTGTCCGCGTCCGTGCCTGCTCCAAGTCTGCATCAATCGCGTGAAAGTGTCCACGTATCATAGATATGAGGCGAACTACAATATCTTGCAACAAGGCGGGCAAATCTGCTTGAACAAAGACACTGGTCCACGAGCACGAGGACGGCCCGTATGGGTTCCGGCTAAATTCCCACTGCTTTGTTACCGGCGAAGGTGTTCGGGACAAATTTACTTGCAGGTAAGAAGACACGACATTCTCACAGCCAAGAGAGAACAACCCGAACAACCGCTATCAAAAGTTCCATGACTCCAGTCTCAAGATCGTGTTATTCCACCCCATCAACGTTAAATAGCCGTCCTTAACACCACCTACCGTACTTCCACGCCGGCCAATAGGGAGCCCGAGAAAACCCACCTCACTGACACCGATACAGAAACTAAATAATCACAAGACCCTCGTCCTATAATCTTGGATTCGAGTGTACACTCCCTTATCATCTGGTCGAGTATGAACTTGAGAACCCCTGCACCAAGAGTGTCATTCCTGGGGCCAGCGGGTTGTTACATGATCCTGGTCGAAGTGGAACTCATAGGTGAGGAAGTTGCACAACTAAGGTATAAACATCGGATGAGCTAGTAGTTTGTCCAAGACACGACACGAGACATGGAGGTCCCGTTGCTCGAATTCTCTACTGCATGATATTGTTCTTGGAGAGATGGATCGGTGTCAGCAAATACCGTGTATCTGGAAGTGGGACGGACGCTTGATGTCACTGGTGGCCTTGGATGTTTGTGTCCTGCAACTTAAACAGTGAGTGCGTAGATTTCTGTTTGCAATGAATGATGTGATTTGTTTCACAGAGTGATGAGCGAGATAGACTGGGGAAGAGGTTCTGAAAATAAGGTCGAGATATGTTCTCTGGAATACTCACCTAGCCGGAAGGTTGATGTAGAGTGCTGGTTGGTAATGAGACCAAGGCAGAATCTTAAGTGATGCTTAGGAAGGTACCACGTGTGCGCGACTGACTGACATGTCGGCTGATCTGGCTACAGCCACGCAAAATATATGCATTGAACGCTAAACATAACGTCGTCTATCTATCTGCAGGACGCCCTCATCCGGATAAGCTGAGTAAACCAGGACAGTGTAACACGCTAAGATAGATCAAACCCAGCCCCAGAATTAGCAGCATACAGCAACTTCTCCATCATAGTCTTCTCATCCGCATATCTCGGCAACTTCAGCAGATTAACACAAGTACTAGTACTCGGCAGACGCGTCTGATCTTCACTCGAGTCGCGGATACTGAATTTCGGGTTCAGATGACTGAACCCCAACAGTGGTGCTCGTGGTGTACTGGTAACGAACTTGAGCACTTTCCTCCTGTTCTCGTCACTCATTTCCTTGAGGACTTTCCAGAATAATGCGACGGTTGGATGCTCGAGTCCGTCGTCGCCGATAACGTATAAGCCGCCGTACTGCGTGTTGCGGCGTAGGTCGGATATGTCGAGTTCTGTGTTGTCGCCTCCGACTAGCTTTTGGAGTTCTTTTTGGTTGAACATTGCGAGCCAGAGTGGGGAGATTATTTGACCGAGTCCTTTGAGGAATGCTCGAGTGATGTGTCGTGGTTGATCTTGAAGACGGTATCGAGTCATTCTGTCTATGTATTTGAGTCTGTTTTGGTTGGTGACTGGCACATTTGAGCCATCCGGTAGAAGGTCGTTTGTGACACTGACTGTTTTACCTTCTACATCGAAGGTATCTGTGACTGTGAAGTTTAGACCAAAATCAGCTTCCACATCTCCAGTGTAGTTTTTCAATTTGAGCAGTCCCTGGTACAGCTGATCATCAAAGTCCCGCAAGTCATTGATAGAGGCTCGAAATGCTGACTCGTTAGTGGCTGTGGTCGAGCCACCGGTGAGCGCCCATTTGAGCAGGAAGAAGCCGGCAAAGTTAACATCGATGAGGATACCTTCATACATACACTTTCCGACTACTCGGCCCAGAAACTCGTATGACTGCAACAAGTGGTTCATAGCAAACTTGTAGCCTTCTGACTTCGGTAGATTCCCATCTCGAGTCAATATGTAGTGTGCCTGCTCCAGAGTTGTTGGTTTTGGATAGAGGTAGCGTTGTTCGTTCTCCTCAAAGAAAGGCATTTCTGAGTTTGGATCCATTGCTTCACTGGTCACACTCATCAAAAATTCCTTCGTTACACCACCGCCATCAATACCTGCTTCTGGCTGACCAAACTGGTCGATAAAACTGATTTGGATCGGTTCCTTGAGCTCTTCCCCAAGGTCATAGAATTGGTCAAATGCATCGTCGAAAACTGACTCTCGATGAATACTTGCATGATGTCTACCAATCATGTCCATGCCTCGATGTCGTCCATTGAGATCTCGTGCTTGAGTTGCAGCAACTGACATTCGCCAGTCATCGGCCTCAACAAAGCCATTTCGCCTTCGTTCCTGATCTCGGTATATGAACCGTCGGAATATCTGTACCCTCGTGTCAAAAGGAATAAAAAAGGGTAAATTCCTCAGTATTTCCAACCTTGGGTGGAGCGATTGAAGTTGTCTTCGCTTTCGAGCTTGTTCTCGCTGCTTCGCTAGCTGCTCAGCATATTTCGACGTCTGAGTGCGTGGTGTATGAGGAGCCCTAATATTGAATAAAGAGCCGATTTGTGGCATATGAAACTCATTGCTGTCTTCCTCGGCTGGCTCTTGGGCTTCTGCATCATTAATATCATTGTCCTCTTCATCTTCCGCAATTGCTTCATGCCGTCGCTCCTCTTCGGCCACAACAGCTGGTATAAACCCTTGCAGCTCAAAATGCCTTGTCATGAGCCAATAGTTTTCAGGTAGAAACTTTCTCCGCGAATCTCTCTCATGAAGCATGCGAAGCAGACCTGTCGTTAGGCCTTTCATGTAAGCTTGGGAGACATCGTTGCCAGCCAGAGTCTTTAGCGTAGACTTAAAACTGTTAGTCGGTGGACCGCCAGAAGACTGTCCAAACAATGCAGAAATACTTGCTGAGTCTTCGACTTCATTAGACTCGGCAAGATCTGCTGCATTCCAGTACAATGAGAACGCCAGATTCTTCAGAAAATTGCCCAAATTTGCGACTTCGGCCAGTGGGAGTGCACCCTGCCGGAATTGGTGTGTAACGTTACTTGTGAAAGAGTGCTTGTCGTCCAATGCAAAAAATTCTTCGTCATCCATAAGCTTCAGAATGAAAGTGTATAGCTCGAGAAACAATAACACGATCCTCCAGTGTTCCTGCCATGAGTCAATGTCAAAGCGGGTGGGTGGCTGATAACCAAACTGATTTGACGGCGGCTTTGCTTCTGTTAGGACGGACACCACGTCTCTTGTATCATTACATATCCGTTGAAACACGTCCGTCGACTTTGTTGCACGCCAGAGGTACTGTATTGTCGAAGAAGCATCGTTTTCATGGGCGGCAGAGGGTGAGCTCTGATACAACCACATTCTTATGTTAGTTGCGCGGGAAGGGAATGCTCTGAGCAATGCCACAGCATAGTTTGCTAGAGGCTTTGCAACTTCTGCTACAGTCTGTGCTGCTATCCTGAACTGCTTCATTACATATTGAACGCTTTTTTGGAGAGGTAACTGATTGATTTCCTCCCGAACAAAGCTGCTCAATGGCATGGAGTTCAATTCTGCATGCGAGCCCTGCATGGGCGTATCAAGAACATCCACCCTGTTAGCAACCTCATTTGCGCATTTGCTTAGAGCAACGGATATGGCAGGTATCCAGTCAAGGACTTGCTCATCAGTGCTCAAGCAGCGCCAAATATGAATAATATTGGCCAATACCCAAAGCGAAGCGTTGACTGTAAGACTGTCAAGAGTCCTTTTCACACCTTCACATAGCGCTGATTGTTGCTTTGGTATCGAAAAGAATTGCAACATATTCGGCAAACAAGTGACCTTCACAGACGATAGCATGTGGCAGATGAAGGCGTCATGCACAGCAATATCTCGACGCAGTAGCAATGCCTGGGCATACTCTGAAATGAGAGCATCGAGGTCCGATGACGAAGAAGTAGAAGCGATTTTTTGTAGACTCTCGAACTGCGCATTGTAATCGAGATGGATAGGTTTTTGTAAGAGCGAAGTTCCGAACCTGAGCAACAGACAAGTTTGAGTCAGATCAGTACTTCTCGAAAGAGCTCGAGAGACTACACGGGATAGCCTCGTCAAATACTTGCTCCACCTCAACGTATGTGATGGCTCTTCGACCAGGGGCCAGGTTGAGGCAAGAGATTTGCCAAAGTAGCATAACCTCCACCGATCCATAGCATCATGGAAGTTGAGAAACATCAGCAGCAGACGCATCTGATGTTCAATGTCGGTCTCACTCTCATACTGGGTAGCCGCTGACGGGCTGATAGAAATCTGCTCGAACCGTATCTGCTCGTCCTGGTGTAATCTTGCCTGCTCCGCTGCATCCCAGTCCATCCTCCATTTCTGTTTTTGTTGTACTCTGGAGTAGTGCCCACGCCATACCCTCTGAATCTTTCGGGCAGCATTGAGCCTATCTCGATCTTGCGCTCGCTTTGCCCGGTCGGCCTGCGCCTGGACTACTGCATTTGGACTGCTGCTTTGCAACTGGGGTGTTTTCTGCGATCCTGACAGAGATGCCCACGGATTTGGGTTGCGTCCGGAAAGATTGACCTGTCTCGGCTTCCGTGCGTTTCCAGTGAATGAAGTGTGCATAGTGTCACAAACAGTCGAGAAGTATAGTGGCGAGCATATACGTAATTTTGGGAGGGCGTCGAGAAATGAGTGAGATCACGCAGGTAGATCAAAGGCGATCAGATGGCCACCTAGGACAACCCTCAGTGGAAACAGCGAACATCGGAAAGTCATAGAATGGTGGGCTTCAGTGCCTGTGGGCAACAAGGCTGACAGTCGCCTGTCAATGGCAATAATTGACCGCGGATGACATACTCTGAATTATGTAAGCCAACGCGTAGCATTTCTCCGACATGCATGTGCTTACCCCAATCTCAAGTTTTGATTCCTTTTTCCGTGCCCATTTCGCTGTGAAACCCTCTTCATGTCATTGCGCTGGATTTGCAAATGCTGAAATGTCGTCCGATATTCTCACACAGTTACAAATCACATACAATCAGCTAATGGTCCAGTTCTTCAGCACTTTCTCATATTTGCATCAACGGCATCCTCTTGAGGCACCACAAGCAATACCAGGCCAACCCTTCACAGGCACACAGCTTGCGCCATCTACGGTAGGTGAAGAAGACACTGCAAACAGTACCTATCCACTCCAGCCTCAGGATCCCACTGTCTTTGAAGAAGCCCAAAAAGAGCTTTCCGAGGATCTAGTCCTCAAGTCTCAACAAATACAGCAACTCATAGCTCGATTACCAGGCATCGACCATGATGAGAAACAACAAGCCGAGGACATTCGGGAGCTAGTTAAGAAGGTGGAGGACCTGGAGCTAGAACGCAGATCGAAAAGACGAGAAATGCGTAAGCTTGTGCAACGGCTGGATGCTGTTGTCGGTGGTATGGGCAGGAGCATAAATCTCCCAGCCGTTGGTGGTCAAAGCAATCGACTTTGAGAAGCTAATCTACAAGCTTGTTACTACCGTTCGGTGTGAATAGGTGATGACCAACCACGTCCGCCTCAATGTAAAGTGGCAAGACGAGCGGCGCTTACGAGCTACACCCGTTTATGAGTTTGCTCAAACACATCGATGAAGGACACAAAAATCGACATGCGTTCAGCTAAGGAGAAAGACCAGCCGGCATGCTCTAGGCCAATGCACAACAAGTACCAGACAGAAGTGGCCCATGTCTACGAGCGAGGACTTCCTACCAGTCTCATGTGCTAGGCGAAATACTCGATTTGATTTCAATAGTGAACAGCTTCCTAGGAAACTCGGCAGCCAGACGCTCAAGCACTCCGTGTGAACGCAGAAGCTGCCTGGTTGGTACTCGACACAAAGCGGGTGAACAAGAAATACGAAGCCGGGTGAAGACAGATTCAAGTGCGTATGTCAAGCGACAGCACAAAGCCGTGAAAGAAGAGTGCAGGGCCACCCGAGGGTATCAGAACTGCACGTCCAGCCTCGTGCCGAAGTGCTCGCCGACGGTTTTCGCGTCCCCTCACTCAATCCTTTCTGGAAGTGGTGGTCATGGCTTTGAGACGTGTTCATACTCGAAACGAAGGCGCATCGTTGAACAATCTCAGGTTGTGTAATTCACGAAAGGCCCGGTGTATACCACAGTCTCCATCAAGACATTCGATGTTAATGGATCCCTATATAACGTCTTGGAGGTGTACAAGACACAAAGATCATGTATCACCGAAAATTGGAATTGTGTACAGCAAACAAGCAACAGCACAATCACTCCGTCCATACCTGCGGGGAAAGGACATGAACCATCAATAGATACGGGGCAACCAACCACACAATGGTGCATGTCGAATGGACGATGAGAGTGAGGAAGGAAAAGGCGGTATGGCTTCAGTAGCCTTCATCAAAGCTGATGTAAGCCTCGCTGAACTTTCCTCTTCTGGGCTATTGCATGTGGTATCATGAGTTGGAGTGAATTCCAAGGATTCCGTCTTTCGCTATACCTTACCAAAGGTACATGGAGCTCAGCCCATTCATTTGCTTACATGCGCATTCATTTCTTCGTCGCGATTCAGGTGGGAACGTGATACGTGCGTAGATACAGTGCTTGCTGCTTAACGGCATCGGACATCGTTCTGAGTAAATAGCGGGTGCAAGCCACAACTCTCCGAGTCCACTTAGTGATATGGCCTTCTGTAGCTCGTATTCTTTTTATGCCGCAGCGTGCCGTGTGACGTGTAGCTGAGCACAACGACTTCTTGCCCTACCGAGCTCGTTCTTCTTCTGTTCGCACTCCCCAGTCTTCAAAAGACAACGTAAGCTACAGTTTTTGTTTTGTTGCACCTGAGCGTGAGATTTTAAGACTCAGATCTGCAGCAAGACCTTGCCACTGTTGTCGTCATTGGGTAGTTCGTCATCCGTGGCAGCTGAACAGTGATTACCTTATCCTGCAACCTAAAAGCGCAATTTCATCAGACACCACCAGGAGCGAACTCTTCGATACCGTCGCGCTGGCATTCTTGGCGTCTGCTCTGCTTAGCTATCCCCTCCCTACAGTGCGTACAGTAATCGGTCCTGACGGGCGACGTCGTTCGATTGCTGAAACGCCATCACGTTCGTTTGGCTACCAAGTTCCGCCCTACGCCCGTCGCAACACTATTGCAGCTGTTGACAAGGCCAACGCAACCGCTGAAGCACCCTCCATTCCACCGCGCACCTCAGAGGATACAACTCTCGATCTCACTCGAAGAAACACTATCGACGGGCCACCCGGTCGCACACGCTCCAGTATGTCGAAAGTCGTGCGCAGTGTAAAAAATGTTACCAAGGGCTATAGCAGTGTTCAGGTCAAAGTCCGAAATGGTACCCCGTCCCTATTGTCCGGTACGGTGCATATGTTAACGAAAGATAGCTACTTCCAATGACCCCTGGGGTCCGACCGGCACGGACATGGCTGAGATCGCAGCTCTGACCTTCAACAAGTGAGATGCAAAGCACGAATTGCTCACGCGAAGTGCTAACAATCTTAGCCCTAGCGACTTTTACGAGATTATGGACATGCTCGATAAGCGACTGAACGACAAAGGCAAGAATTGGCGACATGTTCTGAAGTCTTTGAAGGTGCTTGACTACTGTCTACACGAGGGTTCGGAGCTGGTTGTCACATGGGCACGAAAGAACATTTACATCATCAAGACGCTGCGGGAGTTCATCTACGTAGACGAGGATGGCAAGGATGTTGGCCAAAATGGTAAGAATACAAATTCCCCGTACCTGTGGCCTTGCTTACAAGAATGGCAGTGCGTATCTCAGCCAAGGAGCTCACATCTCTCATTCTTGACGAGGACCGCTTGCGAAGTGAACGATCCGATCGCAAGCTCTGGAAGACAAGAGTCACTGGCATTGATGAACAAGCCCCTCAAGCAATCGCTGGACCAAGTCCCAACACAAGACGACAGCAGAGGCAGGCTTCCGGCCAATTCGAAGACAACGATGCAGAATTCCGACTTGCATTAGAGGCGAGTAAGTATGAAGAAGAGGAGAGAAAGAAGCGTGATAGCCAGAGACTAAGTACTGGTCGTGAGGATGATGATGATCTTGCGAAAGCCATAAGATTGAGCAAGGAGGAAGAAGAATTACGTAAACGCGAACTAGAGAACCAGAACGCTGCTTCGTTGTTCGATGATACACCAGCCCCAAGCCAGCCACAACCGACTGGATACAATCAAGGCTACCAGCAACAACCTGCTGTAGATTGGTTTGGCAATCCTCTGCAACAACAACAACCACAGACTACAGGCTTCCTGAACAACCAATACGCCCAACCCACGGGCTATCAGAACGGTTTTGGCAGCTTCCAACAGCAACCGACAGGGTTTCCTTCTAATACAACAGGGTTCGATCTAGCTGGAACCCAGCCATTCTTACAACAACACAACACGATTCAACCACAGCAGACTGCCTTTCAAAACACCAATCCGTATGGCGGCCAGCAGACGAACGACATTTTCGGAGCTCAATCACCTCAACCAACAATGCAAGCAGGAACGAACAACCCATGGGCCTCTGGTACATCCAGTACACAAACTGCTTCCTTGCAGCCCATGCCTACAGGATCGAATAATCCGTTCGCACAGAAGATGCAAGCTCCCATTCAAACACAGTCTCCCTTCCAGAGACCACCAACCCAGCCTTCGCTTGGAACACTATACGAGTCACAGCCTACGACATCGTTCATGCAACCTAGTCAACCAAATCCAATCGCTAATTTCCAGACACCTCAGCCACAAATCCAGCAGAGACCACAAAAAGAAATGGATCCTCAACGAGCCAGGCTCAATGCTCTTCTGGCATCTGGCGAGGGCATGGATACATTCGGCAATACTGGCGACTTAAGAATTCCTGCACAACATACAGCACCTGGCACGTTTGTCAATTCAGCTGGACAGGGAATGGATCGCCTTCGTGCAGCACAAACGGGAACGAACCCGTTCTTCTCGGCCCAAGCTACTGGCTATGCGCAACACCAATCCCAATTCGGTCAGCAGGTACCTAATCAGACGGGACCTGCTGGAGGATTTGGAGGCAGCCACAATCAGCAGGGCAATCCATTTGGTGCTCGTCCTGCACAACAATCTGGCAGCTTGATTGATCTTTGATTGGTTAACGCGGTTGGTTGTTGTGGTATCTAGAGTTAGCTCACTTTTATTGCATGGAGTTGAGACAATATGTTCTCCAGCTGTACAGTTTCGTTGAACAACTCATTCGTTTGATACAAACCACGGTAGTCAGACCTGTCATCGACGTACTCCTCACGCATCCAGCAGACTCAGTTTTGGTACCGTAGCGTCGACCCCAGATTCGTTTCAAATATGACAGTAGCGTAGTTCTCCACGAAAGTCAATCTGCTGCACAAGTTCAATAAAGTTATGCGAAAATCGATCTTGCCTGTGGAACTTTTTGGACTAGCGTCATGGGTAATTTCACTTCACCTTGACTTTCTTAGTAGTTGTCCAATCTCCTACCCATCGAATGTGTTTCGTCTCTTGACGCCACGGACAACGTCTAATGGTTCTCCCAGGACTCGCGCCTTTGGACCTAAGGGGAATTCTGCGCATTTATGACTCCTCTGACACACTCATTTAAATATTGTCAAGCAGTGTACATGCCCTTGGGACATTAACTCATTCAAACAGCAATATGCGATTCTCATTCGTGATCGTTGCGATTGGCGCGCTACTCGCAACGGTCAATGCTTTGACTATCACGTCGCCCGCCTCTGGCGACATTCTTGATCCGACACAACCCATTACTGTCAGGTGGACGAGCAACTCATCTGATCCATCTTCATTCGACCTTATTCTCGACAATAGCAACCAAAACTCACTTGTCAAGAACAAGAAGATTGCGACGTCCATTTCGACCTCATCTGGAAGCTACATACTTTCAACAGCGACCATTACGACGTACAGTAGTGGTTTCATGTTCAAGGCACAGACTACATCCGGCAACACTCTCAGCACTTCAGGATCGTTCACTTTGGCGGTAGATACTAGCGCTGTAGTCACGAGTAACGGTGCTGTTTCATTCCAGTCTACCTACACCGCTAGTGTGCTGGCATCATCTTCATTTTCTAGTGCTCTTGCAGCAGAAACGTCGACTCAGACAACAAGCAATAGCGCCACAAAAGCTGAGTCTCTTGTGGCTCAGACAACCGGAACTGAGAGGACCAATTCTGCGTCTTTCACGTCCAACACTACTCCATCATCTGGGAGCTTGAACACTGGATTCATGACTAGCACGGTATCCCGTTCGAGCAGTGGCAGCACACGATCCGCCTCTTCGTCTGCCGCAAGTGCGACTACATCTGCAAATGCACAGCCTCGAGTTGGAAGTGGTGGTCAAATCGCCTTTACTGCGGCAGGACTTATTGCTGGATTAGTTGCACTTCTTGCCTGACATGCGCAATTACGATATTGCACCGAAATCATGCAATCCATTCCTCGAACTGTGATTTTTTCGAGTGTCGTTTGTTCTTTATCCATGCATCATTAGCCTGATCAACAACGTATCTTATTCCCCTTCCACCCAAGCTTGCCCCAGCATCAATCAAAAAGCCTCCATTCTATGAGATGCCTATTACTCGCATAACCTCAATTTCATAGATCTCAACCACTCTCAAAGCACGGTACGTCGATACAGACCTGTAATTCGAGACCTCGCATCGTGTTCTACGTGCAGTATTGATACAGTGTAATTGGTGCTATCCTTGGAAGTGGAGCTTGGTGGAGAAGGATTCCTGCATGTATTTATGCCTAAGGCGTCAACCGGGAATGAACCTGGATGGTCGCGTGCACCTCTGCGCATCATAGTACTTCGTTACAAGTCTGTTCAGTCGTACTGAGATAGATAGACTATGTTCTTTGCATGGCCCTGCCGTTGCCAGGCTCACCTGACGCCAGTTGGTCAATGTTTAGGGAAAGGATGAGACAACTTTTCGCGGGTGCTTCACCCCGAGTATGTATTGCATTTTGGTTGTTCGGTGGGTAGAGACTTGCCTAGCGCATGGCTCGACGTTTTGGCTGACAACCAACAGGATTGATCAATAACGTTCTGTACGTGATCATACTATCAGCGGCCCTCGATCTCGTCGGCCCCGACATTCCTAAAGGCGTCGTGCTACTCGCCGATGTTATCCCCAGCTTTGCGACAAAACTGGTAGCACCGTATTTCATACACCTCATCCCGTATGAGGTTCGCATCTTCATTTTTGCCGCCTTGTCGGCTGGAGGAATGCTCATCATATCCATGACACCGAGTTACATTGATGGAGGAAGTACAACTGCAAAATTGATAGGTGTTCTGCTTGCTAGTCTCAGCTCAGGCGGAGGTGAACTCAGCTTCCTTGGACTCGTGCATTACTACGGACCCTTCTCACTGGCTGCTTGGGGCAGTGGAACAGGAGGAGCTGGTTTGATAGGTGCAGGGGCATATGCGCTGGCCACAACGAGTTTCGGCTTGAGTGTCAAGGCAACGTTGCTTACCTCTGCCTTCTTGCCCATAATCATGTTGATCAGCTTCTTCATGATCCTGCCTCTCGAGCCTCTCCGGCATGGCAGAAGAACAGTCCAGGTCAGGGACGACGATGAGATATCTGCGAACCAGACACCCGAAAGAGAAGGGTTGCTTGCGCCTGAAGACGAGGTGTTGGCATACGTACCACACGGAAACAAGAAGCCTGATACATGGACACTCGTCAAGCACAATCTACGGCGGGCTAGATCATTGTTCTTCCCCTACATGCTTCCTCTACTGCTCGTATATATCGCCGAGTACACCATCAACCAAGGAGTTTCACCAACCCTTCTCTTCCCACTACCCAAAACGCCATTCGAACAGTATCGAGCATTTTACCCAGCTTACAACGCGATTTACCAAATTGGGGTCTTCATTTCCCGCTCTTCAACACCATTCTTCAGAATTCACAACCTTTACCTCCCTTCCATGCTACAGGTTGTTAATCTTGTTATACTCATCGTTCAATCGCTGTTCGGCATCATCCCCTCCGTCTACATTGTATTCGTTATCATATTCTGGGAAGGTTTGTTGGGCGGATTGGTCTATGTGAACACGTTCGCAGAGATCAGTGATAGGGTGGAGAAGAAGGACCGGGAGTTCAGTCTTAGTGCGACCACTGTGAGTGATAGCGGCGGGATTTGTATTGCAGGGTTCATATCTATGGCAATGGAGGTTTGGTTATGTAACCGTCAAGTGGAGGCTGGACGGGACTGGTGCAAAAGGCTGTAGATTGCCCATCAAATGAAAGACCATCCTGAGCAGTAGTTATCTTTTCGGGTTCTCCCGATAGCGCGTCTTCAAACACCGCTCTTGGGGATCGTACACTTGTCTGCTTGGATACTAGGTAGAGCTGTTGCTCGATGATAGACACGAGCTTCCGCTCGACCTGCCATTTGCAGATGGCGCGTTTGCTGAGTTCAAGGCAATGTCGCGTCCACCTCCGTAACTCACGTTCTTTATTCCTCGCTATCGGTCTACACCAGCATCATGTTCTCCATCAAACAACATCTAATGGAGGAGTGGCCGGTGATGGGTCCGCTATTCGACGGCATATGGTTCCAAGACCGATCAGCACCCGTTAGGCCAAGCGCTTTGATCCCGAAGCCTGGTCGAGATGGAACTACTTACCATGCTTTTCGGCTAGCTGCTCAGAGAACTTGACTTGGTTGAATCTTCGAACAAAGAACTCTATGAAGCATGTCTGAACGCCTCACAGCCATCATTTCATGCGAGTTCTGCTCTTTTCCTCTGTGGGTGCATCTGCATGTCAAGGTTTACGCTGCATCTTGCATATCAACACTCCCACTGTTGGTTTCTCAGACCAGATGATGGAACATGACGTTTCTTCAGCTACGTGTGAAGGAAGCTTGACGAGCTTGGACCCGGGACTTCCGCGACAGTAGCAACCTGAATCGATCAAACACATTTCTGAAATGGCATCCTTCACCAGATTCTCCGAACCGTATGAAACGTGGTCCGTTAACCGAATTGAAACTTCGACTGACATGGTTCCTCTAATTCGTCCAGATGTGGCATGTGATCCGATTTTCTTTGTTGCTACTCACATTCCAAGAATCATTGTTGCGGATGCACGGTGATTGGCAAAGTACACTTCCGCTTTGGGTGGCCTCTGAACAAAGAATACTAGACAATCGAAATCACCTCCCAGCTGAATCACCATCAAAGTGTGTTTGCAGTTGCGTCAGGAGAGTCGATGTGCTTTGCCATCACGGCATTCAGGCTCATGGCAGACAAAGCCAGCATCATAAGCTGCCAGTATGCTGTCAAAGGTAGTGTTATCATTTCTTTCTTCACCTTTCTTTGGTGCACGAGTGATTCTTTCTTACTAACGCTATGGCCTTGTCCATGCCCAATCCACCCACAATATGGGATCGGACCTTACCCAAGCCTGCTGCATTGCTCTCACATGAAGGCCAAGCAATACCATGCAGAAGTTCCTCACTGTTACAACATCATATAGCTTCAGACCAATTCCTTGCACCTGCTGCTGACATATCCGGAAGACGAAGCACCATTGCATTCTTGCCTATAAGATCAGAAGTTGAAAAAAAGAACATGGGTAGTGAGGAAGAATGTTCGGCACCTCGTTCAGGATCTGTCATATCTATCGAGTCAACCAAAACATCATCCTCAGAACTTACAGGCCCACGAGGAGCATCAGGTGGTTACTGCCTCTGTGTGCCGGAGCCAAAGATTCCTAGACCTAGAAACGGTAAGTGAAGCGAAAGCAATGTGTTCTGTTTGCCGCTGATGGCCCAAGCTTTTATCCTCTACCGTCAGCATCAGCACGGTGCGGTCGTTGCTCAGCACCCGGGCCTACCGAACCCGGACATCTCAAAGATAATCGGCGAACAATGGAGGCAATTACCCATTGAGGACAAAAACGAATGGAAAGCGCTTGCAGAGGTATGCATCATACACTAACACGAACACAAAGCTCTTTGTGCTAACTTGTTCAATAGCAAGAGAAAGCTCGCCATTCACAGCAATTTCCCGACTATCGTTATCGACCAAAGAGAAGCGTGAGATTTCAATCACAAGAAGGTCTGCTATCAAATCAAACACAACCTGAAAAGTGTGCCAAGTGTGGCGGTAAGACCATGAATCCTCCACATACACCTCATTATACTTCTTTCGACCACACCGGTATGGTGCCTGTGGTTGGCATGCCCCGACCACAAAAGCGAGGCTTTTCCGAAGCCCATGCGCAGCCGTCACAACCACAAGCAATGGTTCCAGTTGCACGACCACCAGCATATGCAGCACCAATGCGGTATGGTTTTGGATCTATATCAGCACCAAGACATGATTCCATACATTATGCTGCACCTCCACCACATGCTCCAAATGATGGGTCCGATCCGAAGAGACGCCGCTTGAATTCTCCATATCCTGCTCGACCTTCCTATGACGCTGCGTATTACCCTGAAAGCCGGGATCGACCGATTTATCGTCCAGAACAACTGCAACGACAGCCTATGCCTCCACCACCTGTTCGGGCTGGCCACCCATCTGTTCCTACTCAATTGTCACCTCGAGGACCACCAACAATTCAACAACGTCGTGACCCAAACTTGGTACTCGCTCCTTTGAAGACTAGTAATGGACCGCAACGACCGGCCGTCTCACCAAAAACTCAATCGCTCGGGTCCAGCATAGAGGCCATGATCATGTCTTACCCTGTATTGACCAAGTTGAAAACCCTTTCTTCGATAACACCAACTCTTGCATCGCCAGGGCCAAATTCACCAACGTTTGAGGTTCGAGGTACTGTCATCGCTATCGAGGGACTTGACCAGGCACGAGTCTTTGATATGACTCAATCTTTAGCTGAACAGCTTGAAAAGGAAGGCAAGTTTGCTGTACGCATCTTTACCGGTCCTGATCCCTATCTTGCTCTTCAAACAAGTCGTCGTGCAAGTGTGGAGGAGAAAGGAGGAGAGTTCATGACTGCTGCCAAGTATCTCAGTTTGATGTCAGAATGGCACAAAGTTAGCAAAGATCTGGTTGACTTCACCACTCAGCGACCACGAGTGGGAATGGTAGAAGATGTGACTGACCAGGACGTCATCGAAGTGGCTGCACCACAGGTATTAAGACAGCAAAAGATGAGCCCTTTCGAGAGCGAGCAAAACAAGTCCCATCGGTCACCTATCTCTGCCGTTAGCCCAGGTACAATCAAGCAAACAGCAGATATGAGCATTGATACATGCGTAGCTGCAATTCCAGCCTGGAAGATCAAAGACAACAACCCAGCAACACCACTAGCATCTGCACGTATCACCAGATCACGCGTTCCAGCCTGGCTAAAAGACAAACAAAGTGGCTCCGAGGAAACTCAACCACCGTTTCAAAACCAAGCCTCGGTGATAAGCTCCAGCTCAACCCCACCACCACCCTCATCCCAGCCACCAACCACACCCCCACCTCCACCATCAGCTTCCCCATCACCAAAGACAAAACAGCCTTCAACCTCAATATCACTCCCCCAAATCTCCTCCAAGATCCCCATCGCCCTCGTCCCACACTACCAATTAACCACAGTCGACACCTGCTCAATCGCCCTCCCAATAACAGACAACTACGACCCCCTCACTCACTGGCGCTGGCACGCAACTCTCTGGCGCGGCTGTGTAGGCCCCGACATCTCAATCGTCATCAAATCTCTCCACGAACAACACGAAGACGACGCAAACCCTACGTATCCAACAACAACAGCCAACACCACCACCGCTCCCACATCCACAGATGCCCAAAAACGCCCATCAAACACCAATCTCCATCCCGGCAACAGCATCACAAACCCACCACCACCAGCAACACTCCGCTCATCCGACGCCCAACAAGGCACTGCCGGCCCAGTTGCTCAGGATAGTACCGCGCCCAAACCACCACCCTTCGGCGTCGAAGTACGGCTCCAAAACCACAGAGCTGTTATTGTGAGAGCTACGCTAGGTACTAGACATGGAAGCGGTGCGAATGGAAGTAGTGTTACTGATGCGGAGCGCGAGAAGGAGAATGAGCATTGGGAGAAAGCGAAACGAAGAGTTGGGTTTGAGGTTGAGGAGTGTTTGAGACGGTAGGGAGATTTTGTGTTGGGCGGTTGGTTGAAGGATTGGTGGAGTGGTGGATAGGCTTGGTTTTTTTAGGAGAGATGTGTATGTACGGTAATTCAAAAGATCAGATATCTTATCTACGTATATTTGTTGTGTTAATGTCCCAGGTTGTATCAACCTGCATTGTGTTTACATATACCTGTTCCCGAAATTTCCCAGTCCTTCCACCTCTGTTCTGTTATTCTTTCTTTTCTCATTCATTCTCCATATACGTTCTTGAACTCACTTACTTACCTACCTACCTACGTACATTACCGACTATACTCATATTCCCAACACGTGCTACCACATACGTACTATTTACATATATCAAATCCTCCTTCCGTGCTAGTATCTCCATCCCATCCACCATCCAGCCCACCATGTAACGAAACATATCGCTCTCGCAAGAATAGTACCTCGGACCTCTGCGCTACCTACTTACTATTTACTTCCTTCCTTCCTTCCTTACTTATTTACTCACCTACATACTGTACTGTAAAACCAAGTAAATGACACATCACTCCTTTCTAGCTACCTACCGCCCGCACCTTCCAATGAACCTCCAGGAGCCTTGATGAAAAATGTTGGTGTAGTAGAGGGAACGGATACAGTTGAAGACAGTAGATACGTAGCATCGTGACCAGATGGTCGTACGTATGCTTTAAGTAGAGTACGTATGCAGCAATGGAAGGACGATGTATACGTACGGAGCGTGTTGCAATGCATTGCATTGCAGTACATTCGAATGTCATGGTATGAAAGTGAGAAAGCTGAGGAAGAGAGAGAGAGAGGGACGGATATGCGCGATTGTATGGGGAGTTCGGATATTTATAAAAGTCTTAGAATTACCTACCGACTACAAAATGCAGCACAGGTAGGTAAGTTCTGCATTTGACTTAGCATGTACACATATTGTATGTAGAGCAGGCTAGCGAGGAATTAGTACCTGTGCCTACATATACATTGTATCGCTCGGGTGTGTTGAGTTGAATTCAATGGTTGACGGGTATACTTGTTGACACTGCATACGTATATCATCTCGGACAACTACATACAGCACAATCGAATAAACGAAGAGAGAGATCATATCGAGTTGAAACAGCATTACATTACAGCATATTATGGCGACCTCCTCCCTCCCTCAAACCGATTCCGCTCGCCTTGCAGCGCGGAAAGCGATTCCCGCGCCCACGCCTGCGTATCTAGCTACAGCTGGTTCACCACTTACAGTTGATCGAATAGTGTACGACGCTATTCAGCAGGCGCCGCGCAGGCTAATTGGGGAATTCATCTTGCCTATTCGTTCTGGACAGGCGTGGGAAGTGCCGGCGGGAAGTATCGTTAGGATTAGTACGCCTGAGGGACCGCAAGTTGGTATGATATAATATCTTTTTGTTCGTTTTGTCGTTGGATAGGATGTTTGAACTTGCGGGTACTGATTGAAATTGGAATAGGTGATTTAAATGTATGGAACCTGCATAATCCGCGCGAACGGTTTTGGGCATCGAGGACGAAGCAATTGTATGCGTCGCATATCTCGACTTATGACCGGTTGTGGTCGTGTTTGCCGTACATGAGACCGCTTTGCACGATTGTTAAGGATACGCTTTCATGGTATGGAGTTGATGAGCATGGTGGGAGGGTGCATGACTTGCTTGGGACACGGTGTGATCCGTATATTAATACTGTACTTGCCGGAGCTGAGGCGTCCTATGACTATCATTGTCACTCAAACTTGACGAGAGCTGTGTTGCCATTTGGACTGAACGAGAGTGATGTACACGATGTGATCAATCTGTTTCAGGTTACGGGTCTGGACGGGAAGGGAAGATATTTTATGAATCCTTGTCCTGCGCAGGCGGGGGACTATATCGAGTTCTTGGCTGAACAGGATTTGTTGATGGCTTTGAGTAAGTCCACTGTCTTTGACAATGACACCGCTTGCTAATTTGTTGTAGGCACTTGCCCAGGTGGTGACCTGTCACTATGGGGTTTCGGCAGTGACAATGAGAAGGAGATGATAAAGTGCTGCCGCCCTTTGAAGGTTGAGCTCTTCAAGGTAGACGACGAGTCGTTGCTAGGTAATCAGGGGTGGAAGCCAGCCGAGAAAGCTCCTTATCACAGCAACCATGGCATGGCCATACCTCAGGGTGAACAAAGATGACGAGGCGGACACATAACCACTTCATCTGCCGGCCATTTCTTGCTGTCCTTTGGTCGGAGACACATTTTCTGAGGTTTTGAAGACTACTGCCATAGCCTCATCCAGTATTTCAAGACCTTTATTGATCTCTTCTGCGGAGATGATCAAAGGTGGCACGATTCGAATTACGCCATCTCCAGCTGTAATGATTAGAAGACCTCTTTCTCGTGCTGCAGTCACGACCTCAGAAGCCTTGGCTTTGTGCTCATCGCTGAGTTGGTATCCAACAATCAGCCCACGACCGCGAACCTCTGACAGTACTCCAGGATATTTCACGTTCATGGTATCAAATGCACTGAAGAAAAGCGTAGACTTTATCCTTACCTCCTCTTGGAGTTCAGGCTTCGCCAAACGTTGGAACACATGATGTGCTACTCTGGAAGCAAGTGGATTGCCTCCAAAAGTTGTGCCATGGTCACCAGTATTGATAAATTGAGTTACCGTTTCTCCTGACACCATAGTAGCACCGATAGGAATGCCGTTACCAAGAGCTTTGGCAGTAGTAAGGATGTCAGGCTGTACACCGCTTTCCGTGTGAGCCCACAGATCGCCTGTCCGGGATAGACCACATTGAATTTCGTCAAAGATCAGGATTGCTCCTACTTCATCGCATCGTCGTCGGAGTGCTCGAAGGAACTCAGGTACAGCTACGTTGATACCTCCCTCACCCTGAATTGGCTCAACGATCACACCGGCAGTGTCTTTCGTAATCAGCTCTTCGACTGCCTCCACATCATTGAATGTGCCATATCTGAAGCCTGGTAGCATAGGTCCGAAGGGAGGCTGATATTTTTTGTTCGGCGTTGCCGATAGAGAGCCGTATGTTCGTCCGTGGAAGGAGCCGTGGAAAGAAACAATTTCCCGTTGTGTGGTGCTCGGATCTTTCTGGTATGGTACCTTCCTAGCAAATTTAATGGCAGCCTCATTCGCTTCAGAACCAGAGTTCGATACGAAGACTTGACTGAGAGGACTGCCAGGGGATTGTTTCTTCGTCTCTTCAATCATCAACTTTGATAGTGTTGGTGTCCATGGGTTGTGGTAGAGGTTTGAGACATGGATAAGCTGATGTGCTTGGTGAGCAATCAACCTGGTAAGCTCAGGATCGGCATGGCCTAACGAGTTCACGGCGATACCAGCTGTGAAGTCCAAGTATGCCCGATTCTCGTGGTCGTATAGAATGCAACCTTCTGCTTGAACCATCATAGGAGGTGGACGAACATATGTTGGCACCATGTACGGCACAGACTGGTTTAGGAATGTTGTGGTAGGAGAGTCCGGTGCAGGATCTGGATTGGACACAGAGACTTCATGCTGTATCTGTGCTTCGTCAATCGATGAAGAAGTAGGCACAGCTGTTGGTGAGGCATATCCTCGCAGAAATGGTTGCGATCGTGTAACAGGTCTTGGAAGAAGCACTCGAGGTGCTGCTCGCAGCAGCAGACGCTGGGACATTTCAACTGGTGCAGAGAGGAGAGTAAAAACAAATTCCAAGGTCAGGTATATACAGTCATGTAAAAGAAGTTCTTTAGACGCTTCTAACACCGCATCCAGCTGCAGCAGTTCCTCATGGACTCACAATTAGAGTCATGAGAGGGACTCTGAGAAAAACTTTCTCCAACAACCGCAGTGTATTGAGGATCTTTCCGAAATCTAATCTGATCGATAATGCCGGGGCCCCATATACAATAGAACTAGCACGGAGAACTGCGATAAGCACTATCCATTTGCACCATGCTTCGGAAGACATGGAGTTGAAGTTTGTAGAGTCCTTGATCGCCTCGTTTGCATGTCGAATACTCGGCCAAGAAGAAGTGGAACTGCAAATGTGGGCGCCGGTGGTAGACATGCTGCTAGTCCACTGTATTCACCGAGCTGGCTGCCTCATTTCCTTGCGATGTATTCCAGGGGACTGCACTCCTCTTAAATCCAGCTCGAAAGATGCAGCATTTACTTCCAAGAGGTGTGATCGTATTCCACCCGGGCGGCCGCCCAGGCGAGCATGATGCAATTACATCTCAATATGCGGGGTGTCCTCCGCTCAAGATATATGAGCTTGTCATGGTAAGGTAAATCTCACAGCTTACATACACAGATCGCGCTCAAGGCATTGCCACAAGATGGGAGATACTGCAGAAACATACGATCACACCGGCAAGCCCGTCAAGCACGGTCGAGCTCGCGTCAATGGCATTCGTCTCCACTACATCACTGCAGGACAAGGTCCGCCACTTCTCCTGCTTCATGGTACACCGAAGAATAGTTTCTACTGGTACAAACTCTTTCCCCTTCTGACACCTCACTTCACTCTGGTCGCCCCTGACCTACGAGGGCTTGGCTATACCGACAAGCCTCCCGCAACAGACGGTTACGACTCCGGAACCAATGCGAAAGATGTCACAGAGCTTATGACCCAGCTCGGCCACGAGAAGTTCTATCTACATGGTGAAGATAGAGGCGCAGACTATGCCGTGGCAGTCGCAGGCCTTTACCGTGATCGAGTATTGAAACTGTCCTTCTGCGAAATGGTTCCATCAGGCCTTGGTCTCGAGGAGACTTCCTTCTGGACACCAGAGAATGTCACTGCTCAATACCGGCAAAAGGGCATATGGTGTTGGCATCTCGGCTTTTTCTACATCCCACATATACCAGAGATGCTGATTGCTGGTCACGAGAGGGAGTTCTGGGAGATGTTCATCAAGCAGGAGTGCTACAATCCCACGAAAATTGAACCTAGGGCCTTGAACCACTGGATCGAGTGTGTCAAGCAGCCAGGGTGTAATCGTGGTATTCTCGAAACCTACCGGGCCGGATTCAAGAACGGCGAGATCAATCGTGAAATAGCGAAGAACAAGCTGACACTTCCTATCATGACGATCGGAGCTCCGGAGTTCTTTGGACCTCAAGTGGAGGAGAGTATCTTGCGCGTAGCTGAGAAGGTTGATTCTGCTGAAATCTTTGAGGAGTGCGGTCATTCATTAGCTTTGGAAGCGGAGGACCGGTTGGCTGCACGGCTCAAAGAATTTATGCTGGAAAAGAAGAATTGATTGGAGTCACCTGTGTGTCGACACACATAGCAGCTGGGTCTGTTCAGTAACACAGCCGTACTTAGTGAGTTTAAGGAGTGCTTGCTAGCGTAGTACCACCACTTGAAGTGCTTAGCAGCCTCATGGTGTCCTCCTCACAGGAATTCATACTCTTTCGTTGGCCTGGACTCCTGCAAGAGTTCATAGGAGTTGTGCGCATGCATCTTCAATCCATGGTATATAGCTTGATAGTGTGAGTAGCTTGGAATAACAGCCTGTAGAGTGGCCACTGGTGTCCATCAGACGGCAAGAAGCTAACGCGAGTAATATCGAGGAGTGTCAGGGCACTCACATCGTGCTTGCTGAAGACGGCCTAGCGTGTTCTGTGATCTGACCCGTAACAGAACCTTAGAATGAAACTGACCTGGTAGGCGAATGAAGACGATGATTTAGAGCTCAACGTGAAGGAAGTTCCGTGTTGTGCGGTGAGGTTGATACGTACACCAAGTTACAATACACCAGCACGTACGAATCCCGAACCAATAGCAGCAAACAACATTGTTTCGGCCCCCAACCAAACGTATGGTATTGTAAACTGTATCACTCAGCCTTTACCTACCCTCAATCCCCACTCAGGAGTTTGAGCCTTGCATTTCGTGCCTGGCGGCTAATGAACAATCCTGACCTCCACCCCAGCTTCACTTTATGTACTGTACCTGCTTTCGCCGTCAGTCAATTCCGAAGACTATCGTTTTCCCCAGCGTGCTTTCCATTCCTCATTCCCACTCACACTCATTCCCCGGTCCTCAAGCTTGCCAAAACACCACAAGATACTAAGCCAGTCCAAGCTCCCCAGCTCTCCCGCCCCAACATGCCTCCTCCTCCCCCGACAACAACATTCCTCTCTCTCCCCGTAGAAATCCGTTTAAAAATCTACAACCACATCTTCACCACCTCAACAATCCACTTCATCCGCCCCCAGCGTCGTCTAGGCTGGAACAGGCCCCACGCCGACCTATCAAACCCAGCCGCCCTATTCCAATCCGACTCCCACCCCATATTAAACATCCTCTTCCACAGCAAACTCACAAAACTAGATCACGCACTCATCCTCGCAATATTGCTACGACATGTCAAGGTTCTTATCGTCGACCATGCTGATTTCGCTGCCCTTCAGAAACTCGTCTCCACGCCTCCTGGTGGTGCCCTGGCTGGTCCCAACGACAGCAGCAGCAGAGATAGAGCTAGTACTAGTGGTCTGCCGACGCAGCAAGGACGCAGTAACGCGATGATAGTCAAGGAGAATCTCCAAACAATCGATTTCTCAGATAAATTAGACGAGATCATCTGCCAACCATCTGATCTCACGAAATTACTAAATTGTTTACCGGGGTTACGGACTGTGTATCTAGCGAGCAAGCACGTCCAGCGATATAGCGGCACGATAGACGAGCACATTGACTTCGCACGCGATCGTGCATCACAAACCGACAGGCAAGACCAAAGCCAGCTTCAGCTTCCATCATCCGCAGCCACGGTCTCTTCACCATCCTCAGCCACCACAGAGCAGACAACAGCCCATGAACTCCGCCGCATGACCCTAAAAAGTCCCATGACAGACGGCTCACGCATGATGATGATATCACCCGCCAGCAACAATAACCCCAGAACCTGCAAGTGGGTCGTAGTAGACCTAAGCATGATAGTATGGCAGCACTTCCTGTACACCGGCGCGCCGTATAAAGACCACTGGCGCTGCGCCAAAATGCAGACTTTACTCGATGTTGCGGAACAGAAAGGTGTGCATGTGGTTTTGAAGGTTCGGGATGTTGAGTTTGATCCGTCGTCGGATAGTGTTGGAAGGAGGACTGCTACGTCGAGGACGGCGAGTCCGTTTGTGTTGTTGAATAGTACGGTTTTTCGAGGGGAGATGAGTACGAAGGATTGGGTTTTGAGGTTGCGGCATCGGGGGACTGGGGTTGAGTATGGGGTTAGACAGAGGAGGTGGTATGATGTGCCTGTCAGTCAGGATGGGTGTGGGCTGAGGAGGTGCAAACATAAGAGGAGAGTGGAAAGTTTGTGTGAGAGTTGTGAGGGGGCGGTTGGAGTAGCAAATGATATATGAGGTGCGAAGTGCATTGAGTCTCTGTGCGTGGCGTAAATACCCAGAATCTGCCCGCGTAAGGTCTTCTAATACCAGATCAAGCAGTGCTTGCTTACATCTCGAGTCAACCTCAGCCAGATTCCACGACACATAACATGGCCGGACGTGAATTGGGTTCTAGATCGCTACATTTCAAAGAACAATATTTACAAAATTCCAATGATTGCAACACGCTAAATTCAAGTCGTGACTTTCGTAGCATGATGGCGTTCCATCAGCTTGAGCGCTTCCTCAAGGTCGGCGGTCCCATCAGGGTCCAATCTCTCCACCATTGATTCGATAATCGCATTCTTAGATTGTCTATTCGGAACAACGTAATCGTGGTGGGGAGAAAAGGCAACGCGTCTCGGCGAGGCGGACACAGAAAAAGTGTTTCGTAACGGCGATGTCTGGGACGGGTAGTGATGTGCGGATGGAATTGAGGTAACAGGCGAAAATTGGGAAGATGCATGGCCCGAGTTGTTTGGGCTTGCCATGAACAGTAAGGTTTCCACAGCATCTGCCTCCATAGCAGCATTCTGGCTTGGTGTTCTTTGCGTGACAGTTGGTCGGTTCACAGGCTTTGTACCAGTCTTCACATGCATATTTGGTGTTGGTCGGCGGCGGTGGTGAGTCGAGCGCGACACGATGTTTGCTGGAGGTGCAAGTCCTGCACGAGAACTTGGAGGGCTCATTAATCCAGGTGTTGGTCGAGTTTGTTGTACATAGGAAAGCTCAGAATCGCTGCTACTGTTGCTGTTTCGACGCTCTAGACGGGTGGACATTACAACACGCGGTGAGACAAAATTTCGAGTGTCGGGATAGAGGTTAAAGGTAGTCGAACGAGGTGATTGACTGGCCAAGGACTCGATTTCATCGAGCGAACGATCTTGCCATCCATTCTGAAGCTTGACCATAGCATAGGTAAGTCGAGTCCGAAGCTGCTGAGAAAGCTGGCAATGATCAGTCAACTATAGATCGAATACAAAGGTCTTGTGCTTACCTCAGTCATATTCGTACTGCTGGCGTTGGATAGAGTGCTTGATTTTCTTGAATGTCCAGTGCTGGTCAGCTTAGACGCTTCTTGAACCACCACACCAATCTCCTTGACTTGTCCATCGGCCGATCGTTTCTTTCCAGCAAATGCAGTCTGAGGCGAGAGCTGTCCATTTACGTGTTTGGGCACGTCAATAACAGCTTGCTGAGATAAGGACGATTGTGAAGAGACCGACTGATACTCTCCTGAGTTATCAGTCGGCGGTGGGGTTTTGTTTTCTTTGGAGGATTGACTGCCATCGAGGTACTGAGCGTCTTCGTGGGAGTGGGAGAGGTAGGTCACTGGTGGAGGTGGACGTGTATCAAGTACGGGGAAAGAGGATGGCAAGCCGGCTGGTTGTACTTCAATAACGCTCATAGTTGTCGGATATAGTAATGGATGACTGCACGGAAAGCACAGGTTCTGTAAGGTGAATTGAAGTCACGACGACATACTCGAGTAGTCAACATGCTCACGAGCCTACGAGTGCGTTGTGGGCGCGTCGACTATTCCCCACCAAGCATGGGCAAAGCTAGCGGGATGGCGCTGACGCAGAGCAAAGACCACGGGCAGAGTGACGCGCCTCGAAAGACGCGTTTTGGCAGGTGATCAGAAGCCGAGAAAGCCACCGCGGTCGAGCTCGTGCGACTTGCAGCAACCAGGGATTCATATTCCGATCTCTGCACATTCGTCCACTTTGGTACTGTAGGTCGGTTCTAAATGAGTTTCGCACAATTTCATGTTTATCCAAGCACAGATTCAGCTCTACTGCACTGTAATCCTTCCTACTCGCCACCCACAATATAGTGCATGTCTTTGCATAACGCAAATTCAGTCATGCACCCGATCGCGTGCGTGACAGAAAATCCTGCCGCCGATCTCGCCATACTGACCAACTGGTGCGCTTCCAAGACCAATCATTCATCGTTACTTGACATTAGCTTGAGCAGCCATTTTGATCACTTCGGCGGTCTCTTTCAGTTACGGAGTTTCGAAATATATCTCTCCTTGTGGTTCAGGGGAATTTGCTGCACAAGTATGCAGGATCTGAGTGCAGAGCACCACGGAGTCGACTCGGTTCAGGCACCAATAAATAATGGCCAGTCTTGATATGTGTATGTGTTCACTTTGCTTACAGTAAGAGTGAGTTCGTTGACCTTCAGCCTGTCCATGTGACTACCACAACCCATTTACCAGCCTCTGTGGTCTAGCCAGTGCATCGTTGGACCGAGCTTCCTAGTTCCCGAATGTCCACCACCGTGGTGGAATTCCCGAGCCGGGGGTTTCAAACCACACTCTTCAGATCAAGGTGGCTGCAGCTTATTCCATGTCGAGTGCAAAGACTGGTCATTTTGGTCCTCTGGAATGTAGTTCAAGTTCTTCACTCTAACACTAATAGCTGGTTAATGTTTTCTTGGTACCCTCAGTGTGTCGAATCGATGTTGCCAACAAAGCCGACTTCGCCGGTATCATTCTCTACACAGGACCAGCCATTTGTTCGGCATCTATAGTACGAGTATGGCACACACCGAGGTACTCCTATCTCATTGGGTCGTTCCCCGCAACCCGGACTTTCCACATCACAAGCAAACATAAGGTACAAAAAGCTGTATTTACGACGCTTGAACCAGAGGTGAGCCGTGCAAATACATCTACTAGACTCGACAATCCGGATCTGCAACAGCACTATCCTTTTATATTCAATTAGTCGTGAACACTCCCTACACAACAATGGCCTTCGATGCACGTGATGCACGTGATGCACGTGATGCACCCCCAGCACAAGCAACCATGCAAGGCGGAGAGAATGCAACGTTAAGTGCTCCTGCTATTTCTCAGATTCAGCATATTGGCGATCTGTCGAACAAGATTGCTATTGTTACAGGAGCATCGTCGGGGCTGGGACGTGCCATCTCACAAGCATTCGCCGCTGCAGGAGCATATATCGTTTCAGCTGATCTCACTCCGAACCCGCCCAAAACTCCAATCCTTGAGAACACCATGAAGTCAAGTGGAGTAGACCTGAACACACCCACTGTCGACCTTGTCAATAAGCGCTTTCCAACCAATTCCGGCAAACCACGCATGATGTATGTCAAAACAGACGTTACTTCTTCGGCGAGCGTAGAAGCCGCGGTTGCTTTCGCGGTAGAAAATTATGGGAGACTTGATGTGATGGTAAACAATGCAGGAATTTCGGCTGAATCCGGTACTGTCGGAGTGGAGCCTAGGAGAACGCATCAAATGGATGAGGCGGTGTTCGACAAAGACATAGCGATAAACGTAAAGGGTGTATGGCTAGGCATTAAGCATGCTGCAGGCCAAATGTTGAAGCAGGATCCTCATTCCAGTGGAGATCGAGGCTGGATCATCAACATGTGCAGTATTATGGGTTTGATCGCTCTGAACGGTGCAGCTCCATACTGTGCATCGAAAGGTAGGTGTCCTTCGTTGCTGCAGATTGACCAAGCTGACATGATATAGGTGCCGTGCTGCAGCTTACCAGAGCCACAGCCTTGGAATATGCCCTCGACCACATCCACGTCAACTGTATCAATCCTGGGTTCGCCGAAACTAGTCTGCTCGAGCCTATGATGGCTAGAATGGGAGTTGATGATGCCCATGCAATGTTGAATCAGCTACATCCATGGGGAAGGATGGCTCAACCTGACGATATAGCGAAGATGGCAGTATTCCTCGCTGGACCTGGTGCATCATTCGTCACAGGCGCTCCTTTTGTTGTTGATGGAGGCTACACTGCTCAGTAAATTCCTGATCGATTTTCAGCTCATACCAATCTTTCGAGGGTTTTCACTTCGCACATTATTCAATGATATTCTTTGCTCTTAGGATCACCACGTGTCCACGTGATACAGTAGTCTGTAAACCTACGTCTTCCCCAAGCGCCGATGAGCGATATTGCGTCATACGACAGCCCTCTCATGTGCTACGTTTACGAAACACGAACACCGCAGCCCACCACGTTTGGGGGTCCATATTCTGTAGATGCGCACCCGTCTCCTCGCCTCTACATAACATAACCAAACCAAAAGTCCTTTCAAATACATCTCTATCCTCGACTAAACAGAAAATAGTCATTCAGACATCTCAAACCCAACGATGACGCTCTACAACGTAACTAACCCTCCTTACCTTTCGCACCACACCCAATACTAACAACGCAGGTAACCCTCAAAGACGGCGCCTCATCCTCAGACCTCGACAAAGCAAAACAAAAAGCCAAAGACGCTGGCGGTGAAATCAAGCATGAATTCACTCTGATTAAAGGCTTCACGTACGTTGTTATTATTGTCTGATGTGTGAATGTTTTTGGCTAATCAAAGGATGTTTAGTGTGGAGTTTCCCAATGATAAAGTTAGCGTGCTGGAGAACGATGACAGTATCAATGTTGAGCAGGATGGGGAGGTGAAGACGCAGTAGCAGTTCGGGATTGAGATGAGATAGGAAGACAATGTGTGATGGTTTGGTGGTTGAGTATGTAGTGACATGGACTGAGTGATGGATGGCCAGTCTGAGTGAGAAATGGATCGAGAACATGAGCTTTTTCAATATACACAGCGCGGAAAGATAGAAATTAAAATTCGTACTCCTCCGACCTGCTTCCGCTCTATTTCTAGAAATCCGTTGCCCTCCCGTTGTAAGTCCATTCACTGACTGAGCCCCATCTCAATGGGTCGTTCTTCGGTCCTCCAACCTCTCCCGTCTTTGGATTCACATCACCCTCAAACTCTGGTTTCGCTCCTCTTCGTACGTTGGGATGTAACTCTTCTCCTTTACCTCTTGCCTCAATAACTCTATTAAACTCATCCTTGAAACTTCTTTCCGAGCCCTGTTCACCCATCTTGTCCGCACGAGCTGCCGTCTCTGCTTCTGCTTCTGATTGTTCTGCCGGAGTAGAGTCAGGGGATTGGTTTATCTTGGGTGGTGCACGAGGTGTGCTGAATGCACCGGTTGATTGGCGTTGGAGAGCTTCGAAGATTTCTTGCTCCTCCTTTGGAAGGCGTGGTGGTGAGGGACCGATGCCAAAGGACGAGAAGACGGCTTCGCCTTCGTCTTTGCGGAGAGGAGTGGAATGTGATAGGGGACGGCGAGAGGCAGTCATGATTGTGAAGCGGGTGAAGAGGTGGTGGCGAGGTGCGGCGTGCATGAGTGGTGCTGCTATCGCCCTGAGGCTTGCCATGTTTATTGCTGTTGTGGTTTGTGATATTTCAGATTACTGCAGCTTGAGGTTCCTTATCGATTGTAATAAGGTCGCAGTGTTGTGAGTTCTTGAGGTAGAGTACAAATAGATCTTTTTGATCATCACTCGCTATTCCAGAAGCTGCTGCAAAGCGATTCCGAGGTAAAGCCACAAGCATTCCGCCACTGCATCTGCTCTGTGGCTGGTGAACAAGCCACACCACTCAACACCTGGAAAAGCAAGGTGAGTCATTTGACTTTCGCGACTCAACTTCAATTGTAAATGACTCTACAATACCGGATTTTCATATAAATCAAGTATACCATTCGTGACTAGGTAGTCCTTGCGATCAATGTGTTATCCCTAACTATAGGTGACTCATAAGTTTCACCATATTGCACTGCCACTCTGAAATGTTTCCTTTCGTAACACCAAACAAAATCCTCCTCAACAGTGAGTTGATATATCACTTATGATGCCTTTGAGGAGGAGTATAAGTTTCGATCCTCGATATGTGATCTTACTTGGCAGCCTGTATTCTGATACTAATCCACTCTCAATCGCTGACAGCTTGGACTACACCTGCAGACCTTTATTCAAGTTCGGAATTCGTCAAACCCAAGCGGAAGATGGAGCAGCAAGTCATGCCCTCGAGACCCAGTAAACAGAAATCTGCGGTCAAGCCTACCAGGGCGCACTACATCTGGTTTGAAACCTGTGACGAACAGCGCTACTGGGTATGGGGATCATGTTTCGATCGAAAACTAGTGTCGCAAGATCTCAACACTTCTGGCAGTAAGATCCCTCTTAAGAATTACCAGGGCCATAAGATTCCTTTCAACAATGAACTCGGCGGGAGGGGGGGACCTCATCTTAGTTATTTCGTCCATGCGCACAGTGACGAGGATACGAACCCGAAGACATGTATCTGGTATGCTGGAGACCCTGTGGTCCAGCTTCCTGTTGATAGGAAGGCGAATGTGTTCAACTCGTTGTATTGGCAACGCTGTGATGGGACTGTTCGCAATGCACTTGAAGAAGTCTTGACCAGCAACCTCGTTGTAAGATTGAGAGATGTAATCGAGCCGAGGCTTGCTGGTGGGCCTACAGCGGAAGATATGACCAAGTTTGACAGATGGAAGAATACGTTCATAACACGATTCCGGTGAGGTGTATTCGACCTGAGCACTATTATCGATGTTTGATGAGTCCAGAGCTCGGTGTTTGATCATGAACTTCTACAGCCAACTACATCTGGAGTACCTTTCCCTTCTTGCTAGCATGATATCAACATCATCACCAAAGCACTGACATGGAGGATTTCGACAACTAGCGATTGAGTTTGTTTAGCATCGATGTTTTATTACTCTGCAGAATGCTATCATCGCTTAGCAAATTGTGTCCAGATATACCACTTCTCCCCGTTTGATCTACAATTTGTTCAAACAACACATGTGCAAGCCAGCAATCAAACCGAGTTCGTTTGTTCATAAATTAGCTAATCGGCAGCAGGAACAGTCACTATGGCGGATTCATTGCCTTGTAGTAGCACCGTTCATCAAGGATACAGCCATCATCACCATGACTTCCTCCTTAAGGTCTAGTCGTCGCATGGGTGATTCTGGCCACAAGATCAATCAATTACCATGGTGGTGGGCCTTTCGGAATGATCCACGATACGATCAGGAATACAAAACATTCGCCAGAGTCCAGCAAGCACTACGAGCATTGGAACACAATGATGACCCTCCAGGGCCTCACTGCCTAAATCCATATTGGCACTCACGAAGTACTTCTGTCAGTTGTGCTACATCCTATCTTCATCATCAAGACGAAGCCTGCTCAGCATTTTGTTCTTGTTCCGACTGCATGACTCAGCGGAGATTCGACCAAATCCCAAAACAGAAGAAAGGACAATTTACACGACGTCCCAGTAGCACCCCAGCTAAACACAACCAAAGGTCTCATGTTTGGTTCAGCCTCACGAGAAGTCCTTGTCAATCAAAAGCAGAGTGGCATGAAGATGTTGTTGCAGCTCATCATCACCAGAGAGAGGACTCTGACAAGCAGCACAACAAGAATATCTGTTGTCTGAACTCTCCTCCGCACTTCGATCGTTTCAATGAAACTACACAATACCATCCTGATCAGCATCAACACCAATGCCAATTGTGGTACCAAGAAGATCCCTACCATAATCGTGAATACCCAAACACGGTCTGCAATCCCTATCTGAGATGGAACTCTTCCAACACTGACGATCATAACACCACCCACCATCGACACTGCCGAAACGATGGGCTCCTGAACCACCAGCACCAACATACACAAAAAGGACAACCAAATCATTCTGAATACCACTCCCACACAGCCCATCCTTACAAAAATCAACCCACACCACTGAATACGACCGCCAACCTCCACGTTCCCCACCAGCACCGAAACAACCTCTCCGTGCTCTCGAACCATCGCATCTATCCCGCCCCACCAAGACACCCACACGCGCACTACCGCTATCATTCTCCACCACCGCACCACCACCACCACCACCACCACCACAATCAGGACGCCCTAACTCACCTCCCCTTCCCTGATCCCCACAAACCACACCCAAAACATTCCCCCTCCTCGCCGGAACCCAGAACCAGAAACCACAGCTACACTAGACGAAGAACACCATCATGAGTATCTCATCCAAAAAGATAAACCGCCGTCATCTCCTCTGGCCCTCGCAGCGCACACCCCGACCTCTAGTGCTCGTTGGTAACACAAATATGCCTCATAGCGAGCGGCCCTCTCTCTTTTCAAAACGCAGTCTTGGTCTTTGAGGACTCCATCACAGTGCGGTCTTTGGCGATGACGAGGTCTTGTAACGGAGGTGTAGATGGTCTGAACACCACTCGATTCCATAGCATATTATTCTGTATCATAGTATTATGTATCATACCATGTCAGACCACTTTTAAACAAAGATGACCGCGAGTCCACAAGATGAAAACAGATTTATAACACATACCTATCCATCCCAACCTACCTACTTTTCCATTCATTCATCGATCTTTACATACCACCAATCAGCGTTGAACACCTAGCTACCTCGATGTCCTTGATCACCTTCCTTTCACCTCTCATCTTTCAACCCCTCGGCAAGCACGGGTGTCACACAACACAACAGACACCACTATCATACTGCTGTGTTGCAATGTCCTTTCCGAGGTGATGTGTGATCAATGGATGTAAGTGAAGTACATATACGCGGGCACAAGGTACATGTGTATTCAACGCTATTGGTCTGAGCATGTTGATGACTGTACTGAGTATCTCTTGTTGCGAGAACAACGAAGAAAAAGAGCAGAAAAGGATTACGAAAGGTAGGTAAGACGTCTCGGGTACGTATGGTATTGAATTACTTTCCATATCTCAACATAACATGTCTTGAATGTATGTAGTAGACTTTTCCAGCGGACACCGGTGTTGCTATATTCAATTCGCGCTAATCGTGTACCTACCTATCCAACTAAATACATACATTGCCGAGCCCAATCCATTGAATTTTCATCCCTCAGGAAAGCTCATAAAGTCCACACTCCAAGGCCAATCTTCCAAAAACGTACTCGGCACCGACACAAGCGATTGAAGTTGCGGCTGCTGCTGATGTAAAGTACTCCCACTCAACAAACCAGTATTCACCCCATTACTCTGCGTGCTTCCACCGCTTCCACTTCCGCCGTTCGACGACAAAACCAAATCACTAGCCGAGCTGCAATTACTGCTCCGCCGATGACTTACATAAGTCGAACTCACTGACCCATGTGGACTTTCTCTCTTCCTCTGCGAAGGCATGCCATCGATCAATAATCCGCGCCGTTGATTTTCCATTTGTTCGTCTAATCGTGCTACCAATTTTCTTAGTTTATCTGCGCTTGCGGTAGAATGGACGCCGTTGTCTAGGTTTCCGAGCAGTTGGGCCAGAGCCAGGAGGACAACTCGGACTTGGAGGTAGCCTGTTTCGGATAATGGCTCTTCGAAGACGCTGCCTAGGATACTTCCTATGCCGGTTAAGAGGTGGAGGAGTGGACTGCTGATGGCTTGGAGGTATTCTACTGGAATGCGCATGAATGCGTCCACGACTTCGCTTGCGATTCGACATCGTTCTTCGATTGTTGCGCCGCCGCTGGAGAAGAGTACCATTCTTAACAACTGTACTGTTGCTGTGATGTTTGCGGCTTGAAATCCGTGGCGATCTTGAGCTGGGTTGCAGGTTATGGCTTGTGTCTCCTTGAAGCATTGGGGAAGATTGTTGTACATGGCCATGATGCTATCGCGGACACTGCTAGAGGGCATGGCGGAATGCTCACCGAAAATGTCGTTTAGAAAAGAACTTTTGTAACGACGTTTGTCGCGAAAGTCGGTCACGACGTGCTCCATTGTGCGGTAAAGGTCTGTGGTGAAATTCCAACCACAAAGCCAGCTGCTGCTTCGAACTGCGCCGGATGAATGAGTTGGACTAGGACCAATAATGACAGGTGAGTCCGAGTCTGCTTGAGACTTGTAGCCATCGTCGTCGAAAAGTTCATCGTCCATTTCTGTCGTGTATGAGACGTTGGACTGCTGTTCTCTGCAACGGATCACGCCGCACCATACGATTGAGGTGTAGATATCGAGCGTGTAGATAGACCAGAACAAACGACGTCTCTCTTCTGTCTCCACGATGCCTATATTCTGCGGCCAATTCTCCTCATCATGCAGCCCATCCATTGCCACAAGTGTATGATACTTGCCCAGATGCGTTTGCATCTCCCTGAACTTGCCGTATTGAAGGGCTGTAACAGCTAGGAGCGCACAGGCTCTCAATAGATCGAAGTCCGCCTCTAGCAGGGCGCCAACGTTCCCGCACTCCTTTACGGCTGCTGCATAGAACACCTCCGACCTGATTTCAGTCAGCCGCCGCAGGTTCCAACGTGGGTTGTAGACTGCGCCATCAGCGATACGCGCCGAGACAAGAGCACAAATAGCCATGGTGACACCAAATGTAAAACGGTCGCTCAGATATTCGCGGGACATGATCCGACGGAGGAAGGTTGGTCGGTGGAAAAAAGGGAAAATGGGATACACAATCTCGAAATAAATCTCGACCAGATCCATGATAACGTCTTGTGAAGCGATGTTGGGAGGACTCCATTCCCGTGTCGTGTGTACGTAGGTCGTTGGAGTGGCACAAGTGTTCTCACACTGCTCTTCGATCTTGACAGCAGGTGTACCGTTGGACGTCGATATAGACAAGCCATTGGCCTGAGAGCGAGGCTTGGCCCCCCGACGACGAACAACACGATCGAAACGACATGGCTGGTCAAAGTCGATACAGTTCTGACAACGACTATGGTCTTCGTGACCAGGAAATCTGCAACGGATGGACCGTTTATGACAATAGTCGCATGCCCGGGTGATGCGTCGTAGTTTCTTTGGCTGGCCGTTGCATGTAGGGCTTGGGGAAGTCGAGTCCGAGTCTTTAGACCTCATCCTCTTGATATGTTATTGGTCGATATCAAACATGACAAACAAGCTGCGTAGAAGAGCACGCTGCTCTGCTGTTCTTGATAAACTGCTGAAAGTCATTGAGGATATTCAACAAGCACCGTTAAGCAGAAATTCGAAGGTTTACTAGCAGAGCAGGACATCGATACCCGCGACGGAGGAAGACCGAACAGGGCAGGTCCCCGATCTGCCATTGCTCTACATCACTTCTCTTCAACCCCAGACGGAGCAACAACGGCAGTTCGTGTTTCAATGTCGCAAACTTGGTGGAATAAACTTTGCACAAAGCTTAGCATGGATTTAGGCCGAGGAGACCATCCATACGGGGCAGGTCAGTTACAGAGCGTTAACCCGAGTGGTCAGTAGCGCTTATCCGGAGGCGAAGGCCATGACGAAGAAATTGAATAGCCCCGCAAGCTAGGTAGGAAAACACATCCGCAGAACGATCGGCATTTCCAAAAGTCCCATCTCTTTGTTTATGCAACTTCCATGCTTCTGATTGATTCGGCACCTACTCCATCTTGCGCAACGGTGACGTGACCGCCGATGCGGAGCGTGGATGATCAATTACAAAGCGCTATATCACATATACGAGGACATAGCCACAACAAGCCTACGATCCAGGCCCGTTATCTGTCCGTACTGTACTCGTAGGAATACCCTCACTTCTTGCCCTTCTTCTTCGACACAACCTTGAAGCCACTAGCAGCAGTGCTGTCTTCCTTAGCAGGACCCCTCTTAGCCACTTCGTTCCAGCCGCCATTAGCAGACGTCTTTTGCGCTACAAGGGGTGTATTGTTGGGATCAACAATTCCTCGTTCTGCCATCTTTCGTCGACGCACATACTCGTCTGCAAATCGCCGGGCGTCCATGATCTCTGAGCTGCTGAAGATAATTTCGAAAATGATCTCTGTCTCTGCTGGCATTTCCCCGAGATTACGAACAATGTCATCGGCACTAATGCCTGCTTTCATTCCATTGACCAGCTGCGCTTTGGACCACTTAGCCAATTCGTCCATAGCTTTCTCCTTAGCACTGCCAATAGCAAAGGTTGTGCTTCTAGATGGTGGCATGGGTGGTCGTGTGGAAGCTGGGGGAACCGTATTGCCTGAACTGACTGTTCGTGTAGCAGCTGGAGGTGCGGCAACTACTGTAGCCGGAGTCTTGGGCTTCCCACCGGATCCGATTGTAGTCCATGCTCCGCCTCCTGTAGTTTGACTGGTGGCATTACCAAGTACCGCTGTTTGTGAAGGGGTAGGCGCAGGACTCGCTTTGCTCGCCATCTGAGCATATCTACTGCCGGATGGTGTAGGCGCGCTAGCATGTGCAGTTGCCTGAACAGTTGCCGCAGCTTGCGCTGTAACGCGTTGTTTGCGTGCTTCTTCTTCCTTCTGAATCTGAGCAAGCGTCTTTTTTGGTGCTGTGCTGGACGTAGGCTTGGCACTCACCGGCTTGGCCCATACGCTACCACCAGGAGTAGTAGGTGTGCTGGGTGAGCCAGAGTTTGCCCACGTAGAAGTAGAAGGTAGACCTGGCGCTGGAGGTGGTGCTTGAGCCGCAGTAAGCCGTTCTTGCTCGGCCTGCAGTCGTCTTGCTTCCGCCAACAGAGCTTCTTGTTCTGCCGCACGCTTGGCCTCTGCCTCCTGAATCTGTTTGAGAGAAGGGCCCTTGGTTGTTTCGGCCGTCTTGTCTGCCCATGGGGCAATGGATACGCTGGAACTTTCGATTGGTGTTTGGGCCGCTGATCGTGACTCCGCTGCTAAAGCCTCCGCAACAGGAGGTCTGGACCTCTGAGCTGCGGGTGCCGGAAGTGGTGAAATAGAGACTGGTGGCACCTCGATTGGGGATGAATCTTCTGCAGCTTGCTTGTTTGCTGCTGCAGTTCGTTGGACTTGTTGGGCTAGAGACAAGGGCTCATTTTCACCGGCGTGCTTTTTTGATGCTTGTCCTATAGCTCTAGGTAGTTGCTTGAGGGTCGCGACGGGGACTGTTTCTTCAATAGAACGTTGACTACCGATGGGCTGCGGTAGTGAATCGTCACCTGGTAGGCTTTCATCGTCGTCCATATTGCCACGGAGCTCGTGGAACTCCTCCAGGCGCTCGTTGCGACCCTGCTGGCCTAAAAAAGTACTCTCGTGAGTTTGCAGTTGAGCTTGCTGCTGTTCCATAGAGAGCCGATTTCGCTCATGTGCCGTGAAAGAGTGTTGACTGCTTGGTCCTGCACTATACGGACCTCGATCAGCCAATCCCATGCGCCCAAATTGTCCTGGCAGATCGTCATCACGAGGAGCTGGAGGTGCAGCTGACATTGGGGGTATGCCCGAGAAACCATGTCCAGAAGGGGGAGGTTGAATAGGTGCTTGGATAGATGACGACTGGAAGCCTGCGGGAGTGGTGATGCTGCCAAAGCTCGGCTGACTATGCAGAGAATGTGCACTGGAATGATGTTGTAAAGAGTGCATGTTGTGTGGGGCGTTCGGAACGTGCTGTCCATGCATGAAGACCTGCCTTTGAGCAAGGAACTCTTTCTGTCTGGCCATGAGGTATTGCTCTTCTTGCTTTCGCCGCTCAAGCGCATTTTGCTGGTCAGCCGTCAGTGTTGTGCCGAAGCTCGGGAAGCTACTCGCAAACGGTGGCTGAGCAGTGCTTGAAGAAGGACCACCTGTAGCCCATGGATTGCCTTGTTGGCTGCTAGGTGACGGACCGTGCGGAACACCAATTTGTGGTACAAGGAAAGGCTCTCTCGAGTTGCCGATACGACGAACAAGCTGCGCAAGAGGCTCATAGTCAGCGTCCTCGAGTTTCTTGACTTGCAATTCGGCCGTGAAGAAGCCAGCTTTGAACCAGTCATGCATCTCAAGTCCTGACCAAGGTCCCTGAACCTGACCATGTGGGTCACGATAAACCCATCGCATTCTGTCTGGCATTACCATTTGACGCTGCTGAGCAGTCGGCATCTGGCTGGAACCGCTGTCTTCACTACCTCCATCGGGGCCAGCAGAACTCGACTGTCCGGGAGGACCAACAGGTGTTTGGCTTGCAGAAGGAAGACCGAAAGCATCCTCTCCTGGCCGCTTCATCTCCTCGAACGCACCGCGGAAACTTTCTGGTCGGCGACTACCATTATCGAATGGATCATTGCGACCTTCAAATGCATCATTCCGGCTTTCAGAGCGCATCTGCTCTTGCATAGCAGGTGGAAAGATTGAAGAAAGCTTGTTCTGACGTGCAGTACCACCAAAGCCAGTGCCACTGCCAAAGAAATTGTTGCCTCCAAAGCCACCAGGGGATTGAAGCTCGTTGAGAGGACTGAAAACAGGGTCGCCAAATGCAGCAGAAACCGCTGGCCTCTCGCGACCCGGAGTACCAGCGCCAAAGGTAGGATTACTCCAGCCAGCCAAACCACCAAGACCGCCCATACCTCCCATACCACGCATAGACCCGAAAGATGCATGACTTCGGCTGTCAACGCCCGTGAAAACATCACGTCGACCAAAAGGTGCCATGCCAGGTTGTCCATCGTAGCCTTCCTCCTCCTCATGCATTCGGCCTCCTTGAGGACTTTGATAAGGATTTGTGTTTGTGGGGCTCATCGGCTCCTGGTTCAGTCGGTGGTGTGGGGTACGAGCATCGGTCTCGACAAGATCTCTGGCAGAGTTGAAAGCAGAAAAGCCCATCTGCTCAATTCCTTGCTCTTCGTGACTACTAAGAGCAGCACTGCCAGCCCTCGGCATGAGGCTATCGTAGGGATTCGTCTCGCTTCTATTTGGTCGGTTCTTGATGGCGTGGCGCGTTTGGGACAACCCTGCATCGTCTTCTTCCGGAAGCTTGCCCAAAGCATTGAATGAAGCCTTCTCGTTGACAGAAGGAGACAGATCTTCCGTAGTGGTTTTGGCGAGAATATCCTTAAAACGACTGCCTCCACGAGAACTTCCAAATCCAGGACGCTTATCTGACGCATCTTGACCGCTCGGTGGGTCTGTATTGAAGGTGCCAAACGCGCCCATGGACCCGAAGGCCGAAGTTGGTGCAGTCGACCACGGAGACGTACCGGGAGGGTTCAGGCCAGCGCTTGGCGGACCACCAGTACCGCTTCTACGCAATGAGTTGAAAGGTGATTCGTTTTCCGGAGCATGCTTCGTTTCTTCTTTTTCTTGCGGCTCATCCTGGAAATCTGTACGTCGGCGGAAAAGAGCAGGTGGCGGGGTGTTCGTTGTTGGTTCATTTCTAAAGAAAGTCTTGCTTTCAGTAGGCGATAGTGGACCATTGGCGACAAAAGAATCACTCGTCTCCCGTCGTCGAGTTCCTGGTCTGGATGAACCAGGCGGATTGGCTGTGGATAGAGAAGTTTTTCGGCCGCCTGGAGCATTGCCCTGCCCTCCTCCCTTTGAATCATTGAGCTTGATAGGTGAGTTGACCGATGTTGAGAATAACTGTATCCCGAATCAGCCAGCATTTTTCATCGTCAGACTTAGACATACCTGTCTCTCATTCTCGTCCATCTCGCGCATACCGAACGGTTCCAATCTTGGCTGCGCGTTCCAACAAACCTCTGGACCAAGATCTTTTCCATCTCGTAATGACAACACACTCTCAGGGGCACTCGAATCCCAAGGACCTGTGAAATTTTGGTTGATATCAGAGCCAATGGAGCCCGCCTCTTTTTGAACGTGGTAGATATTTAACATGTCTTCCTTGCTGTAACGGAAGTCATTCTGAATGCCGTTTCGAGAATTACTTGCAGCTTGGTTCATATGGGGAGGGATATAAGGTCCTGCGGCGGAATTGGAGTTCGAGTGTAGGTTGTCGCGTGACTGGGTGGATGGTCGTCGGAACGTCTGTGTACCATTCGTTCGAGGTCTGGGCCTATACTTGACGCATCAACAAATTGTCCTCATTTCCATATTGTAACCATGCGTTCAAGGCATGATTCTTCTTCTCTGGTGCAGGAATAGTGAATATCGATGGAAGGCGGCTTACCACTCGTTTCCGTTTGATCCATCTCTTCTGACGTTGTCAACCATTCCGCCAGCCGCAGCAGAAGCAAAGCTTGAAGTCAGTTGTGTAGGAGGCATGTTGACCATAAACTGATATACAGCGAAGCGATTGTCTTGCTAAGGTCCCTTTATGAAGAGAATAAGTGTCCAAGATGCGGCGCGTTTTTGAGCAGGAAAGTGTCGAAACAAGATATTCGTGGTTTGTGGGATGGATATACTAGTGTTAAGTATGTCGAGTACTATGAGCGTCAATTCGTGGAACGTCGTTGAAGGGTACCAAAGGTCTGGTTCAGGAGGACGAACAAAACGTACTCTATCGGATAAGAAAGGGAATCTGCTTTGTATGGTGGAAGTGCGCTTCACAGGAGTCCACTTGTGGCATCAGCGCACATTTCTCTAGCAAGCATAGGCGGCCGGGGTGCTTGCCAAATGAGCAATTTTAGTGGTTGACTCTCAGTGACACCAGCACTCTTTAGGCACTAGAGTACCCAAATCACTCTAAAAGCTACAGCGGATCAAGATGCCAGCAATATTTTTTCTACAGTATCTGTGCAGGTCAGGAGAAACTCATTTACAAAACAGGGAGATATCAATGTTGTAGCAGCCTTTACCTCAGCATAATATAGTCTGTTGTACGTCGGGGTCTTCGTTATAATTTTGGTCGTTGTCTCCGGAGCTGCATCATTGCTACAGTACCGTATGTATGGCAGCCAATCATCCAAGTAAGATATCCTTCCAAGACGGTTGTGGATCCCAAGACCTATGCAGAGCACTTTCCAGCACTCGTCCAACGCCTTCTCTATAATAAACACCCTTATGCTCACTAACAAGCATGACGTTGAAGACACCATAATTGACCCTTTTGATCTCTTCCTCTACCGCATCGGACACAAGTAGTGCCTCCGCTTCCCAGTACGCCAGCTCTTCCTTAGAAAAGCCGCTGAGCCTGGACAAAACAAGGAAAGGAAGCGGCCGACCAATCCTCAACTCCCATTTCTCATCGAGGTCAATCGTTCCACACCATTGTCCAGAATGGTCAGCTATACCGACTCGGAGCAAACCAGGATCAGCAGCAGCAGGCCTGACAGTAGACAAGGCGCTAGGCCCTGTCAACCGCTTTCGAAGCGGTGACACAATGGACTTGCGCATCCGAAGCGGGTTCAGCAAGCTGAAGCTTGCTAGGATGGTATGGAAGTGCAGTAAGGGTGGGATGTTACCAGCCTGGCCTGTTTTCCGCGCAATTCGTCGCTTGTGGGCATGCCATGGTAGTGGTGGTTCTATGCGAGAGACAAGTTGCGAAGGAAAATGGTGAGGTTCCAGCCCTTGGTCAGAATGATGCCACTCGATCCACGATTTAGCGTCTTCAGTAAATCTCCATTGGATTTCGCCCACCCATCCAGCCCATGACCATGAGGGGAAACTTGGTCGCCGGACGAGCCGTTTGGAAGACTCCCATAACAGCGAGGAGTCCATCATGCTTTCGAATAGGCCGTAGTAGATAGTAGCATTCAAGCGCTTCTCGAGAACTTGCTCGACCCCTTCAAAAGCATCAAGAATATCCAACGGGTTTGTGAGTTCGCGACGAGTATAGAGCTCAACCGCCGACGTGAATTGAACAAATGGCTTCTCTCGAAATATTCTCGTGGGCATGTCGACGGAGTCTAACGACCAGCCATTGGAGCCAGGCATTTCCATGTCCTCGCAAAATGTTATCCTTCGGCATTGAAAATATATTCTGCCGTTGACAAAAAGCAGACAACGTCGCGATAGCATCCTCTCTTGGAAAGTCCAAGCTCGAGAATCCCACTGTGAGGTCGAAATGTAATCCTCAGCTAGGTGACACACCATCAATTTCAGACCTGGGAGGACTTCCTCGATGGTCTGGTGCCACATTCGTGATTCTTTCCTGACTCCAGGCAGACCTGCATTGGCATCTTTGCCCGAACCAGCGACAACGGTCAAGTGTGCTCTGGCATAGATCCAATCGTCGTGATATTGAAAGCCTTCATCGTGCACCAAAGCAAGGCTGTCCGTCCACAAATACCGCTCCCCAAGCATTCTAGTAAGTCTGATGGTATCCTTAATCGTCCTTGGTAGATTTTCTTTGCTTAGTGATTGTGGCATCGATAGCTTTGCCATGTTTTTGCTTGTCAAGAATATTTGCTCGAAGTTTTTGCCCCATAGATAGCTGAGAGCAACGAAACGGGTATCCTGAGGTACTATTGTCACGCACATATCCACCACATCGATGACTCTGAGGATGTTCTTTCGCTGCTTCAGTAAATCTGGATGTACCAAAGATTCCTCACACTCCGGGCCATGTTCGTTGCTGCATGTATCTATCCATTTCTTAATCACTTCCGGTTCTAGTAGATCATGCGCTTTGAGACGACGACCGAAGAATTCCTTGAAAGGCGCAGACTCACTAAGCAAACAGATGTAGCCATCCTTAAATGCTTGCGGCTCGCTGTAAATGAGGAGCCGTCGAGTTCGAGGAGTATAGTTGTGTTCGTAAGAAGGCTCACTGTCCGTCTCCACTTCCACCTGTCCATCCACTACCCATCTTGCGTACACGGTGGTGTCATCGAAGAGAAATCGACTCGGCACTCGCTGGTCGAGTGGACGATCAACTATCTCAAGGACAAGTCGACAACAAGGGCAATGTCGCCGTCGCCGGATTGCAGAGAGTTTTCCAAGAAAACGTGGAGTTTGCCTGACAGATTTAATTGAGGTTTCAGGGTCGACAATGAACGATTCGACGCTGAGATTGAGTTTTGCACAGAAGTCACAGAGATACGATTCTTCGGAAACTAAGTTATTCTTTGCTGGGTTAGTAACGCTCCTTCTTCGTAATCATTCTCTTCTTACGTACACTGTAGGCTTTAATGAAGGGAATCCTTGTGAACGATTTTATTCTATGCGTGAGCGAGTGCTGAGTAGGACTGAGTGGTTGCGACATCGAGGGTGCATTTCGTAGGACGAAAGGTCCCGAGTTCGGGGAAGGTGAATTGCTTGGTCCTTCATCAAACAAATGGTCTCAAATCCATGTGCCTCGAATAACATCGGCTTTTCACAGCCACAACATCTTTTTTGCTGGAGTTGTTCCTCAATCTAATCAAGGTCTGAGTCGTATTGAACCATCAGCCCCATCGACGTCATGGTCGTTTTTGTGCATGAACCAAATCCCTTTACGGGTTCGTCAACAATGGCTTCTGAGACAAGGCATGCGATTGAACCTCCACTTTCAGCCTCAAGTTGGCCTGAGCTGGAATCTTCCAATCCCATCTCAATTCAGTAACCCGCGAAAGTTGCTTGGCTCAGCCACCACTGGCAACCGCTGCAGCCCTGCCTTACCTTTGAAACGTTTCTGGTGCTGAAGTCTAAGCTGAGTGGGATGAAAGCTTTATATTCGGGCCGCCCCGTGGCTGTCTCTGAGGTATGGACATGGCAAAACAAAAACAAATTCTGTATCGGTGAGCACCTTGGTACCACGAAGAGAAGATCATGGGCATGCGAATACTCTTCCTTGAGGTACACATGTGGCCCTTTCTTGATGTTGACCTTATCTCGATGAACGGTAAGTGGCCACTATCACGTCCAAGATACGACTTGAAGTATACGTTGAAAGTAAGAGTGAGTTTCAAAGCAATGTGATCTGATAGACTGCGCCATAGACAACCACGAAGAGTTGACGTTTACTTTGAGGTATACGTGATTCACAGGTGAGAACAACTCTTCGCACCTCGCAGCTGTAGACTGGCCTTCTACACACGTCCTTTACAACACTCCAATGCACTACTCTGTATTCATCCTGTAAACCGTTCGAACCAGTCACACATCTCTAGTCAAGCGGGAAAATGTCTACACCATCCTCTCAAACTTCTTCCTCTTCCTCTCCTCCTCCACCACCACCCCCTCCCAAGAAACGAAAACGCACCACAAACCCCAACCCCAAGCCCCGCAAACAGAAACAGAAACAACCACCAATTGAATGTCCAATCTGCCTCACCCCCGTCCCCCCAAAACACCTCCACAGCCTCCCAACCTGCGCCTGCACCTACTGCACCTCCTGCGTCCGCGAAGCCTTCGCCGTCGGTGTCGCCAACAACCGCCAACACTTCCCGGCGCGGTGCTGCGGCCAGCCTCTCGACCTCTTCAGCCACGAGAAGCAGCTCCCCACATCTCTTAGAAGAGCATACAGCAGTGCGACCGAGGAGATGGCTAGCACGAACCCGCTGTACTGTGCGAAGGAGGACTGCAGGGAGTTCATTTCGACGAAAACGATCAAGGATAGTTTTGGAGTATGTGGCGTGTGTCATCGGAAGACGTGTGAGAAATGCAGGATGTTGAAGCTGGATCATCGTGGAAGTCTCGGAATTTGTCCGGGGGAGTTGAGGGATGAGGCGTTGGAGAAGTTGGTGGTGGAGAAGGGGTGGAAGAGGTGTCCTAAGTGTTGTGCTTTGATTGAGAAGACGAAGGGTTGCGATGATATGAGGTAAGTACGACACTGATTGACGCGTTCTTGACTGATGCGTGATAGGTGCATATGCAGGACTGAGTGGTGTTACAAGTGTGGCAAGGGTTTGAGGGGCAAGAATGGTTGCAAATGCCATGAAGTTGTTGTTGTTGACTTGGAGAGTGCTTCCGTGGCTCACGAGGAGGGTATCACAGAGACGATTGAAGAGCGAGTTGTGGAGGAGCGAAATGCATTCGATGCGATATTGGACACTATTGGGGAATAAACTTGAATGGCATTCGAAGTTATAGTTACCTATTGGTATGAGCTGCAGCCGGTATCCTCGTAATTATGAGAGCTAAAACTAGGTAACTTTCTGGAGCTTCAAAGCAGATGGCTGAAACGATTAATAGTATATTGAACAAATGCCAGATCCATTCGGTCCAGACACTCTATCTCCTCGAGTCCAGATTAAACTTTTAGTACTTCGCGTTGTAGATATGGTTAAATGCCATGGTGGAATGCCTGTATGAAGCATATAAGACTTCCCATAGTCCGAAGCATATAAGACTTCCCATAGTCCGAACCACGGAAGTCTGAACAAGCCTGTCAAGATCAATATTCAATTAACGGCCGGCACATATTTGGCGATATCCAGGTCATCAATTTCATGCAGCCCATTTTTGTAGAAATTACACTTTCCGTTAGTACACATATCATTGCCCCAGGGACATTGGTGCCCGTAGAAGCAATCAGACTTGCGACATTTGCTTCCTGTACCGCAGGGAATAGCTCGCGCCTTGTATCGAAGTGTATGCTTCAGAGCTGCGTCAATTGGACTGTGATCGTAGTTGCACCTGTAGGCAAAACAGCCCGCAGAAGTCAAGTGGTGAGTATTGCAAATTTTCTGTTCTTCAATGCGTCTGCCAAACCGGTCTAGTTCTGCTTGAGACGGTGGTTGCATTTTCTTGTCAATGCGTTGCCCAAGGCGGTTCACTGGTATGCCTTTGTCTCGGTCACCAGTCGCTGTCTTTGAGATTGTGGGCTTCGCGGGCTCGAATCTTTGTGCTGAACCTGAGAGGCCCATAGTCGTACCGGTGCGAGTGGGGAGTTTGGCGGCACTCGCGGTTACTGTTGACCATGTATTGGCAGACGGTGAAGCAACAGGTGCAGGGGCGGTAGCATCTGTATACTCAACTTGATCCCAAGATGGCTTCGGCATATGTACATTATTTGAGTAAGTGTCTAAGCTGGTCTGGGATGAAGAATCATCAGTCATTTGACTGTTAACAACTCGCGGGACGTAGGTATGAGGGCTGGTGTACTTCTGGATCTTGTGAATGGGTTCCATGTCGAAAGTCGAGGCGAAGCGGGCAAGGGGGAGATCAAGGTTAAAGAAGCCACTGGCAGTATTTCCATGGGTGACGAGTCGAGTCTTGGGCCTGGCTATAGCATCATGACGATACTTGTCGAGCTCAGCAACATAGCCACTATCGTGGCAGCAAGCTAAGAAGATATGCTTACAGTGAGCATTATTAGCATAAAAGCGATAAGTATCTAGCATTCAAGTTAGTGTGAATGTGAGTGTATGGGGGCCTGCGCACCTCTAAGTTTAGCATCTGCTCGTTCCTTTCCAGGCCCACAATCAACGACCTGGAACAGGCTTCTGCTCGAAGTAAAAGACCAAAGAAATTCGTTGAATTGGTGAGAAGTTTGAATAATGCCTGCGTCTAGCAGGGCCTGACTCGGTACTTGCTTGTTGAAGAAGATAATAGTCATTACTTCCATATTTTCGTTCGCTTCTCCATTAGCCTTCAGGTACTGTTGTACTTCGGTGTAAAGGGCATGAGCAGCTTGAGCACCTCCAGATTCATTGTTGTAAAGCGTACGATTAAAGTGATAACCGTCGCCGTCAACAAGAACAAGGGCGAACTGATTCCGAGCCAGTAAGGCATCGGACGTTTCGGCTCTCTGGCGCCAAGTACGTCGGGCAGTTCGTTCATCATCTAAATCAGCCTTCAAATTGGTAACTGCAGTCTGCAGCTCTTCAAACTCTCTTGCAAATCTCTCGAGTTCCTCGTGTCTTCTCTCATCAAATTGGCGATACAAATTGACTCTGTTCACGAAGTCCATGCTCTCAACCACGTTACCATTTATGTTTGAAGACATAACAGAGGCAGTCATAACCGTGGACACTCAAGTAAGCAATATTGAGCACGTAAGTCCAGTTCGTCTCTGGTGTGCTTTTAGTCGCATAAAGACATGACCATAGAGCTAACTCAAAGATTCAGAAAACATGAGAGGAGTGGTCGTGTCAAGACGAAGATCAGGCGCCAACAGAGTTACACGCTAATGCAACAGTGGCGTACAAGGCAGGTACGTGTCAGTCTGAACGCGGCACCATGCGAACTTCGAGTACGAGGCTGCACTTGGCGTAAGCTGGACAGTGAGCTTAAGCTCGGACTATTGTCTAACTGTTTTAGGTCGGATGCAGTAATGTGGCTACACGACGGCAGACTTTAGCTAGAGATATGAACAGGAGGAGTGAAGGACAGCCGAGTGAATGTTGATGCCTGAAATCTGACACTGGCCCACTTCAAGATTCTCGAATCCTGTCAACACGAAGTCAAATGATTGAGGGCAGGAACAAACCTAAAAATGTGTTCCTGTCAAGGGTTTGGCAGATGATCGAAGATCATGCACAGTCGGCGCTTACTTAGTTCTGATACATCCAAGCACTGAACGACTCTTATTTACTGTAATGAATGAACCGAGGCTATTTGGATGGATAAATTCCCTATTCTCGATCTGGTATTGATGCATCAATAGTGGGGTGAATAATACTGTTTGTTCCCCATACTGCTTTGTAATTAACTTGAATGTCTACAAGTTCATCTTCCAACAAGGTATACAAGTAGAGCCAATATTTTGCACTTCCAACGAGTTGATACCTGAATTGTAAAGATCACAGAAATTCACAATCTGCCTACAAGATGGTGCAGAATAAAGCCTTCATGTACAAGTCTGTGCCTCATGGATGGCCAGAACCTGGCAAAGATCTGGCAATTGAATCAACAGATTTTGACCTCGAAGCTGCGCCCCCTAAAAATGGATTTACAACTAAGAATCTGTACGCTGCCTTTGATCCCAGCCAAAGAGGCCGAATGAGAGATCCTCAAATCAAATCATATTCTCCTGCTATGCAAGCAGGCAAGCCAGTCTTGTCTGTCACCGTCGCTGGGAAGGTTCTCAAATCAGACAACCCAGACTTCAAGGAAGGTGACACTGTTTTGCTTACTTCATGGTACACAGAGTCATACTCTATCATATCGGAAGATTCACTGAAGCAAGCCAAAGTCATCAAGCCAGCTTCTGGAGTGCCATTGACAGCCTATCTTGGTGCACTTGGTATGACGGGTATGACGGCTTACGGCAGCTTGCACGAGATCGGACGGCCGAAAAAGGGTGAGATCATTTGGATTTCAGGTGCTGCTGGAGCTGTCGGCCAGGTCGTCGGACAAATCGCGGTACGAGAAGGACTTACCGTCATTGGTAGTGTTGGTGATGACAAGAAGCTTGACTTTATCACAAAGGAGCTTGGCTTCAGCGCTGGTTTCAATTACAAAAAGGAAAGCCCTGATGATGCGTTGAAGCGACTTGCGCCGGATGGTATCGACATTTTTTATGACAATGTTGGCGGTGAACAACTTGATGCAGCTCTGACTCATTTGAAGGTGTTTGGCAGAATAGGTAAGCTGACTTCTCTTCGTGACGATGCTCGCTGACCAGTTTAGTTGCGTGTGGTGCGATCTCCCAATATAACAACAAAACTGGTGAAGGATATGGTGTTAAAAATACATCAATGATGGTCAGGAAGCGCATACGCTGGCAAGGCTTCCTGGTGTATGATCCAGATATCGCGCAGCATCAGAAAGCTCGGGATGAGAATATCTCCAAGTGGATTGCTGAAGGAAGCTTCCGATCAACTGACCATTTCACTGAGGGCATGGATAATGCTGTTGATGGCTTCCTGGGAATGCTAAAAGGGGAGAACTTGGGTAAATCCATTCTCAAGATTAGTCAGGACTAGTATGGAATCGCAAAGTGTTGAGATGCTCTGTTGGAGACAAAGCAAGATCTCGTACAATAGGTGACAGGCTTTGCTGCCCTCACTGAGGGATGAACGGTGAAATGGAAGTCTTTCGTATAGCTTCCTAGCTCTTGTTGAAGCTCCACTCTCGCGGTCATTAGCGTCAGCTAGCGTGCCAAGTAAGATCTGGAGAGGTGAGCCGAAGAAGCTGCGACTACGAACTCGAATCTCTGAGCTCGGGGTGGACTTTAATCACTTACTCTTTATCACAAAAGACCTTCTCCTTCGATCCATTACTTATTGGTCGAACCTGTCGAGTTTTCTCCCCTCCATTATTAGCATACTTTATCCTCAAGATGTCGTTCGCAAGACAGATGTTTGGACAGGTCCAGCGCCGAGCTTTCTCGGTGTCAAGCCGACAAGTAAGTACACCTTCGTAACAGTAGTAGGGGAGCAAACTGACACCATGATAGAACTCTAAGGTCGCTATTCTTGGTGCCGCTGGTGGTATTGGTCAACCTTTGTCTCTTTTGATGAAGCTGAACCCCCGTGTCACCAACCTCGCCCTATACGATGTCCGCATGGGACCAGGTCCGTTAGTCCGCAGTCTGTCAATTGATACGAGCTAAAAGAGTCAGGTGTTGCTGCTGATATCTCTCACATCAACACAAACTCAACTGTCAAGGGCTACGACCCAACCCCGTCAGGTCTTCGAGAGTGCTTGACTGGTGCCGAGATTGTCTTGATCCCTGCCGGTGTCCCACGAAAGCCAGGCATGACCCGTGATGGTATGAAGCAGAAAAACCCATCAACCAATATCGGCTAACGTGGCAGATTTGTTCAACACCAACGCCAGCATTGTCCGAGACCTTTCCAAGGCATGCGCTGAATCTTGCCCAAACGCCAACATCTTGATCATTTCCAACCCAGTATGTGACATTGCAAGATAGAAGGTCTGAAGTACTAAAAAATGTGAAGGTTAACTCCACGGTACCTATCTGCGCTGAGATCTTCAAGAGCAAGGGTGTCTACAACCCCAAGAGACTTTTTGGTGTCACCACTCTCGATGTTGTTCGAGCTTCTCGATTTGTTTCAGAACTCAAGGGCTCCGACCCAGCCAACGAGAACATCACTGTTGTTGGTGGTCACTCCGGTGTCACTATCGTCCCGTTGATCTCCCAGTCTGGTCACAGCGACATTTCTGGCCAGAAGCTTGATGACTTGGTCAACCGCATCCAGTTCGGTGGTGATGAGGTCGTCAAGGCCAAGGATGGTGCTGGCTCTGCAACTTTGTCAATGGCCATGGCAGGTGCTCGATTCGCCGAGAGTCTACTACGTGCTGGTGGAGGAGAGGCCAATGTCACTGAGCCAACATTTGTTGACAGCCCATTGTACAAGAGCAAGGGTGTCGATTTCTTTGCCTCAAAAGTCACTTTGGGCCCAGATGGTGTGCAAGAGATTCACGACGTTGGCAAACTTACACAGCATGAGGAACAATTGTTGGATGCCTGCTTGACTGGTAAGTGCACGATTCTTCCTTGTACGAGAAGTCAATTAACCATTCCACAGACCTCAAGAAGAACATCGAGAAGGGTGTCAAGTTCGTTGCTGAAAACCCATAAATTAGCCAAAGAGAGTGATGTACAAACAGACAATATAGGGTGTACTTGACAAAGCATTGCGTCGAGGAGTTAATCTTTGACACATCCGGCATGCAAACAAGTTTTCGACAATTTCTTGTTGAATCTTCTTGCAGTATACCTAGGTACTGCCAGGAACCATTTCAACAAATTTAAGGATTTCCTTCATCCATCCTCCGTTTCTTTCCGTTCAACTTGACAGCTGTAGGCTCAAACCCTTCAGCTAAGTTGATTTTACGTTTTAGTGACCACGGCCATGCTAATGATCTGTAGCGTCTAACCAATGTTCACTTCAGAAATTGGTTCTGACGGTCGGAAGGTATGTTAATGATTGGTCAAATGAATGTGGACTCATCTACACCTCTATGAAACGCCCTTTTGTTGAGACGTCTCAATGGCACCCAAGGACGCTGATTTATTACTCCTTTATTCTTTTTAAGAACGTTCGGCCCTCTGTTAAGATACGGCGAAGCATTTCTGTTACCGTTGGGACATGGCGATGAGAGACACGTAGCATATTGGTAGGTCAATGAGCTAGACTAGAGCTTTCACTCACCTTCTTTTCTTATGATACAGGCTCTCGCGAGTATAATATACTCAGATATCCTCTCTTCACTCCCTGAGCCAATTTTTTCTTGCCTAATGAGCTACATGCACTTTGCGCTACCCTTGCTTCAGCAGCTGATAACTTCCTCTCCTACCTTGCTATGGAAGCTATATCTACAGTCCTAAAACCACGGCGACGACGAACAATAATTCCAGACTCGGACGGTTCAGATAACGAGGATATACTAGATACTCCTAATAAATCTCTAAAGACTAACAATACTGTTGGCTTCCAAGTTCATAGAGCTGCTAACACAAAAGGAGGAGGAGGAGAAGGAGTGGAGAATATCCAACAGCAAGCAGCACAACAAGCTAACAAGCAAGCTCGACAGAAAACCAAATCGTCCCAACCAAGGCGATTCTCTGAATGCAGCTCCTTGACAGAGGTTCATACACTAGCAAAACAGAAAGTGCCTTTATCACTGTTGATCAGTACGTACGAACCTGCCCAAATTATTAACTAGCGGGAGGTTGTCCCTACACTCTGGAAGGGGGACTGACATCTCAAAGCACATGTACCACTCCCAGACGAAATCCTGATGCCAGAAGAAGAAGTCAAAGCCATAATCGAGGAACGCCAAGAAGTCGTCATGGTCGAATACTGCAATTTCCCTCAACATGCGACCAAGATTGAACGGCTAACGGCTGAAAACCAAGTCCTCAAGCTGAGGTTCACCGATGCAAAGGTTAACAATGCTAGCCTCGCCGGTGACTTGGCGAGGTACAAAGGTCTTGCTGAGCGAATACTAGCGGAAAATGAGGACGATGGTAACGACGAAGAAGCATTGAAGGAGTTGGTGGGAGGCTTACTTGCTTGGAACATACGGGCGCCAATGCTCGGACAGACTGACTGAGTGGTAGTCAAGATACTACAATGAACATATCGAGCGGCAGTGCCATTGTCGATCAAGGATAACGTGTTATGTTGATGGCATTGTACGAAGCAAGGCATTGGAGAGGTCGTTTGTCATGGCTGACCTTGTTTTATCGTCTTATAAGATGTTCGTAGTTGATGTTTCTTGCTTAGTCACAGTCTCATACCTTTCTCTATTAGCATAGTAGAACAAATCAATAAATCAGTCTTTCGGATAAAGAATACAGTCAAGGCACGGAGAAAGATGTTTGTATACATCTATGTAATAATCACTCACGTGGTAAATTAAAGTTCAGCCTTAGCGGTCGTAGCAGCGTTCATCTACCACGTTTCTAAACTTCATGCATCACCACGTTTCCCATGTACAGGACCAATATACGTCAGCCTTCATCGAATGTATTACTCTAAAATATGCCACAGGTCCGCAACTTCATTCCAGCATCGGGATGATGCTTCCGAGAAGCAAGAAGCACAATAACCAATTCAAATGTCGTTGAACTTATCTAATGGAACCTGGGACACTACTTTCCTTGTATGTTCAGCAATTTCTGTCGTACGCGATAGATCGAACTGCTGACATCCAACAGTCTGACCGTGATGTCTCAAGCCAAGTGCCTATCAACTTCGTTCCGCACCCAGGTGTATATGTGACGGCGGCATGCTTCGGCAACAACGTGTTTAGCGACGGTGGAGCTAACAACTGCCTGTCCAACCTGCTTTCCTCCCAGATCCAGCGCTATGTGATTGATCTATACTGGGACACAACAAACCGAAGATTTGGATTGTGCCCCGTCGAGATCCCGAACTTGTCAAGTAATACCTCCCAGGCCGCGAGACTGGACCCGAGAGTCGTCGCCAGCACACTTCATTCTTCTAATGACATCGCAAGGCGACAAGGCACGGATTCCATCACGTCCAATGCTATGTCTGTGTCCAGTCAACCGTCCTCAACTACAGCTGCGCCGGCAGCAATATATTCCATTATTTCTACCAATGGGAGCAGTCAAATGCTCCAGCTTGGACCATACAGCTGTAGCACTACCTTGACTTTCGCTTCAATCATATCTGTGTTCAACAACTACCTGTCGGGCACCGCGAATACTCTCGATGCCAAGCTATTGCTTTGGGTTCTTAATCTGCACGTGGCCAATAGTTGGGATGCGCCAACAGTGACCCGAAGCTCGTTGTCAGCATCCCAGCTACCCACAACCGGAGAGTACGTTGGAACTTACCTGAACAGCGTCAGCAATGTGCTATATACCCCAGGAATGTTGCTTTCAGACAGGAGCAACCTTAATACAACATGGTTTCGCCGAGAAGACGCGGATGAGCTCCCTCTTTCAAGCTATTTCCATACCTCTACCAAGCCTAACGGGGACATAGAGACAGATGATGGCTGGCCTAGCGAGAACTATATCCAGGTTGCGAAAGGCAAACGGTTGCTTGTAGGCTTTGGAAATGTGGATGCTGGGCTTGCAAACTACAACACCACCGACGATGGCTCAACGGTGTATCCACCAAACTACTTACAATCCCTGGTCCAAACCTCGTATCTCAGCAATGGTCAGCTGAGTCAAGGGTGCCTTTATAACGCAAACACATCTACGTTGAGTGAAGTCAATAGCTCATGGGCTATAGCTGCTATCAATTCGGTCAATCCACCCTCTCTGAGCTATACTCCTGACAACTTAACAACATGCGGCATCTCACAGGTACTTAATACGACGGTCAACGGCATCACTGCCGACAGTGTGCCGGACCCATACCAGAAGTTTGCAAAGCAGGCCGTCTTCAGTTGGGCTTATGGGGAACCTCGGAATGATTCATCCATTGGAGTGAGCGCTAAAGCCAAATTTCGCTGCGCGCTCATGGTTGCAAACGACGCATACCATGGGCACTGGCGTGTCGAACAATGCTCGAACAAGTATCGTGCTGCATGTAGAGAAAGAAACTCACCATATCAATGGCGAATCTCGAGCTTCACAGTGCCATATGACTCAGGCAACTCGGCGTGCACTGGGAATGCCAGCTTTGATGTCCCACGAACTGGTCTTGAAAACGCATATTTGTACAACACAATCATGCAAAGTACACAGGACAATGCGGACCTCGCCAACGGTGTTTGGATCAATTTCAACTCATTGGCTGTTGAGGACTGTTGGATTACGACAGGAACTAATGGCTCATGTCCATATAGTCAGAGCTCCGACGCAACGCACTCAAGACACGTCCTCATCCCCACAATCGCGGCTCTTATTGTACTGATCCTTACCATTCTTACCATTTTGGTGAAGTGCTCAGCCAATGCCAGAGATAGCCGAAAGCGAAGGAGTGGTGAGGGCGGCTGGGATTATGAAGGCGTGCCGTCATGAGCTATGGAGATGAAATAGCAATTTTTTCTTCAAAGCAACGATTGCATAGAGCATGCGCGGCTCCATCGCTGAGTGCTGCTCGGCGCGAAGTGAGGTTTGTCGCTGCACACATGTCCGGACGAAATTGGGTCGGACTCATGTCTCATCACGGGCAAACCTTGCACCGGCTCCTACTTTTCGGCGACTTTTGCAAGCGCGATTGGATTCTACCATTGGTTCAGCACCACTCAAGTGAACACTGTGCTCGTGCCGGTCCTTGTCGTGAGCACAGTACTCGTGTGGGTGCAAATGCCCGTCTCCCACGCGAGTCGAGGAAGATATTCTTCGCTAAGCGGGTATCACGCCTTGTCCCTTGATGCTCACGTCAGGCATCGTGCGATTGCTAAGCATGAGGAAGATATATAGTGACACGGTTCCCAGGACTATGACTTTCGCACACAGCAAACACAATACTGAAACAAGAGGCATAACAAGACATCCCTGACTTGATCGTATCAGCCTCGATTCATCAATCTAGCAATTGAAATGGCGGTCAAAGTTGCCCTTGCCGGAGCTACTGGTAATCTTGGTCCTGCAGTACTAAACGCCCTCCTCGAAGCCAGTTTTCAAGTCGTCGTTCTCTCGCGCAAAGACAGTAGCTCGACCGACTCTTTGCCACAACATCCAAGTCAAACAATTACCAAGGTCGACTACTCTGATATTGCAGGCTTGACTACGGTGCTCGAAGGCACCAATTTTGTTGTTTCGACTTTAGCCAGTAAGGCTCTCGACACGCAAAAGCCGTTGATAGACCCCTCTGTAGCAGCAGGTGTCAAGCGCTATCTTCCCAGCGACTTTGGTTCTGACCTGCACAATCCACTCGACCAGAAGCTGCCAGTCTTTAAAGGCAAAGTGGATACTCATCATTATCTTGAGAAGCTGGCCGCAGAGAATCCTCACTTCTCTTACACCTATACTTACAACAACGCCTTTCTCGACTGGGGTTTGAAGGTCGGCTTCACCGTCAATCCGAAGGAACACAGCGCTACATTATGGGATGGTGGAGACGTGTCGATCTCGATGACAACACTGGCAACCATTGGTAAAGCAGTCGTTGCGATTATCAACAATCTTGATGCCACCAAAAACAAAACTCTATATTACCACGATACTGCGATCACGCTAAACCAGATTGTCGATATAGTAAAGAGTATCGACGGTAAGGAGTGGACCACAAAGGTTGAGCAGATTAAAGACATTGAACAGAAGGCTTATGCGGAATTACAAAAGCCAGATGGTAATGTTGGAGGAGTAATGGTTGACTTAATTAGGAGAGCTTGTTTTAGCAAGGATCACAATCCGAACTTCACAGATAGACTGAGCAACGAGCTACTAGGTCTGCCGGTGTTGAGTCGAGAGGGACTTGTTGAGGTTATTAAGAGCCAATTGTGAGGTTCAGCAGTATTTGGCCAACCCTCCGGGAAGATAGTGGGCTTGTTTAGATATTGAATCGATCAGCTGCACTTGCTGTATGAAGAATTGACACTGAGAGACATCAGTAGTAAGGTATGTTCTCCGATTCAGGGACTTCGGCATTTTGAATATAATTCCGACGGTTGGAATGTTAAAACAATGACTTGAAGGAGATTATCCATCACTTCCTTGCCACAAGAACAATGATCCCTCTTGTGCTACGTAAAGAGCAACTTTTCAGCCCAGAGGCCAAAACTGTACCTAACACAACGAAGTCGTAGTTGCAAGCAGTAATGTATAAAGCCAAAGTAACATTTGAAGAACTCGCTCCTGGTTGTTGGATGCTTACAGAAGTTTCGCCTTAGGAGCTTGGCACTACTTAGCGCAAAGGGGTGCGTGAGGATGCATTTGAGAAAACGTGGCGTCAGAGGTGCCCTCCGCATCTCGAATTTAATGATTGTCCACATGTCCTCAGCGAGCCGCTGTCAATACCTTTTCATACTCGACGTACCCTTGTGAGACATCCGGACATCTCGCATCGGTTCTCGTATTAGAATACTGAAGAACAAATACCACCAGGGCATACCTTTCGACTCTTTCTAACATGGCGACACAAGGACCCCCTCGACCACCTGGTCCAAGCGCACCCATCCTGGGAGGACGACAACTTGCACCACACGAAATCGAACAGCGCATGGCGGAGGAAGCAAAAAAGCATGGTATCTCCGTTGAACAATTCAAACAAATTCAACAGCAACAACAGCGAGCACTAGAACAACAAGCAGCCAGTATGGGAATGACACCACAACAATTTCTCGCTATGCAGAGGCAAAAGATAGAGGAAGAAGCAGCAAAGGCAGGCATGACTCCAGAGCAATTCATTCAAATGGTCCAGCAACAAGCAATACAGCAACGACAAGCACAAGCAAATGCTATGAATGGAGGACAGCAGCAACAACCTGGACAACCGCCCGCCAATGGTCAGCCTCAACAGCCACCACAGGGACCACAGCCTGGAGAAACTCAAATGCAGAGGATTGATCTCAACAAACCTGTTGAACCGAAACCAGATGCACTTGCGGTTGCAAAGTTTCTACGAGCACAAGATTTGAAAACAAGAACCTGTGTTTTCGACGGTCAAAGAAAAGACATGTTTAAAGGTAGCCCATCTAACTGTCTAACCGCTACACCGAAACTAACATAGTACAGTCAAACGAGCATTCCGCGCCTTCCAATCCGAAGCCTACCAAAAAGCCCGCGCAAAAGATCCCCTCCTCCCGTCCGTAACGAACGAACTCGAAGCTCGTAACGCCCTGCAACTCCTCCCACTAAACATGCTCGCTCTCAAAGTCGACAAAAAAGAAGACGAACACGCAGGCCACAACCACAAATCCAAGAAACGGGTCAAAGGCCTATGGGACGTCAAGATCTCACCTCAACAAGAATTCGAGCCGATGATGCATTACATGTGGATCTACGAGCAACCGAGCATCAAGAACAAAGTCTACGCTGCACTGACACTAATCGCAGTCTTCACGGTCGTGTTGTTCCCACTCTGGCCGATGAAGATGAGACTAGGTGTTTGGTACCTCAGTGTCGGCGCCATGGGCTTGTTGGGTGCGTTCTTCGCCATGGCAATCTTCCGATTGATTCTATTCTGTGTTACGGTATTCACGGTCCCGCCTGGTCTGTGGTTGTTCCCGAACCTGTTCGAGGATGTAGGGTTCTTCGACTCATTCAAGCCGGCTTGGGGATGGCAGGAAACGAAGAAGAAGAAAGGCAAGAGCGGCAGCAAGAAACTTGCTGGCAGTGTTGGTGGTGCAGCTACAGCTACAGAAGTCAACGGGGAAGCCCAAACTGTTGGAGGAGAGCAGATTCCTGCTGCGAGTGTCAATGGCGGTGCTGTTGCTTCTGGAGCTGAGCCGACCAGTGCACCAACTGTATCTGCTGGGGCGGTGGCACCGATTAAGAGACATGTTGCGCCGACGGTGGAGGAAGTTGATGATGAATGAGGAGTGTGTGATCTATGGTAGATTAGGCAAGGTGATTTCTGTGGTAGAATTCAATCAGATGCAATGAGCACGTTTCAATTCGTACTCTCGGTTTGTGAACCTGCTTCAGGTCCCTCTTCTTACGAAGACCATCATACGTGTACCTTGTACATGATACACCATTCTGTACCTATCCAACCCAACCCACAGCGCTCACTCCACCCAACTACCCGCCCAATCAACACATCCCCACCTCCCTAACATCAATCAATCCAAGTAGGTAAAAACCGCCCAGTTTTCCTCCTCAATATCCAAGACACAGATCCTCTGCTTAAGCAATCAAAGTGCCCATGCAGACGACCACAGGCGGCGAAAATCAGACTCAGATTCCTGTTCGATGATCGCCTGAACTCAAGCCTGTCCGCCTGCCTGACTGACTGGCTTCCGTAGTATGTAGTTAGGAGCGTATCGCAGCTGTTACCTGTTTCTTTCGCATTTTCATATTTCGTCGGTCTGATGTACATCCACCGTAGACTTCGTTCATCACTCACTGCCCTGCAGTACATCAACCAAGAACCCACTCACCCAAGCCCCAACAGCGCCTGCACCTTCTCGCTCTCTATCTGTTCGAGTCCAGATCCATCACACCTCTCGCCCTGCCCGATCTGTTCGATGTCTTCACCCTGTTCCCCTTCCACCCCCAGTCCCTCTCCACCCTGAAGTTTCCCAAGCCCATTCTCAACCCTCGCAACCAAAACCCTCAACCGCCTCATCTCAGCATCGAGAGCTGTATTATCTTTCGTCACGAGATTATGCTGAATATCGACTTTCGGATTCTGGAGCGGTTGGAGGAGGGTGTGCAGGGCTGTGTATTGTTTGCATTTGAGGGCGAGGGCGTCGCGGAGGGATGTTTTGCGCTGCAGGGAGCGGTGGAGGGAGACGTAGTGGGTTGCGAGGCTGTGGTGGTTGTTGGTGGGTGGTGTGGGTTGTAATTGCGGGTCTGTGTTCTCGTCGTCGGTATGGTCGTCCGAGTGTGGAACACTGTGATCCTGCTCCTGCCCTTCATGTCCTTGTGCCCGCTTTCTTTTCACACCGCGTCCTCGTTCTGGTCGCGGTTGTGGGTGTAGCGTGACATCATTCCACTCTCCTGCCAGAGTCTTCACATCCGTTGAATCTGTGAGATTGACATCACGGCTCACGATTGTAGTATCAAGATCGGTAAGAACGGGTAGACCGGAAGCAAGCACATCACGCCAGTATATACCGCTTATCTGCTCCGTGACATGATGCTGTGATTGCAGGGCGTAGACGCTGCGGTTGTGGGATTTGAGTCTTTTGTTTATGGTTGCGAGGAGGGGGGCTGTTACTGTCGGTGGGAGAGATGAGGAGGTTGAGGGTGGGAGGACGAGAGGGGTTGTGAGGAGGTGGATTTGGGAGGTTAGGAACGTCTGTTTTTGGGCGGGGAGGGTGGAGGATGACATCGTTATTCGCTTGGGGAGGATGGAAGGAGAGCAGGGGGGCTGTTGATTGAGGGCCGGCGTCAGCGGAGTGCATGGTGGGCCGGCGTGTCTAGGGTGGGTTTTGGGAACGTGCTGTGACGCGTTGTGAGTGAGTGCGGAGGGAAGCGCGTTTTTATGCCGGTTTTTACAGGCAGCAATAGGTGAGTGATGATATTGAGATTATTACCCGGTAAGTGTGTGTACTCATTCCACCAACGTTTCTGAGGACTTGCACATACAGTTTTGGTGCTACTAGACACAAGAATTTTAATTTGACCAGGCGATTGATGAAGTGGCTTCTTGTTTATGCATACTACTTTGCTATAAGGCTTCGAAGAAAATATTCTAACACGGCATAAATGCACTGTACCACTATTTGGTAAGTTTAAGAAATAAATCCTAGGCAGTTGTCCCACGAGTTTCTGTAGAAGCGCAGGCCAATAGAAGGTGTGTGGATTACCGTGAGGAGGACGCTGTGAGGCTACTAAGCACTTCAAGTGGTGATCAACGTTTCATGATTTCATTCTTGATAAAGCCCTTTATCCTTCTGCAAAGACATCATAGGGCATCCTGGAGGCCTCCTGAGACCTGCAACAGTCACGTCTGCTATACAAAGTGTCTCGTCTCAAAACATGAACGCCGTTCCCAGTCAGCTTGTGTATACCTATCAACTCCAATCGGACTTCAGGCCATGTATCGCACTTGGGAGTGTACTCTCTTGTCACTCTGGTATCTCTTAATCATCCTCAATGTTAACGGCGTCCTCTTCGGAACTGCCCATAGCATCGTGCTCAACATCATCTTCATCAGACTCCAACATATCCTCGAGACTCTCCTCCAATAATGCAATTTGAAACGAAATTACCCGCTCTGACTCCTGGTGTGCTCTCTTGAGTTCAGCAAGCTCTGCATCCATCTCGAGCTTTGCTTTCGCCATTTCTGCCTTCACGTTCTTCCTCACCATGCTGATTGAATGGTTGGCGACCGCAAGTTTGTGTTTCGTAACTGCCAGTTCGTGCTCGAGAACAGAAGTGTATTCGCCGTCCTCTCTTGGTCGGGGTCTAGGCAACTTTGAGATACCTGGTGGAGCTGGGGCCGGTTGGAATTCTGTGATCGTGGGTGCCATGGATGGAAGGCGAGCGTATGGTGAGATGTAGGATCTGCCATCGACATCGTGAGCTGAATAAGCTTGTGTAGTCCAATGTTGATTGAGCTGTAGAGCGGGCGGTGGTGAAGCAGGGAGTGGTACACCTCCATCTTCTGAGTCACTGTCGCTAATGCCAGTCAGGTCAACGCAATCTGGTTTGGTGGAAGTGTGAGTATCGCCAGAGCTTTCAGAGCTTGCAGAATTGTCCGACAGGTGCTGGTGGTTGATGGTTGAAACTGATTCAGTTTTGGTGGACTGATAAGCTCCATCAACACGTGGCGAGTGTGAAGACGAAATCCACACAGCAGCGAGATCATTGCGTTGATCTGGTAGATTGTCTGACATATTGGATAGACTTGCTGTCACTGTGTCAGCACTACGCTTGGTCTCTATAGTGAAAGTGCTCGGTGTGAGCCTTGTAGCGTAGTTTGACTATGTCTGATTCTCTGAATGACAGCTTTGTGATAACAGACGTGAGGTGTCGAAGTGATTGTTGTCGACGATCTTGGCACTGTCACTCTGCCATGTGATGCTGCCATACCCTATGGTCGCGCCGTTTGCTCCTGTCATCACGTGCGTGAGTGGCGTATAATTGTGGTAAGGCTTGAAGACATAGACTGGCTGCAGCACGCTGTGAAGACGTAGCTGACTTGGACATACTTCATGATTATGTGAACTGCTCAAACGTCTTCTTTCATTGTGTGTGCCGAACGATCTCTCCCTCTTTGGACATGCTTCCATTCTATTGTTGTCTCGACGACGCTGTCTGATTGACTTCCCCTCTCGAATTCATGCTGATACCTACCAGGCGGATTCTTGAAGCACTTATCAGTCCAAGTTCTTGGTTGGTGGCAGAGTGTAGATATGGTAGATACCCAAGACAATGGAAATTTCCGGATCCTTGACGTTTTATGAATCTGCGGGCAAGTCGCCACATTGAAACCAGGCATCGAGGCAGCGTGAAGCACAGAGGCACATCATTTCGCAACCACCTCCACCGTCACCTTGCTTGCTCACTCCGGAGCTAGTAGTCCAACTGGCCTGTGAGACGTTTGTGTATGAGCACAAGGCGACACAATCACAACTTCGATTTGGCTCCATCACTCAACTGTTCACCCGTGATTCTCTCAAGCTCTTTAACAGTCTCCTCGGTCTTCCCGAGCCATACTTTTACTGTTCGCCAGCCGACACTCTTGGCCATCTTCAAATTCTCACCGATATCGTCGAAGAACACGATATCCTTTGGCTGAACATCCGCATCCGGCCACTGCTCTTGCAGCTTCTTCAACGCGAAATCATATATTTCACGATCAGGCTTTCGCATACCAACATGTGCTGAAGAGATGAAGACATCAAAAACTTCTTTCACATCATTCGGTCGAGGCTCATTGAAAGGATGACCCGGCGGGAAGATAGACGTGTTACTCAGAGCAGCCAACCTCCATCGTCCAGTCGCTTTCAGCTTATGCAAAGCAGGACCCATATGTGGATCTGGTTGTCGGGAGATACCCATCATAGTCCAATACAAATCTTCTGCACTGACATCAGGAATGGGAGGAAGAGCATTGTAACCAGACTGGTCGACACTCTTCTTGTGGTATGCTTCCCATGCTTTCGGATTTTGGATGTCTTTCTTCCATGCTGCAAACCAGTTTTCATCTAGTGGTAGCTGCCCACGTTCCAGCTTTTGCCAAGCACCGTTTGGTTTACTGAATGATATGCTAAAATTGACATAACCACTGGGAATCTTGTTGGCCTTTTCATAGTCCAGAATTGCTTGGAATGGAGAAACCACCTAATCTCTGATGAGACGAGTACTGATCAAGCTGTTACATCACTTACACAAACACCTCCGATGTCAAACAAAAGTACTTTCGGCCGGGCTGATGACGACGACGACATGTTCGCGTTTGGTGTGAAAATGACACAGAGGAGGTAAGGAGACGAACGTGAAATCTATTGCAGTTCTATCAGTCTATGAGCGAGAATCAAAAAGACAAATCAGGAACAATACGGCATAGGTAACTCTGGTGGTAAGTCAATTCTCAGCATCATCCCGAACCATCAATCTGGACCTCGGTTCGGATGATCGCCAAGAAACATCCGAAAGAGGTTTGGCGCCATAAGGCAGCTCTTCTTTCAACGTCTTGCCCTCCTTTTCAATACAATTTGACCTTTACACTATTCAGCACTCTGCCCTCTTGCCAAAAGCACTCAAACATTCGGTTCTGCACAAGCCTTGTAGTTTTGGCCCGTTCTCTAGCTAACCATCTCCGTCTGACCTCGACGCCAATGTATATTCGGACGTGCTCTGGAAGAGATCCTATCCCCAGCAGCGAGCCTCAGCCGATGATGCATTCATTTATGCAGGTGCTAGTTCTTGTTTCGTCCCCCTTATTCTGTTGGAAGATTCGACAAGCTGCTTCAACAAGCCAGTAGTATTCTCCATCTTATTCTTCAGCTCATTCATATCATCGGTCGTGAGACCTTCCTGTTCGAAGACCGTCTGCGTATGGTAAGGTTGTTGAGTGACCAGCAGTCCAAGTACTGTGTTACACCCATTTCATGTCAATATGAATCTGTGATATATTTTCCGTTAGAAATTTTGCTTTCATAGCTCTCAGAACTCTAGTCTTCTGTGACTCAGTTCTAGATAGTGTTACCAATAACTCAATACTCCTTATGTTCACTCCTATTCATATCCTGATGTCTTTCTCTCTTCTCCCCAAATCTCTAGACGAACCACATCAACCAATTTACTACATACTGTCCATCGGAGGATTCCCTATCCTAGATTCCAAAGTTCTGGTCGCCCTACAATGTAGCTCAGTGCTAAACAGACAGTGGTTAAATTCTTCGTTGTATTCTCTTTTGTTCTTTCTTTGATTTACTCCTGCTCCCTTTCTGCTTCCGTTCTAATGTCTTTCTGATTACCGTCTCTCTTCTCTCTAATCTTTCAGCCGAACTGTGTCAGTAAACCTTGTTGGAAACAGATAGTGTTTTCGAGAATTGAGCATTTTTGTTTTGTATGCTTGATATCTCAAACATGTTCGTGATTGCACCAAGATTGCTTTATCATGGAGGAAGAATCTTCATTGTGGATTTCTGGTGAAGATGTGATTTTGAAGTCATTTATCATGCTATGACTAGCCGTTTCTGCTGAAATTCATAATTTAATCACTACCTGTGCAGAATTCTTTCATTTCAATTTCCTTCACAGGAAGTTTCAACTATTAAAACTGCTCATTGAATATATTACTAACCATCATTAGGTATGCCAAGACCATTGTTCCTCATCTCCCATTTCTTCATAAATCGAGTACTGGCGTACTCCGCAGATTCCTGTGCCTCCTTCTGTGCTATATTGAGCTGGCTTTCAAGCGCAGCCTCGTCATTCACCTTCACCTTCACTATCTGCTTTGAACCACCAAAGTCCTTCACCAGAGCTTCCCTCCTCTCTTTTCCAAGTCTTGGTTCGATCACTTTGGCTGTTATTGAAGGCGGCCAGCTTCTCATTCTGGTCCTTCATCTCTTCCAGATCTCGTTTCATGCTTGCAAATTTTTGCTGCCAGTGCTCTTCTTGACTGAGCAGTCTTTCCGCCTCATGATCCCTTACCACTTGCATTCGATAATTGAGAGTGGCATTCCTCTTGTCAGAGGTTTCGAGCAACTTCCTGGAGGCCTTCAGGTCCTTTTGTAGCTGTGTAATCTGATCTTTCGGCGCGGTATTCTTCTTCGCAGCATTCTCTGCTTCCTTGCTTGCTGTTTCTGCTTTCTTGAGCGCAGAATCGCGTTGACCAATTGCAGTATTAAGCTCTCGAATGACCTTATCGCGGTTGCTGTTGGCTTGTATAGTTTGCTTGACAGTCTTGTCTGCGCGACTGCGTTTAGCTTCCATTTTTGACTTCAAGGTCTGTAGCTTGCGTTCATTGCTGATCTGTTGATCTCTGAGTGCTTGCTCATGCTTTGCTTTGGTGATTTCTGGTGCAGTGACATGTTCTGGTTGCTGCTCGTGGATCGTGTGAATTGTGCTGAGCTTGGAGATTTCTACAGATCGTGTAGTATGTGGTGACTGCTTCATGATCTTTGAGATATCTTGCAAGGTTTCTCGTGGCTTAGCATCAATAAATCGTCCATGGCTTCCATTGGAGTCTTGGTAATCTGTGGGTGGTATGTCAAGAGAACGATATGAATAATTGGAGAATCTGTTATATGCTGCGTATGGTTCATCGCCATAAGCATTTGAGATTTGGTGTGGTCGCCGACTTATACCTTCACTTGGAGTCCAAGAGTCTAGAAGTCCATCGTTCCGAGGAGGATAACCATAGTTTAGTAATGGCACAGGATGATCACGGACTGTTGCATCCTTGTACATGCGAACACGAGGATAACGCACTTCGTGCGTTCCAAGTGACAATCCATCGAGGACATTTTGGGCATAGCTTTGACCGCTCCTGACTGCACGCTTTTGAGCGAAAGACATGTAGGCTACTCCGGGATTGGCCAGCTCCCATTTTTCTTTCATCGTCAGTTGTCCGCCTGTTCTCTCTCGCTTTGATGATGGGAAGATATCAGAAGCGTCTGATGGTGTGCGCTTGTGCGTGGAACGTCGTGGGTAGGAGGACGCCATAGTGACTCTGTGGATTGTGGAGAGATTCAATGATTGGGATAGAAAGAAAGCAAGATGATGGAGAGAAAATAGAGCTGTAATGAGTGCAACAAGATTACAAACAGCGATTTTAGAGGATGTGAAGGTATTCTCACAAGACATAAAAAGTCTTGGCTTGGCGTAATCCGGCAAAGTGAAGGTTATGTTTAAGTGCACCAGATATTTAGTCAACAAACAACACAGAGCTGCGTGTCGAATTCAGTTGCTGATCCACGTTCAGTTGGTCTAGTGGTTAAGGCGGGTCACCCCCGAGTGGTGATAACTTAACTTAACGAAAAGATGTTCGAATTCAGTTGCCGATCACATCACCGGCCCCGGGTGTTCGATATAGGTAGTTGTTTATGACCTGTCGATCTTCCCTAAAGGTAGTAGAGCTTGAAAGAGCTTGTGACCTGCCTTTTTGCAATTTTTGCGAAGTCGTAAGTTCGATCCTGTCGCTAGGCACTGCCGCGTAATATTTGATTTTTGCTGTTTGTCCTTTAGAAGTAAAGGTGTCACTTACCCTGTTACCCTCCTTGTTTCTAGTCCTCCTCTGCGTTACCATTATACTTATGCCGAAAGCAGTAGATGCTGCCAAAGGTTAGCACCATGGATCGAACGGTGGCTCTTCATAGAATATGCTAACCTAGATGGAGCAGTACGTTGAGCTGTGTAGGGTCGGTTCAATACTCGTTCCAAGAGCAGCGTTGTTACGGTGACAACACTACAGTCTGCGCAGCAATTCGAGACTGACGTAGGCTTTGCCGTGGTCCCGATGTCACTAAGACCATGTCGCGAATCGAAGAAGGTTTACACTCAGATTGACACCGTCATGCCTGCACGTTCCTGTCGTCTCTCTTCATCCGATGGTATCTAGCGCTGCAATCTTCGAAAGTCAGGTTATGAGCTGCAAGAATGAGTCAGTAATGCAGATGCTAATGATCAGCTAGAAGTTCTGTTCACTGTCTTGATGTCTGCCAGCTCTGCCACCAATGGTGCGGCCTTCCTTAGCACAAATCCAGTGTATTCGAAGGAGCTTCCGGTGCCACCAAGAATGTCCACCTGGACATCCCAGTTGACTCCTGTACAACAAAGAAGAGGTTTCATGAAGTGGGGCTGCCGATATGTCACGTAAATGAACGTGCCATCAGATTTGAGTACACGAAATACCTAGACAGCTGTGAGGTTATATTCCTATGGTGAGCCAACCTTTGCAGGAGACGTCGCGGACATACCTCTCGAATGTATCGACCAGTGTTGTTGAGCACTTCCTCAGGAGGATCCCAAGGGCTACCATGTATCATTGCATCCAATGTTCCCTTGTCAAAGGCAACGTCGATCGATTCAGACGATATCTGATCCATGCAACGGACATCGGCCTGTTTCCACGTGATGCCTTCAACAGCCTTATGTTTAAGCGACATGGTCTGCACAATGACTGTCGAGAAATCGACACACACTTGGTTCTTGTAACCCATCTTCGAGAGATCTTCCGGTATTGTCTACAGTTGGATTAGATCATTCTGGCGAGGTGTAACACGAATCAAAAAGCCAGAGAACCTACACTGTCTCCAGATCCGAGGTGCAGAATCCTTGGCTCGGTTTCTGGTCCTCGCAATTGAAAAAGATGCTGGTTGAAGAATGGCCTGAGGTCGCTGAAAGATCTGAACCACTCATGAACCTGTTCTTCTGGACCGACCTCAGCGTAGCGTTCATCCCAGTAATCGGAATGAGCCAAGCGTTTGATCTCAGCTGTTTGCATTGGCATCGCGATAGACCATGGGACTGCTCTCGCGCCGGAGTGGACCGAGGACTCGTATTTTGATGCCAACGTGGAAGATGGGAGAAAATAGAAAGTAAGGTATTTTCGGTGGCACCTTTGCCTGCCAAGCCGAAGCATATGATCCACTTATGCATGGAGCCAACCAATGAGAAACATCCTAGCTAATCCGTGCACCTATGTGACTTTTGTCGGAAGCTGATGTGCCATCTTACTCTCCTGTGCTATCTGGACCATGAACATTTCGTTTCTATCTAAAGAGCTGTTAGTATGCATCCGCTCAAGGTGTACTGAGTTTACAGGACTTTGCATAAGTACTTTGCCGGACGATGTTGCCTCACTTGATCCGAAAGCAAGCGCCGTCTGCCTTGTCAATATCCTATCATTGCCAACTAGCTAGATGTTTCTGCTGCTGCTGCTGCTGCTACTTCACGGCGGCTTATTCCAGCGCGTTCAGAATAATGACTATAGCCAACGAGGTGGATCGAGAACCTCGTATCATGGGTCAACATCACGCTGAGAGACTACCTAGTCAGAAGTACTACTACATCGTTAAGCCATCGAGGTCAAGGAGGTCACATATACGAGGCCCAATGATATCAAGAAGTGTAGTCGTCAAACAGAGTCACAGCCCAAGTGATGTAGCCGGCTCGCCTTCAGCTCGAGGAATAAGGCCAGAGCGCATTCAGATGCTCGATTTATGTTAAAAGATAACAAGAGGACGAACAGACCAAAAGGGGTGATGGTCAACATGTCCAAGGACGTCTTGGAAATCAGATCTTGCATGGTGGTATTTAAGGCATCGTTTCATGAGGCGTTGTTGAATCTTCGGGCTTCCTGGCAGCTATACTGCTTCCTCAATCAGAGGTCGTTCTCGCGGCAAGGAGAGCTTTGGGGAGCAAAGAAGGATGAGAAGCACGACATAGAGCTTTTCGTGATCTGGTGATGCTCACGGTTTTGTGAATCAAGCCAATCATTGTCGCCCGCCAGTGTCAAATCTCGAACCAACCGCTTCAGAGACATATAATGTTGTCTTTGTGCTCATACCACGAGGTCGCCTCGTTGAAGAGGCACGACCTTCGATGAGCTCTCATGTAACCTTGAGGCGCCCCACGTTACTCCTCATAACTTGCATTTTGAATCCACCAACAATTGCTCGCAAAGAATATCATCAAGAAGAACGCGAACAGTAACCACCTGCTCCTAACCTTCCTCCCAACAGCAAGCACCAAGAAGACGCCGAACCCAGGGAACATACCGAGAACATTGAGCCAGTAATTTCCAAGGCTTGTAGTGAAACTCAAAACCCATATTATATTGAAGCCCAACATAGCGTAAAGCCACCGTTTTTCGTTCTTCACCCATTCCTTGAAACTAAATTCTCGCCACCACCATCTGCATTGTGTCCAGCGTGTGGTCACTAGTGGATCGAGTGGTAGACCAGAGTATGTAAGCTGATTTTCGCTGAAAAGGGGCTGAAGTTTGGGATTGCCATACATCTCAAGATCGTTGATGTTTACTTTTGATGGCATCGACCTTGAAATATCAAGGAATGCACGTTCAAAACCCATTTGACGTTGTGATGCACCAAGGCGAGAATGGAACCAGGAGTCGAGGTACAAAGTCCACATGCCGATTATCCAGACGACGAAGGCGATGACAAATGAATACAGCAAGAGAAAGGAGAAACCCCACTTGTAGAGGACTGGTCCTTGCTGCAGACACCGGCCAGCCGAGTTGAATTCTTCAAGACTGTAGAGCACCGAGCTGTTGGATCCCACAAATCTGGGATTGAATGTACTGGAACCGTTATGACTCGTCTGCCAGGGCATCAAACCTCCCGCAGATGGAGCATTCCACCAGTACGTATCATTATACACACCATTGTTATAAAAACCGGTGTCACCCACAAGATATGCCGAAATATTCAAAGGTGGGCTAAGGGTCATAAGGGTGGTAACGCTGGAACTGTTAGGTCGACAAAAGGTTGTGTTGAGGGCCGTTGAGGTGCGCGAGAGGCCATAATAATGCACATACTTTGAGACAGCCCACAGCAATTTGCATTGGGGATCCGTCCATGATTCGAAGTATATGTTCTCCTGTTCGTCAATGTTGGATAAGTCCACATATAGCGGGCGCTGACCGCATCCGTAAGAACTAGTAATATCTAGCTGAGGGCCATAAGATGGCCATGGCACTGTGACCATTGTGTCGTTGGAATAATTGCCTCCAAGCCTTGCGCCATCATGAATGATATAGATGACTGGGCTAAAGTTTTCTATGGGCACCAAATCTCCGATTGTTTCTTCGATATACGGCTGTATATCGACAGTATATCCTGTCATTGCGCTGAGCCAAGTGGGTACCAGTACGGTGAACAAGCTGGCAAGGATTGTCCATACCATGACTGCTCTGACGCGTTTGTTGCAAGGCTTGAAGAAGTCCTTGACTAAAGTTGCCGTACTCGCGACCGTGCCACTTTGTAGAGTAATGGCTTTGAACGTGTCATAGGAGACAGAAGATGATTCCATTGTGCGCGAGAGTGCCTTGGTGAAGACAGTGTAGGAGATGATAGCTAAGGAGGCTTGGACTCCTCTACCCAAACCCTAAGATGGGTCAGAAATCTTGCGAGATATACAGCGTTGATGGTAGAACCTACCACGTCCCAACAAACATCTATGAGCTTCGCGATGCCAAAAGAATAGCTACCAAAACTTGTGTTGATAGCAAAGACTGCGGTTCGTGTCCACGGTGTATAGCTGTCCAAGGAAAGCATAAATGTTCCATCAGGAGTGCACATGCTATCAGAATCGTAGGTGAAGTTGTCTGGGTACGCTGACATGAAAACAATCAGTGTGGCCAAGCTGATCACAATGAGAGATGGTAGCATGTGAGAAAAGAATCGGCAGCCAAGCCAGCCCCATGGGAAGACCTTCATGTCATTCCACGTATCTTTCCAGAACGTTTGGTGTAGCCATTCCGCTTCCTGGAGAACTTCGTAAGTACGGCGTATCCACCTGGCAGCACCCAAAGGACGGTGTCGCTTCGTCGGTATTGTGTGTTTGTCAGTCAACCCTCCGTCATCTGCTCCAATTTCTGCGTAGTTATGAGCAAATTTAGTTTTCGATGGAATCGAAGACTGCGGTCGTGCAACAAATGGATTGCTGACATTAACGTGTATGACTGCCATATCAGGTAGCCCGAAGAGGCTCTGAGGTGATCATAAGACGTTAACATATCTGGAAAGTGCGATCAGGCTGAACTGTGGTGAGAGTGTTCACCTTTATTGTCGAGAGCTTGATCACTCGTTGCTTAATATAGCCAAGCGCACGGCTCGAATGCTTGTGGCCGTACATGTAAGCATGACTTTGAAAGGATAATTGAGACTCCGGTCAGGAGAAACCAATGGAATATCGTTTCCCATGCGGCCGTGTCACCAAGGTCCATGATTCTACACGATCCGTATGCAAGAGAGTCCGGTTCGGAGCTAGGCACGTCGATGGGCGCCAGAAGGTGAGCGCTTGATTCAAATCTTGGATATCATCGGAGGCAAAGAAGCATAATACGATCAGTAAAGTGAGAGCCAGAACTCGAGGTCGTTGTTAATATTAAGAATCAACTATCTCTGTATGGATAAGCAGACATCGAGACCAATAGGAACGACGGAAAGAAGTACATGAATCTACATCGTCGCGCACTCCTAGCCGCCAGTCGCAGTATGCAATTTCCTTCTCTAACGACAGGAGTTTCGAACCTTTTTTGTGGCTTGAGCTACCGTTGAATAGGTATAAAGTCCTGCTTTTGATTGGAGAAGAAAAAGGTAATGAACCAATAGATGGCCCGTAGAACTTTGTAGAATCGCAGTTTATTGGTTGAACTACCGCCTACGGAAAAGTGTAAAACCGCGGTAATGTACCAAGTACAAGTACCTAGGTACATGTATGTGCTAAATGTACTATAAATGTATGTACCTACTGTATGTAGCCTGCAGGTGCCACCTTTTCCTCATAATTCCGAATGTGGTCGTTTGTCGTGTGTGGGGATTGACGCACGCAGCACCCTGTCAAGGCTATTAGCTTCAACCTGGGACAACGTGTTTATGCCCTGGAAACCTTACTTCAACTCTGGGTCAATATCACGGCTATGAACACCGTAGTATCGCCTCATAAAACTTACTCACTTTGTGTGATGACTGTCTGCCACAATGAACACGTTTTTGGCGACGGGTTTGCGAGCTCTCGTCCTTGAAGTAGCATCACCTCCGGAGAAGAAAAGTTGAAAAAAGACATTCAGGCCGAGTCAAAACCATGCTTCAAGTCAGCGCATGAAGAGAAACGATAGCGACAATGAAGACACCGCTGATATGCGGTGACTAGATCCTGCCTTCGACTACAATCACTTACCATGGCAAGCGCTGTCAAGCGAACCATGCTCCTGCTGTCACGAATCCTTTACGATTCAATCTTGACTTACAGTCATAGGTTTGCGTTTCCATCATCCATGAACAACATCACCCTCGGTTTGTATCCTGACTCTCTCTGTATACTTTCTTGTTTGTAGCACACGTACAAATTTACCATGCTTACGAGCAAAACATCAATTCAACATGATTCCCGCCTCGAGGCACCTCCTTGTCAAAGTGGTCTCATCCTTCGCAGCAAAAGACAGTTATCGAGATAGAGCCTCAACTCCCTTCGGTCCTCAGCACTCTTTACATGTATGGCTAATCGCGCCAAAATGTCCCGCTCCGGAAATCATCGCTTACCCCTACTCGCAAAGTCAGCCGGCCAGCCAAGCATGTGGTCAGACCTGTCTTCGCTTTCTTGGACCGATATCAAGCAAACACTGGCGACAAGACCAAAAATGACTAAAGAGTCCGTATTAGCCCAGCATAGGTGCTCACATTGCCAGCAGCTTACACCTCCGGGCAAGCCTTCCTCAATTGAGCCTGAGGACCTCAAGAAACTGCTACACACCCCGTCGAGGTTCTCTATGGTCGAAGAGTCTCAAGTCTCGCTTCAGGAGGCTTTGATGACAATGCCGTATGATTCCACCATACCGAATGCTCCACCTTATCTTGTGGGAAAGTTGACAGCACGTAACCGCTCTACAACACTCCCTAAGAGATCACTGTTATCTCCTTTCCGCAGGAACAGCATGACACGAGGTCAAGCTAGCGAAAAGCCGAAGCAATTGATTCCGAGCAGACCACCCCGGCCACCACCAGATCAATGTCCTCCCGAACCTGCCGTTACGACGATTCTAGACTCTCCTCAAGTACCTCGACCACTGCCCTTTGCCGTGGCATATCCCCAAAGGTCATCTTCGATTAATGCCTTGATCAGACCACGACCTGCTGTTGTCTCTGAACACGTCACAATTTCACCAGAACCTCGCATCACGTATTCGCTTCATGATGAAGACAAGTTAAACCACTACAATGTTGCATATCGAGCTTTGACTGGTGAAGAACCTGAGAGGCAACCAACAACGGACCAATCAGAGGTGTTTCATCCGGGGGTACATGCACCTGAACAGCGAGTCGAGACACCCATACCTCCTGCACATATCGGAGATCCGAAAGGTCTCGGTCTGTTGTTTAGCGATGACTACAAGAACAAATATGGTGGCAGCTTCAGCACTTTGCCCACAACAGCTTCCAAAGCTGCTCTCAGGCCTTCACCATTGAAACTGCATAAAGACAGCTTATCAGTTATTCCGCCACCAATTCCTCACAAGTCGCCGTACAGATCGATTTCTGCTCCGTCACGTTCATTTGCTGGGCTAGAATTATTGAACGATCGCAATAAATGGGTTCAGCCGGTTTTTGACAATACTAGGCAATCATCGTATACTACAATGTCTGTCTACTCCGACGACAGTGAGATGTCCCCACCCCAAAAGTCTGACACGCCTCGATCATCTCCACCACTCATGGTTCAGCGAAGCAAAAGTCGAAAAGATGTTGCTCGAATTCGAGCCGAGGAGTTTCGTAATGACCTTGGTATCATCGACGACATTTACGACATGTATACGGACAAGGAGAAAAAGCAGAAACACGAAGCGGAAGTTCCAAAAATAGCAGAATACGGCATCTCTTTCCCATTGAGCACGACTCCGTCACCTGCAAAGAGATCACGGTCACACCGAAGAATAGCCAGGAAACATACTACAGGACATGGCGCTAACCAGGGCGTGAAGGGGACAGAAAAGTCAAACAAAGTTCAAGTTCAGGCGAGAACTGCTCAGAGCCCCAGAGGCCATACCACCGACCACCGCACAAACGATATCGACTTCAATCAATGGCTCAGATTCCCAGCTAGACAGGACGTGCGCCGAAGTAGTCTCCAGGTTTACACAACAAGCCTTCCTGATCAGTCTCGGGTTGTACCGGCCACGACGACCAGCGACGTTCATCTGGCAAGTCAAACGTTGTCAGAGCTCCCTGATGAAGGTGAGCAGCATAGAATGTCAGCCCAAAGGAAGGGCTCTGAGCAGAAGACACCGGCACATCATAGGGCAGCACTTACTGGAAGAGCACCCGAAGAACAAGTCATAGCTGAAGAGCTAGAAGTTCTTGCAGATGGAGATACAGAGTCAAGGATCAGCCTTGCTCAGCTCCGCAATCACTTGCAAGCCTTGATGGACGATGCACAAAACGTTCAAATACCAGCTGCACAACGCAAGCTTGCATCCCAACCCTCGGTAATATCTTCCTGCGGTCAAGAGAAACAATCAGGAAGCTCAAGTAACAAATCGGAATCAGACTCATCGCAAGATCCGGACTCGGCACCAAGTATTGACCACGGCATTACAAACCTTCAACGGATCGAGATCGAGTGGAAGGGTAAGCGGTATCCCGTGTTGATCGGTGAGTACGGTAAGCTATGGGAGGCACCTTGCACAATCCCAAATTGCACAGATCATGGTAGACATTAGGGCTTTACTTCGAGTGGAACGTTTTGGATAGCAGCAGTATAGATTTTGGTTATGAGCTTTGTTTTAATCAAATGTTATTTCGCTTCCACTCCACGTTCCACGTTTTGGAAGATGGTCCGTTGTAAATCATCCCTGGGAACGCGAAAAGCTCGAAATCCAGATATACTCTAAAGTCGCGCAACATGACTACCCACCCAAAGATACAAGGCCCATTCCAGCACGAACCTAAAAGACGGCCATCTCTTTCATTCGACTTCCATTGCTTAATCCTAGAAAAAAGACACCATTGATTGGTTATCCATACCATCCAACAGACTCTTAGCTATGTTCCATTGCGACCCAGCTCAACCCTCGTACCGAACACATCGACATCCCATCCATGCGCAGCTGTACCATCGCAGTACATACGTACGCATTCTCCAGGGTAGGATTGGCGATGGGAATTAATGACCCGGCGATTTTGCTTCGTTCGGCGCATGGATGAGAAATATGCATGATCTTTAGCGAGTGGTGTGAGTGTAGAACATGTGACGGAACAGCGCAAGGCAGGTTCACTGTCGTTACAAAGGGGTGGAGGGGGAGGATGTTCTTGGCATAAAGTTCGCAGAGGATGAGGAGCATGAATTGTGGTACATGTGGGAGGGTGATGTACCAGAGATACCGTACCAGCCAACTCCGAAATATCAATTGCTGGAGCCGCTTGCTGCGTGGCATGCTCTGTACGGTTCTGGAGGAAATGAGTGTAGGCCAGCTGTTGCTCCAGAGGGTTTTGATGCATGGAAACCTTACGTCGAAAAGAGTACTGGGAAGTTATCCAGGACTGGGAAAGGACCATGGCAAGATGACAGGGAGGAGCGGAGGCCGTGGGAATTAGGGATAGGAATAATGGTGGACAGGTTGCTTCGTAGTAGCCTGCACAGTATCGTTCGGTTCTGGGACAAGTCGATTCGAGGCGAAGCGAGGTGGGAAATGAGACTGGAGGCTGAGCTCTAGGGAAAGGAGTTGCTCTGTGTGGATTTTGCAGATTGGTTCCTATGTCAGTTGTTCATGGTAAGCATGTCAAGCAGACACTCTGTTCTGGTCATTAGAAGAGTGATGTGGTATGAGCATAACAGCACTCAGAATATAGCGCAAGGAGAACGGAAGATCTGTACTAGAAAGTTTGTTATGACATTAATTCAATTATTCCGCAAAGCCAAAATGGCTATCCACACATGCTTAGCAAGAATGCCAAACTGCAAAAGGGTATCTAAGGTGTAGCGCTCGTGCCTGCATCTCTGGGGTATCATTTTTGTTGTAGTCGTGTTTGTAGTTGGAAAACATGTGGTAGTCGTTGGTGAAGGTGTTTAGAACGTGACCAATCCTCCATTGCGACTGGGTATCAATTGGTGACAAGTATCGCGGCTTGTGTTTGTCTCTTGGGTCTACTAACCATCTTTGTTGATGTCCACCATATCGAGCCTTCTGGCTCTACATGACTGGTTAGACCCTACTTGTCGTAGTCCGACTTCGACGACCACCTCCACGACCGCAGGTAAGGCAGGAGATTATGATGTCGAAAAGTGAAACAATGCCATTCACTATGGCGGTAAGCACTAAGTGAAAGTCAGTCACTATTCTTTTCACTCCTGGGGTTAGGGTTATCACCTGAGCCTATTCCATTCACGATGGCCATCAGAACTGATCCGATTGTTTGGCAAATAGAGCGCAACTGAAGGTTTTGTTAGCATGATGTCGCGTAAGGTTGAGAAGGTTGTGAAGGTTGAGGAGGCTGACTTACACATGATACGACTGCTCCCATCTTGACGAGGTGTGATTGACTTGCTTGCTGTATGAAATTGAAAGACTGGTGTAGGAAGTTTTGTAGGATGCGAAGAGAGGATAAACAAACACAACGCGCAAGGGTGGCACGAGCTTTAATACCAACACAGGCGCAATCTCCACAATGCCTGTGTGACGTCCCTACCTCGTGGCTCACTTGGCAGTTGTGCAAGTTCTGACAGGACAGGTGACAAGGCGTAAATCAGGCTAAACAGAACATTCCTGAAAGTGATACGCGTGAAACTGGCTTGTTGGTTGTTGGCTTGGTTGCACTGTCAATTGCTTACGTAGGAACACTAATCTCCACTAGAATGGAGACAATCGACGCCGATCATGCAGTGGTCGAGATCGACCTGGCAGAGCAGGACCAAATGAGAACTTGGCAACCGAGTAAAACAAGGAAACCGTTACAGAAAGGAGCCTCCTGCCTGTTCGATAGGTCAACAATGAGCAGGATCAGCAGATGACTTGCGCTATTTTCAGCCTCATGGGTACATTTGATGTCATATGTGGCATTGGTTTGTGGCGTGCTGATTAATATGGAGCTACTTGTGGCTGAACTCGTGGCATCAAAAAGTCTCATTTGTGGCTGTGCTTGTTGGAGGTCGAAAGTGCTGATCGCAGTTTGGTAGGTGAACAGTAAGTAAGATGGCATGGGTCGGTCAGCAGTCACAACTGTTTGACAGTGCTCATATCTTGTTTGCTCTCAGTCTCACACTCGCCTGTCTAGTCGCGTTCGTCTTAGTGGCCATAATCTGGCCATCTGAAGATGTCTCTCCAGTCCCATTCTCCGTCGAAGTCCCTCCTCAATTGCGCAAAGGCTACAAGTGGGACTTGACCGGAAGTAACAATGAACCAGAGATTCGTGATGGAAGAATATACCCACGATGTCCGGCTGATGGGCGGCCTCTTACCCACGCTTCTATCAAAACAGCTTCACCCACCGACATTGATCGTGCGATAGTCTGTGCCGCAAAAGCTCAAACAGAATGGTCCAAGACCAGCTTTGCTCAACGGAGAAAGCTGCTGAACACTCTTCTTCAACATGTGATTGACCACCAAGAAGATATTGTTGAAGCATGCTGCCTAGACAGTGGCAAGACCAAAATTGACGCTTCCTTCGGTGAAGTTCTAGTCACGGTTGAAAAGCTGCAGTGGACAATCAAGCATGGAGAAAAAGCACTTGCGCCGTCTTACAGACCTACAAATCTCCTGATGTGCTACAAGAGCAATTATGTTGTTTATGAACCTCTTGGTGTGGTAGCAGCCTGCTTCAGTTGGAACTATCCCTTTCACTCATGGATTTCAAATGTCATCTCCGCTCTGTTCACCGGCAATGCTATCGTCTTGAAACCAAGCGAGCAAACTTGCTGGTCAAGCACATACTTCCTGGACATCGTGCGATCCGCCCTTATCGCGTGTGGTCATAATCCGGAGCTCGTGCAAAATATCATCTGCCTTCCAGATGTTGCTGACCACCTCACTAGCCATCCAGGCATTAGCCACATAACATTCATCGGCAGCCGCCCTATCGCTCACAAAGTATGTGCCTCAGCCGCCAAAGCACTCAACCCCGTCACTGTCGAGCTAGGTGGAAAAGATCCGGCAGTAGTCCTCGATGACACCTCCACGATCGCCGACATTGACAGCGTGGTCTCCATCCTCATGCGTGGCACTTTCCAGGGTGCAGGTCAGAACTGCATCGGCATAGAGCGCATAATTGTCCTCCCAGCCGTCCACGATATCCTGATCTCTAAACTCGAAACCGAAATCCGTAACCTCCGCCTCGGCAGCATCACCCACCCCTCAACAACAACCTCCATTGACATGGGCAGCATGATTTCCTCCGCCTCCTTCTCCCGTCTCGAATTCCTCATTGAAGACGCCATCTCCCGTGGCGCAAAACTACACACCGGTGGCACACGCTACAACCACCCCGACCACCCCCAAGGCCACTATTTCCTCCCAACCCTCCTCTCAAACATAACCCCAACAATGCCAATCGCACAAACCGAACTCTTCGCCCCAATATGTCTCGTCCTCCGCGCCACATCCCCAACCCACGCAACCGCCCTCGCAAACTCAACATCCTACGGCCTAGGCGCCTCAATCTTCGGCGTGCCAACCCGCAAAAACACACCCATCATAACCACTATGTCCCGTGACATAAAAGCCGGCATGGTAAGCATAAACGACTTCGGCTCCTTCTACGCCTGCAGCCTGCCCTTCGGCGGCACAAAGGGTAGCGGCTACGGGCGCTTCAGCGGTGCCGAAGGTCTACAAGGTCTATGTAATATCAAATCGATCTGTGAAGATTCATGGTGGGCGAGGTTGCTGGGCATTAAGACTGCTATTCCGCCTGTGCTGCAGTACCCTGTGCATGGCGGCAGGGGTTGGACGGCGTGTAAAGGGATTGTAGGCACGGGGTATGCGCCGACGTGGAGTGGGAGGGTGAGTGCGTTGGGTGGTTTACTTGGTGCGCTTACAGGGTTTTGGGGAGGTGGTAATACTCCCGCTTCGGAACGTGTTATGCGGGATGTGGATGGGCATGTCAATGGCAAAGCGAAGAAATAGAAGGCATGAAGCGATGGTTCAGAGTACAGATACGTACTGTATTTAGACTACTAAATTCTAGAATATCTACAGCGTACACCTTCATTGAAATGTGTATACCACAACCAACACTGAACCCGTTTTCCAATCGAATATGACCGATGTCCCTTGATAGCACTGTAGTATAGTACCGTAGCACCTTAAAACCATCTACCACGTCTTTCATCATCAGGAGCGTCAATTACATAGGTACTTCATGTTACAAATTACCCGTACTCAAGACCTCTAATATCGTTTTGAAGTTGCCAATTTTATACACTACGAGTCCACACCAAACGAAATTTCCACACCATTGTGAAAAAGAGCTTCAACTCGCAATCAGACATAGCATGGTTATTCAAATACTTTTTCCAGTAGTAGCCAACACAACAGATGATTCTCATTCACGTAGCTCACTTTACCACTGCACCATACGATCGGAGTGATCCACATCGTTGCACCAGTCATCTATAAGGTCTTGACAGAGTACATTCAAGTTTATGGTCACTGCCGCATTGGTTCGTGCTCATGACAAATACCATTCAGACAATATTGGCCGTCTTACTTGAGCGGAGAGTTTCGAGGATATCATAATTGTACTCGATAGTAGCAATAGAAGCGAGACAGAGCAAGAATAGACGTGACTTGCTTATGAATAGGGTTCGCTACGAAATATCAATTACTTCCAAGACGCTTGATCATGTAAACCATCACTGGCAGCCTCCGACATCGTCTGCTGGCGATGTCCGTATGCCAAAATTATCATGCTGTCCCCTGTGCACCAGAAGGTCTATGTCTTTCTGATATTGATCTAGGTTGTCCTTCTATCCTCTGTGTTTCGTCCAACGATCTATCAGAACTCCACATCCACTATTCGCGCCGGTATGGAGACGGAAGCGTGGTATTCTCCGCATTGTGCCTAAGGCCCTTGCGAACATGATGCACCAACAGCGGTTGATGGCGATAGACGTTGCTTTCGTCTATTGCTCCAATCCAGTTCGTGCTCGCACCTCAGCCTCCTCTTTGACGTGGAGAGGCTCGATGTTCCAGATGGTGTCGGCGTACTCGTTGATGCATCGATCCGAGGTAAAGAAACCCATTCGAGCAACGGATGTGATACACTTGCCGACCCATTCATCCTGGTTCTTGTAGGTCTCATCGATGAGGTCCTGAGTCTTGCAGTAGCTGTTGAAGTCGTCGCTGACTAGGTAGTAATCACCATGGTCAACAATGGCGCTAACTAGCGAGTTGAAGGCACCCTCGTCTCCGAAAGTTCCCTTCCTGATCAGGTCAAAGACCTTCATGAGCTCCGGATCAACTTGGTGGTTGCCGTAGAAGTGGTTGTGTCGAAGATCCTCCACATCTTCGGAGAGATTGCCGAAGAGGAAAACGTTTTGTTCGCCGATCTCTCGTGTGATCTCGATATTGGCTCCATCGAGAGTACCAATAACTAGACCACCGTTGAGTACGAACTTCATGTTGGACGTACCAGAAGCCTCCGTTCCTGCTGTAGAGATATGCTCACTGATATCGGATGCAGGAATGATTATTTCTGCCTTGCTGACGTTGTAGTCAGGAATGAAAATGACCTTCAGAAGGTCACCAACATCCTTATCGTTGTTGACCACCTCTCCAACCTTGTTGATCAGGTGAATGATAGTCTTAGCCATCCAGTAACCTGGAGCAGCCTTTCCACCGAAGATGGAGACGCGAGGAGCGAGTTTCTTACGCTCTTCCGCACTCATGTTCTTGATTGCCAAATATCTGTGGATGACACCAAAAATGTTGAGTTGTTGTCGCTTGTACTCGTGTATACGCTTGACTTGAATGTCAAACAGAGCTTTGGGGTTGACACTGACGCCTGTGGCCGACAAGATATGCTGAGCAAGTCTAACTTTGTTAGCATACTTGATCTCCGCCCACTCCTTCTTGAAAGCCTTGTCATCGGCAAAGCTTTCAAGCTTGTTGAGGAGAGTTAAGTCCTTCAAGAATTCATAGCTTCCAAGCTTCGATGCAATAAGCTCAGAAAGTCTTGGGTTGGCTTGATGCAGCCATCTTCGTGGTGTGATACCGTTGGTGACGTTGGTGAACTTGTCAGGTCCGTAGATCTTGACAAAGTCTTTGAAGATAGTGGTTTTGATCAGATCAGAGTGAAGCTCAGCAACTCCATTGACCTTGTGCGAGCCAATGATTGCAAGGTAAGCCATTCGGACCATTTTAGGTTGTGTTTCTTCAATGATGGACACTCGAGAGAGCATATCTCGATCTTTAGGGAATCGTCGTTCAACTTGTTGCAAGAACTGTAAGTTGATTTCGTATATGATCTTTTTATGTTAGTGATATACTTGAGAGGAAACGGGAAGTCACTAACCTCTAGGTGGCGTGGCAGCAGATGCTGGATCAGTGGTACGGACCACTTCTCAAGTGCTTCAGGAAGCACAGTGTGGTTTGTGTAGCCGAAGGTACTCGTGACAATACCCCACGCCTCGCTCCATTCTAGACCTTCGATATCGACCAAAACGCGTTGCAATTCGACAATGGCCAGTGTTGGATGAGTATCGTTGAGCTGAATCGCGACCTGATCTGGGAAGTCCTTCCATGGTCGCTTCGATTTCTTGAACCTTCGAACGATGTCATGGAGTGAAGCAGCGCACCAGAAGTACTGTTGCTTCAATCGAAGCTCCTTTCCTCTTTCCATGTTATCATTCGGGTACAGAACGGCAGAGATAGTTTCGGCACGTTGCTCGTCAGCAACTGCGCCTTCATACTCGCCAGAGTTGAATTTGGCAAAGTCAAATTCTCCAGAAGAAGCTCGACTAGTCCATAGTCGCAAGTTGTTCACAGTAGCAGTTCCGTAACCAGGAATGGGCACGTCGTACGCCACAGCTGTGACAATCTCACCATCCTGCCATGAGGTAATGTGCTTGCCGTTCTCGTCGGTGTATTTGTTGACCCAGCCGTAGAATTGAATGTCGATAGTAACATCGTTTCTCGGGAATTCCCATGGGTTGAAGTCAAGCCAGTAATCGGGAATTTCGACCTGGTATCCATTATCAATCTCTTGCTTAAAGATACCGTATCTGTATCTCAAGCCGTAGCCCCATGCGGCATAATTGAGGGAAGCCAGACTGTCGAGAAAGCAGGCAGCCAATCGACCGAGACCGCCGTTGCCGAGAGCTGCATCGTGTTCCTGCGAGATAATATCTTCGATTCTGAAGCCAAGCTCGGCCAGACCATCTGATGAGACTCGTTAGCAAAGTTCACATGTGTTAACCGCCACCCACCTTTTGCGGCTTTCTTCAAGCCAACGTTGAGCATTGCATTGTCCAAAGCTCTGCCCATCAGAAATTCCAACGAGAGGTCTGCAGGGTATCAGGTAAGCGGATTTCACAATTGATCTTCGACCTCACAGTATATCCTCTTTTGGTCGGCAAACGTTTGTCTTTGCTGAGTCTTGTTCCAGTCAACAATCAATCGATCCCGGAAGGCCAGAGCAGCTCCGCTGTAGGCAGCACTAGCAAGGTCAGTCTACGAATGTCTAGAGCTACTGATCGTGAAGGCTCACTTCTCGTCACAGTTGAATAACGATCGAGCTAAAGTGGTTTCGATGTGTCTGACTGCTTCTCTCTATTCGAGTTGTCAGTTCCGGATATATCTGACCCATGGCGAACGGCAGAGCGTACCTGGAACTCGTCTTTCGTTTTGAAGGCGGCGGGAGACTGTAAAAGAGGTCAGAAACATCTTTGACTGGCGCGAACCATACATACAAATTTCCTCCATCTGTAGTCTTTGTTAGTACTGCTACCGTGCAAGGTCATCAAGCTACTCACGCATCTCGTTGAGGCTCCGGAATGCTAGACTCAACACTTTTGATATCCTGAGCGCCAAACCCAGTAGCAGTACGCTTGTGCTTGGGTCGGGTAAACCCAGGACCAACAGGGCCTTGAAGGGTTGAGATTGGCGCGCCCATTGAGGGCTTACGCTCTCTAGGAGCGGCTGTGGTACCGGTAGACATGGTGATCTGTCTCCCTATGTGGTCAAGAAGGGAATAAAAAGAATGGTTGGGATTCAATAGGTATTCAAGAACAAAATTAACAATAACTGCGGATGACACGTCTCAGTATGAATTGGAGCAGACTGGATGTTTTGAAATCGCCTGGTTGTCCTGGGAAAAAACTACGTTGCGGGGCAGGACGGGAGCGTGTATGGTAATGTACGAATGTGGGATGATGACAGGTCCCATCCGGGGTATCAAGCGCGTCAAGACGCGCAGTAAGCACATGTCAAAATTGTGTTAATGCATGTTATTTCCACCCAAGCTGTAAGCCACCGCATTGTACGACGTCAGAAAACCATCGCTGTCTCGTGGTGGATCGAGGACAGAACCCATATTTATCCGGGTATTGTTCCTGGCGGTGTGTGGTTGGGATATAGTGATTGGCCGGAGCATACGGGTATCGAATTCAACCTTATGCAATGTTTGAGTATGCTTCTTGATGAGTCTATCTCATACAGTACAAGTAGCCGTATCGGCACCTGTGGAATGTTACAATTAGATAGACGTCATCTTTCGATTGATAGGCCGCGGTATAGTATCTCAGAGCACTCTGCACACCGTGCTTGTCATGATTCAAATTTCTCACGTACAGCTACAAAGCAAGGACCTAAGCGGGAAAAAAGGTACCGTAAAAAGACAGAAGACAGACGCATGTGAAACAACTCGAACTGCATGTATCGTATCCGCTCTCATGCTGAAGCTTCAAGATTGGATCAAGATGGTGGATACCGAAAGGGCCTTGATGCCTCGTCACCAATCCTTCAAGACTTCAGATCCGACGTAGCGGTATGCCCCATGTAGTTGCGGACATGAAAGCTACCGGAATAGAGGTTGTGAACAAATGCCGTGCAAAAGCCCGATAGTAATATTCATGTTATTGGACTAATAAAACTGGTCGGACAAACTCGACATAGTCGGTGACAGCACAAGAGAATTGTTCTAATTAGCTTGTGCTGGGGAATAAATTTGTACTCTCTGCAAAGTTTGTTCTCAGTGCTAGTTGTGCTTTGACTTTGTAGAAACAGTTTGCACAACATGGCTTTGTTCAATGTGCATTCATCTTGCCCACAAGATGATCGTCGAGACACAGGTTTGTGGTCATCTTCGAGAAGAAAAGAGCCACCTTTACATTGTTCGCCCGTGCGGCATCTTGTGTCTCGGCATTATACCCGCTTGTAAGACGTCGGAAGCGTCTGCATAAGATATCAAACACCCCTCCCGAGGATCTTCAATTAGGACTTCAGGTAAAACGCAGATAATCAATAACCCTTGCCAACTCGAACTTTTGCTGCTTATCCAAAAGAACACCATGATTCAAGAAGGCTTGCTGCATCCCGAGTTCTGCTCATATTCCGAGTTTTCTCCAAGGACGCCGTAAATGCTCGTCAAATGTTCGAGCCCGATACAAGAAGAGGTCGTAAGTAGCGTCAGATTATAATATGCCCGAGTCTTTCAAGGCATTTTGTAGGATCGTCTCTTTCACTGCCGCAAAAACAAGTCGAATATTCGTCGTGTCGGTGGCTTGTGTCAAGCTACAATGAGTTAGCAAGATTCACATCGCTGGCTGCACAACACCCACTGAGGATAGAGATTAAGATGCGCACGGTTGACTTGGTTAAATCGCCAAAGAAGGTACTTTGCCGCCCTATTCACGTCATTTCCGCCGGAGTAATCTGGAAAATAATTCCCTAGAGGTGACCGTGCCAGTTTGTCTTTGAACAGATCGACCTTGTTGAGGAAGAGGATAATGCTCGTTCTCATAAACCACCTTGAATTTACGACCGAATCGAAAAGAACAAGACTTTCCATCATCCGATTCTGACATCCATTAGTTTTGCGACACTTAGGCATAAGCAGGTCAGCGTACCTGGTTTGCTTCTTCGAGAAGCACTTGATCGTATTCGCTCAGGGCCACACAGAAGATGATTGATGTGACATTCTCGAAGCAGTGGATCCATTTCTTTCGTTCACTGCGCTGACCGCCAACATCAAACATGCTGCGATGGTTAGTCTTTATTGTTCCTCAGTCACGCCGTCACATACTGTATGCTGAGCTGGCCCATTGTGAATCTGGTTTCGTAAATACCAGTTGTTTTCGTTCTCGCTCTTAAAACATCGGCTTCGTTGGGTATGTAGTCTGGCGCAGCCAAGCGTTGGACCTCATCAAAGAAGCTGACTTTGTTAGCTATGGTGTGTTCAAATGGTTGGTGCAACATACTATGGTGCCGAGTCCATAAGATAGAACTCGCTCTGCCTTTCCATGGTCTGTCTCGACGCAGCATCATGCCATATTGCTTGCACAGCTTCTGCCACTTGCGAGTCGAGTGGCGTATCTGGGTCGGGATCGACATTGTATTCTTCTATGTACACAATGGCTTCTTTTACCTTTTCATTTGAGGGTCCAATCTCGAACTGTTGCATAGCAGCAATGAGTGCTTTCATGCAATCAACCAGGTTCTTATAAATGGTCAACCTGTACAACACTCGTTCTTCTTGAGTGTAGCCATTCTGGTGTATAATTTTCATCTGCTTCACAATGGTTGACTTGCCGCTTTCGCCAGAACCTATTGCATAATTAGTTTACATTGCAGCTTGTGTCAACCACCAGATCAGCTCTCACCAAGAAGTAGGATTTTACATTCTCGTCTCAGTCGCTTGCTGTCTTCTTCCAACTTCCTGTCTATAGCCTGGCTTCTCTTTTTCTGCTCGACATCTTCGCCTCCTGAGGCTTCCTTGCTTCCGCATGCACCCATGCTAGCCTTGAGCTAGACTAATCTTCGACGCTGCGCTGCCAGCGCAGCACGATATAGGCTTGGAAACTTATCGAATAGCGAACTGATCACAATCGAACAACCATGCATTAGTCGTTAGATTTTGATTCTCTGGTGGGCTGACTGGATCCGATGCTTGGCCGCAAGAAGTGCTGCTGTGCGCGTGGAATTGTGGTGAGTTTGTGATTATAAGGAGAGCAGTGACAGGCTTTCTGAATGCGGATTGGAAGTATATAAGATTTGTAACTGCAACTGACGAAGTTGTGTTTTCGCTTCGGGAATAGCTGTGTAGGGATGTTGTGTCTCAGACAAAGCGGCGCAGTATGTACAGTGGTCGCAGGTAGCTGATAACGAATAATGCATTCAAGCGCTGAGGTAGCCGACCAGATACAGTTGTGACGACGGAGCGACACCTCGAGAAACGGATCTTGTAAGCACTGACACCGTCAAGTTGGGATAGATGTGAACAAGATGGATCAAAGGCTCGACGTAGCTCCAGCTGGTGGAGGATGATGAGGTCGAAGAGGAGACGTTCGGATGCAGATCGAGTTCACATTGGCTGGCCGGCGTAGAAGGGTCTTGCGTAGCAGGATAATTGTTGTTGCAATCGACTTTACCGGCCAGTTGAGAGGGGATAAACCAACAGTTTTGAGGCTTGGAGTAGGCCGGGTGAAGCCGTGGCAGCCTACAAAGAAAGCTTTAGCGATCGAGTGTCACTGGACAACTGACTCGCTCAACACCACGTTACGAGGAAGAAAGGCGAACTTGACCTCCAAAGGTGCCGACCTGGCGGCACGGCCAAACACGCCAATTTCTGGAAATCGTGCGGGCCACTGGCACTAACACAAAACGGGCGCTGGTCTAGACTGATCGGCATGAATCTAACACTTCCACTTCGAGCATCATACAGTAGATGCATTTCGATATGGAAGTATATATTGAACCACAGAGGACGCTTGAGCTAGGTTCTCACTGCTTCTATGATACTTCCCTGATGCCAAGACACAAACAGAAGCATGGTATTCATGTAGAAGAAGACCAACCAAGGTCTTTCTTCACCTTTCCCGTATTTTACTACATCTGATCTCAACTCAAGAACAATGCGTTTAGTAAATTGGAGGCTGGGACGTGAGGATGTCACACCGTCTGGATAATACGCTACACCACAGCTCGCTGATGGACGTCTTCTCGTAAGTACATCAATAACTTCCATATGCGCGGCACCTGGGAGACCACTCTGTTTAATGTAGAGCGACGCATCACTGATCCATGCGTTGATAGCCGAATCTGGCTATTTTTGCACCATCTGCCTCGCGGACGAAGCACGGTGATTGGTTATTTAGGCGGTCAATCTCTGATCCAAAAAGTTACTAATTTACACTTCTGGCAAGGTGCTGTGAAGCGACCCCAGGTTTCTGCCCAGCAGCAGGCGTAAGTGTGTAGGTATGTAGCCTAGCCCCACACCAATATCCAAAGAGACAGCAACGTAGAGCAGGCAGCGGTCAGTGCAGAAATTGAAGACCTACATTACCAAGTACGGTGACCTTTATACAAGTATTCACTTGCAATCTCTTGTCCCAAGCAGCCGAGCTCCATCTTCTGCCATTTCGGCGCGACGATCATGTACCGAGCGGTCTGCATCCTGCCTTTTCGGGGGTAACAGGCGGACTTGGCTGGAATTATTTGCCATGCTGAAGGCACGAATCTTTTCAACGGAGGTACTCACAATGAACAACGCTTGTTGTGTATGAAGCAATCTTGTCATGAATACTACCATTAAACCTAATTACAGATTATTAATTGTCTGCCCATTAAGGTTGACAGCCACTCTGAGCTGAGTGTATCCAGTACTCCGTACGTCGGGCCGATTAAAACCGAATCACGCCCACGCTGGCATAGCGCAAAGCCTGAGTCAAGATGCAAGAGATGTGCTCACAGTTTATACCTTACCTGGGTAGACAAATACTGTAGTCCATCTTGATCTTCTGGGAACGTGTACTGAATCACGAGCTGAAGGGCCGTTGTCACTATCTTGTTAGTTATGGTGGCCGAGAGACTAGAACCCACATGACCGTGTGCGCCTACCTCTTCCCATCTAGCCCGGATCAGCGCCAGCATTCGAGGAGCGTTCACTCAACATATATCAAGTATATATAGCTTGAGAAGTTGTTGCAATATGCACTTCAATTCTATATCTTCTGATTATAAAGGCGAGTTCTCTGCTATCCTCCTTGCTTCTCACGTGAAGTAAGAGCTACCCAAGCTTCCCCAGCGGGCTCGAAGCTCTAGTCGAATGAGTTCCCAAAAACATCTGTATTCCTTTTTATACGCTCAGTATATGGGAGCCTGCACAGTGCGAATCTTTGCCTTGTAGGAAGTGACCTCGCGGGTTCGGTGTACCACACAGGTAAGTAGTGGCGAAGATACGAAACAGCTGTGGCACAGAGATATAATGAAACCAAAAGCTAAAAAGCTACTCGTATACAGTAGTGTACAACAAGACCAACATATTGGAGTGGCGAACGGTTCATGTTCGGCAGAGCTTATATTGACAAGTCAAGGTGGCCGCTTTTTGAGAACTTCTCATTGCTGTCCAATCCAACATCAACAAGCACTTTTAGTACTGGAATGCAATTGAGTAGCTGAGCTTCCTCTTTCGGCCACTTCGGTCAGCCATAGCGCACTGGGCGTGTCAGATCGAATAACAGCACAACGCACCCTAATGGTCTATTTCAGTGGAAGAGATGGCTGGCAGAGCTGACGTCAGGACTTTTCACATCGAGCTCCGCCTGCGAGGCTGTCTGTCACAATGGATATGTTGTTCAGGTTGAGCATCTCTGTTGATTCCAAAGGCGTACAAATTCTATGGAAGAGGACATTCAAATTCAATCAAAGAACGGCGACGACGAAACCAATAGTGAGAACTCTCGTTCTGCGTCTGAAAGGATCCTTGGTTATGCTTTGGCTCGGAGAAGATATCCGCTGTGACAGAGATATTGGGCCGTTCTATTTGCATTTCTTCGTCAGCACAGGGCATCTGATAATTGATGCTGGGACCAGTCAAACTGCAGTCCGAAACCTAGCGTTGGCAGAAACTTGGGTTTTCACCGCGCTCATAGAATTGGATTGGATCGTGCAGTGATGATCTTTTCCTGATTGTACGCGCTTTTCGTGTTATCGTGTCGCATATCCTGAACAGTTCAGTGTTTCAAAAGACCCACCCGTGGCCTCGGAAATTGTGGTGATAGTCAAAAGTCAAGATTTCCGCCGCGCAATCTCTAGCCCGGATTTCCTACTTGCTGGGCAGGATACCATCTGTGGCAACCGCCGCTGCAAACAGGGAAGATCGCCTCCTGTAACTGCAGATTTTTGTCAGAGATATATTGTTGGTATACCGATATACAAGAATTGTGGTGCTTAGCAGTTGTGATACTTACATTGATTGCTGCACCAGCTACTACCTCGCCGTGACCCAAAGTATATTCTCCGCGCAGCCGCTTCGAGCACGTACCCCTCCAATTGTTCCTCCTAAGACATCCATTTGAATCTTGCTGCTACGATACTCTCGCAACCAGCAATTCGTATAGATTACTCGGCATCATGGCGGAGTTTGTGCGTGCCCAAATTTTTGGGACAACATTCGAGATCACTTCGAGGTGCGTGTCTCGTAACAATATCGAGAAGAACCGAGGATTGACAGTCGATCAGGTACACAGATCTGCAACCCGTTGGCATGGGTGCCTTCGGACTGGTTTGGTAAGTCCCTGAATGTCTACTACAACTCCAATCCGGGACCTAATGGTGATAATGCAGTTCTGCCAAAGATCAATTGACGGGCCAAGCTGTGGCGGTCAAGAAGATCATGAAGCCTTTCTCGACGCCTGTCCTATCGAAACGAACCTACCGAGAACTCAAGCTGCTCAAGCATCTGCGTCACGAGAACGTAAGGACTTTCTTATCGAACAAAGGTGACAGACCATTACTGATGGTATACACAGGTCATCTCACTGAGTGACATATTCATCTCTCCTCTCGAAGATATCTATTTTGTCACAGAACTTCTGGGAACTGATCTCCACCGGTTGTTGACCAGTCGACCTCTTGAGAAGCAATTCATACAATACTTTCTCTACCAAATCCTGGTACGTAGCACGGCGAAGCCTGTGGAAGCAAACACAGCTAACAATACCGCAAGCGAGGATTAAAATACGTTCACAGCGCAGGTGTCGTACATCGTGACCTCAAGCCTAGTAATATCCTGGTCAACGAAAACTGCGATCTCAAGATTTGTGACTTTGGTCTGGCCCGAATTCAAGATCCGCAGATGACTGGTTATGTGTCCACGCGATACTACCGTGCACCAGAGATCATGCTTACATGGCAGAAATACGACATTGAAGTTGATATTTGGAGTGCAGGTTGCATCTTCGCTGAGATGCTTGAAGGAAAGCCGCTCTTTCCAGGCAAGGATCATGTGAATCAATTTTCTATCATCACCGAACTACTCGGGACACCACCTCAAGATGTGATTGAAACCATCTGCAGCGAAAACACCCTCAGATTCGTGCAGTCCCTACCCAAGCGAGAGCGACAGCCGCTAAAGAACAAATTCAAGAATGCTGACCTACCCGCCATCGATTTGCTCGAGAAGATGTTGGTCTTCGATCCTCGAAAGCGAGTATCCGCTGCACAAGGCCTTACTCACGAATACCTATCACCCTACCACGACCCCACGGACGAGCCGGTTGCCGAAGAAAAGTTCGATTGGTCTTTCAACGATGCGGATCTACCCGTTGACACATGGAAGATAATGATGTATTCAGAAATTTTGGATTACCACAACGTTGAGGGGCAAACCGATGACCAGCAGCCACACGCTCTCTCGATAGAGCAAGCGCAGGCGATGAATGGACAAGCAGTCGCATAGAAAAGGTGTATGGAGTGAGTGGAAATGCAGTAACGCGATGCAAGATTTCCTGAGGGAACTGGACTTCTGACATCCAGCTTGGGTTGGGTGGATGGGACGGGACTGAGCAAACGCATGCACTAGTGATGAATCCGTAGAGCATTGCACAATAGAAATCGTACACCTTTTCCTTGTCCAGCCCGTTTGCTAGCAGATTGCGTTGCATGCTCGAGCATAACGTCGAGAAATTGGATTACGCTGAATTCAGCCAGACGACTAGAGGACTGATCAACCAATAGATTTGACTTCAGGCGTACAATCAGTCTCTTTAAAGAGACCAGTGGCACATTCTCAGCAGAGCTAAATCTTGAGGCAACGACCCTTTTTGCACTGACTGTCTGTGACTCCGTTTCATGCCTTCCCATACTTACAGGGTAACAAAGTGCAATGTGAGGAGGGCGGACTATGCTGTATGGTAATGCGTTCACTCGATCTGAGAGGGGTTCAGACCAGCAAAAAGTGGATTGCCTAGCTGATGACCTGTTCAAATCTTATTCGTTTCCCAACCATACATAGTTAGTTATATGCTTACATGGTATACACATGACAGTGAACAATATTCAAGCAAGTCTGGTGCTGGTCTATTGAGCATTATGAGTGGTTGAAACAGACAAGTCTATAGCGGATTGGGTAGCAGCCGAGTGACTACGCCTGATGAGTCCAACACCATCTGCACCACATTTGGACTTGTGACCTATGTATTGTAAACCTCTCAACTGATTCCGGCCGTGAGTCCAGCTTATAAATGTTGTATAACACAGTGATGATGTTGCTGCTCGAATTGTGCACTTATGCCTAAGATATAACCGTAGTCACATACCAACGGTGCTCCATCAAATCCATTGACGCAATGTGGTTTCACTCAGGGATATCCCAGGACTGTCGAACTAATATCCCGCATCGTCCCTTGAAGCCAGCGTCTTACATCCGTAGATGGAGCACATGGAATCGTGTCCATTCTATAGCAGATTGACTATGGTCTTATTATCGCGATGACGAACAGCTTCGTGCCTCAAGTGGCCGTGGTCGATTTCAACCACCATCGGTAGGTTTTCCGCGAGCCTGGCTTAAACCGCTGCAATTTTTACGCCAGATAGTACATACTAACTTTGAGTCTGAAGAGGACCTGAGGTCGAGCTTTGGGTCGATGCCGCAGGTGAAGAGCTGTACGCAAAAAACGATTGGTCACACATTGCCTTTCTTGCCTTACCTGATGGCGCCCATGCAAGCAACGAGGAGTTCTCATACTTTACGTTAGTGTTGAAAGGCTCTACGACCGATCAGCCACACACCAGCCTGTTTGGATTGTCCTGTACTCGGCAGCTTCGAGCTGATAAGCTCAAGAACAAGTCGGCGGATGTCACTCGCAGTTTTGTCCAAAAGGCTGTGGTTGTCCTTGTCAACAAACCTGCCATACTTGGACATCTGAGGGAGAGACTGGCTGCTATCACTGCTGCGTGGTTTGCCCAGGAGTAAGTTGAGAGCACAGACAGATGTCTACATAGACAATGACCAGCCGTACTGACAGCAAGCCTCTAGAGACTTTACGAACACAGAAATCCTGAAGGTAGGTAAGTGGAATGCCGTGAATGTTCCACAGCATCCAAAGCTAAGGCGTTGAACTAGGAATTCCAAGCAAGTCTTCAATATGCTGCGAGCACAAATACAACTGAGAGGGACGTCTACTTTGGTATGAAATAGCCAATACTACATCCTCAGCATGCTAACCACCAGTAGGGTTATCACTACGAGAGCTGGTCTACGATCTTCGCTACCAGACCCTTGTACTCTTCAAATGTCTCCTTTTGCAGAAAAGGGTATTTGTTCAAACGCCGTGCCGAATAACAGAAACTGACAATGACAAGGCACTGTTCTTCGCAACACGATGCGAGCGATTATGCATGACTCAGTTCGCATTGCTATCCCTTATGCCACATCTCCTCGAAAGTCTTCAGGACTGTGCATCCTCAGAGCTAAACAGCTATGTAGAAACTGTCACTCGTGCTACAAACTTGCGAACAAGTGAACGAAGTTCATGTAAGACACCACAGTCGACGTTCGTTCTCCAAAATTGACCAGATTTTAGTGTTTGCTTACATGGGCCTTCCACTTCAGCTCTTCGGCGAGGTTAGTCACTTTCTCTGATCATCCCCCAACGTGCTGACTTGCCGACAGAACTCTTTCTTCTCGCCTTACACACCTTTACAACAACTTGATGTCCTGGCATCTGCCACATCACACTCCTATCTCGCAGGCAGTACAAACACTCTGTTCCTCTCCCAACGTGACCTACCCGACCCAGCGACTAACCGCAACCGCTACTGCGACGTTCTCGTTAATCTCGACGAATCCTCTCCAGCAGCCAGACTCACAATTCTTGACCCATCCCTCCGCTCAGCTCTGAACCTCTCCGCCGCCGACCGCCGCTGGATCGACCATCTCACACAGACAGTCCTCGACACCTGGAATCCCGCCGACCCCCCCCGACCAACAACGCACGGCTTCACAGGCTCCGAAGATGCAATCCGTCTCTCCTTCGAAGAGTACATCCTCAGCCTCCTCTCCTCAACAGCCTACAAGAACCATTTCGACAACCACCAAAATCCCTATCTCGTCTCCGGCACCAACTCCACCGGCGTATCAGACGAACGCTACCCAGACCCCCAAGTAACAGCAACCGACTTCAACCCGGACTTCCTCAAACTCTGGCGCCAAACACCGAATTACAAATTATGGAACTCCCTCACATCAGACGCGAACATATTCGATATCATCGAGCCACGCCATCCAACAGCCGGAGGCCTGAACATCGAAGACGTTCAACGCAGAATCGGAACCGCGATGTCAGAATTAAACCTCGATGAACGTGTTCGTGTAGGCCGGGAAACAACAGGTCGCGCCCTTGAAGCCGGTCGCGAACGTGTGGGAGCCGGCGTCGCTAGGTTCTGGAAAGAAGTTGAGGGCTTCAAGGGACGGAGGGAACAGAGTCGGTCTCGGCATGGGCATAGCGATAGTCTCACGACGATAAGTAGCAGAGAGAAAGGATACGTACAACCTGCCGCAAAACAGCCCGGTGTTCTCGACGCACAGGTCCCCTTCCACGACAGCACAATCACAACCACATCCACTATCAACTCAACAACCAATGCCCCACAAACCACCACCACAACAACCACCAGCGCAGGTACTGGTGGTGGTACAGGGACATGGGCCAGCGCCCTCCGCTCCCGCACCCCCCAAATTCAAATCCAGCGTCCCCTAGCAAACGTCGATACAGCACAAGTCCAAGCCGCAGCACGAGAGAACGCCGCACGGGCCGGCGCGTATCTGAGTTCTTGGGGTACTTGGGCTAAGGAAAAGAGTCGGGAGTGGAATGAGGGGAGAGGCCAGGGCGGTGATAGTGCGGAGAGTGCTGGTGGAGGGGGGAATGTTAGGAAGTAGGTTGGTTGTTGTTTGGGAGTTTTGTGGGAGTGAGATATGTGGTGGTGGTAGGCTGGTGGGGGTTGGGTGGTGGTGTTGAGAGGACTGGGAAGGAGTGTGCGTGGAATAGATGGATGGAGTGGGTGGCGTGGAGGGGACGTGGTGAGGTGAGGAAGGATACATGATCTCTTCAACCCACTGTGCGTTTGGCGAGGTTACGATGCATGGACACACATCACCTCAGCCTAAATTGAGCATCTGCTGTGTTCAAGAAGTGTGCAGCCACAAACAGTTGATACGCAAGGTTGGTATTCCATAACAATAGTAAATTGAATTTGGTAGCTATTTTACTCCTCCACCTCATCGTCCTCCTCACCAAAAACATCTCTCCTCCTCCTATCCCCCACCCACCTCTCCAACCTCCGCTCCGTATACCGAACAGCACTAACCAGGCTCTTCAGATCCACACACGCAACATCAGCAGCTTGTTCGTGGAAGTACAAGACCGGATTCTTGTCGGCTCCTCCTTCGAAGATTGAGTTCGTTGCTTCCAATGACTCGATCGTTAGAAAGACTGGGTAGCTGGTTGAGGTTGTAGTTTGGTTGGCTGGTGTGTTTTGTGTGGTGGGAAGGAGGGCTTCAGCTTGAATGCGGCGTGATAAGTCATTTGCATGATCGTCGGTGTGAGATGGTTCATTGGTTGAAGGGGGAGTGGAAGGTAAGGGAAACATGTCTAGAATAGACTTTTCGACGTCTGTCTTCTTGGTGACGAGGATGGAGTCGGGTGTTGCGAAAGTGCGTTGGTACCAGTTCATGTATGCGTCGATTGCGTCGTCGGACATATCCAGAACGTCTGTGTTGTGGGTCTCGATTTCTTTGCCTGGAGGGATGGAAAAGTGTTGCGTTAGAGGGGTATAGTGATTCTTGTGGAGGGCACGCCAGGTGTGCCAGTCAAAATTGGGACTGGGCTCGGCTGAGTCTGTCTGGTCTTCAGTGTGGATAGTAGTTCTGATCGTTGATATAGGGAGGGGAAATAGCATCTTCATCGCAATGACGATCAGGGAGATCAGCTGCATTTCCGGCCATGCCACTGGTGTCCTTCTTGGCTTGTTGCTACTTCCTCTCCTGTGCTCTTGCTGATCGCTGTTCAAGTCATAGGTAAAGTCGTAGCCCGACAGTGTAACAAGCTGCTTGACACTAGAGTACACTTCAATCGGCAGTCCGAGACTTTGCAGCCATTCAAACAGCAATATCTTCCAATTCAGAGGTGGAAACAAAATTCCAGAATCCTGGTTATAGATGTGCGCAAGGTTGAAAACGGCGTGCTGGAGCTCCGGCATGGTCGGCACAGTAGTTGTGTCAAGGGTGCGTTGATACTCTTGTGGGAGGCGGCTAGTCATGTCATATGGGACATGCCGGATGGCGCGGATGAATGGGAGTTCTTCAGTACGAACCCACTGGTAGACCATACGAAGAGACAGCGGAAGACGGAGGAGGAGGACCGAGAGGTAAACATGCGATATGGTGTCCCACACAGTTGGAGAGAATTTCAGGTGATGAGAAGTGCTGGCCTGGGGTAATTCATTCTCAGACTCGAGGTTGGATTCGTCAGTAGGATTGGATGTCATTGCGTCCTCCATAGTAAGGCTGAGAAGCTCTTTGTTGTCCAGGCGTGCAGAAAGGTGTGCTAGCCTCAGTGTCCACAGATCGCGTACAACAGTCCAAAGCTCACTTGGAGCTTTGACAAGATCGTAGATCAGTGTATATGACTGCTTCCATAAGATATGCTGCCATGCTTGCAAGTACAGTCTGTACGCTTTGACGCCACGGTAGACTTGGAGATATGGTCAACCTATCTGTAGCTTAGAACCGTAGGGTGATACACTTACTTTTAGTGACCTTGACCTTCCTTTTCTCAATCCCCTTCCTCGAGAGCTTGCCTTGGGTGCCGAAGTCACCACTGTCATCGACGGTTTGAAAACCTGCCTCGTGCTGTCGGCCGCATTGTGTACAGACGAGTACACCATCTTCCTCCTCGAATTCCTCGTTCCCACAATTTGCACAGATGTTCCGGTGTGACATGGTTGCAAGAACATCATCTAGTATCCAAAATAGGTGGGCGTCGCCATACAGGTAGAAGTAGAGTACCTAAGTACGATAAGAAGGTAGCGCTGCATGTTCGAGAACCTGGGATTCTGCGTGCTCTGTCGCTCACGAAAAACTTTGTTCCGTAGACTTACAAGAAGCGATCACCAAGTGTGAACGCGTCCTTGATCAGTTCTGATATACTAGTAATGATGGAAAAGCTCTTCTTCCGTTATAAAGGGAGTGATGATTGTGGATAGTTGTGGACTCGATATCGGGTCCACAACCACAAATCACGCCTTCCCCTTTTCAGTACTTCAACCCATGTCGACTGCGACTGCAACTCACACGTGACTAGGGTACCTGTTGACCGTGGCTTACAGATTCAGCCTTACTGCGCCCATGGAACTCTGGCGCTACAAGATGCCAGGATGAAGCGCCCTGCGCACCGAGATGGGTGTTCCTTCCAGCATCAGCGATATGAATGGAAACAATGATTGCTGTAGTCAACGAAGATATGGAACGATTAGCTAGACCATCTGGTCGCCGCATTTTGATCTAGCAGTGCTCACTTCAAACGAGAAGTCAAGCAAGCATCTCTGCAACACCGAGAGGAGATTCTCCCTGCCTTCTGTTCGACCTGTAACAACGAGCTTGGAGTCGCGTTCTTGCTCTACGACACGCGAAGAGAGATAGAGATATGAAGATCCCACATGGCACAACCACCGCTGAAGAGACGCAAGGCGGAGAAACAGCACGAAGTAGAGACTTCGGACCTTGATTCTCCTCCTAGTCTGTCATCAAGACATGATTTTCCTTCAATCAACATCTGGGGTACTGCTCAAATACATCAGGGCAACCAATATGGCACTATTAGTGGTCGACGGGACGCAGACCACTATCCAATGAGCACGGCTTCCAACCACGTTGGACAGTTCGAACAACCGTCGAATGTGCCCGTGTCGAAAGAGCACAATCACGAAATAGTGTAACTGATACAAATTCCCTTTACGATGTCCTCATCGAATCACTTACATTTGATCGAATGGACGCCCGTCATAAGAATGTTGTTCCAGCAATGCCTCGAACCTGTAACTGGCTATTTGAACATGACGACTTCATCGCATGGACCGACAAGGACCAAAGAGTAGCTCACCGTGGATTTCTATGGATCAAAGGGAAGCCCGGTTCAGGAAAATCCACCATCATGAAAGAAGCAATGAGATGGGTCAAGAGGAGACGATCACAACACGTCATTTCGTTTTTCTTTAATGCACGCGGTTCTCACGAGCTGGAAAAATCAACTCTCGGACTGTATCGCTCTCTGGTGTATCAATTGCTTCAAGTAAACTTGTCTCGTTCCTCTGAGATTCGCGAATTTTTTGCGGTGCACTTTCGCTCGAAACATAGAAATGGCACTACTGAGGCTTGGTCTGTCGATGAGCTTCAAGACTTCATCGTCCAAGTCGCTAAGGATTATGCAGAGCAATCACTTAACATCTTCATCGATGCTCTGGACGAATGTCACGAGAAGGAGATACGCGATATGGTCTCTTTCTTGGAAGATCTTGCTTCCCACGCTACAAGCTCAGGTATGGATCTGAAAATATGCCTGTCAAGCCGCCATTACCCACACATCTCTATTCGACATGGTCTACCGTTGATCGTCGAACAACAAGCTGGACACCAAGGGGATTTAATTACATACATCCATGGGAAGCTAATCCCGGCGGACACTCCAGAAATGAATCAGCTTCGTCACGACCTTTGTGAGAAAGCAGCAGGAATCTTTCTATGGGTCGTGCTGGTCATACCCATACTCAACGAAACTTACGATCATGGTGGCACCCCCATGGACATGAAGCAACAGCTGAGGACCATACCGGGAGAACTTGAAGGATTGTTCACGAACATCATAAATCGATATGTGTCAAAGAAAGCCGAGTTCAGCGTGCTCACAAGATGGGTTCTGTATTCTCTGCGGCCTTTTAATCCGACGGAGCTACACCTAGCGATACGTTATTTCAGCAATGATGCTACAATGTATTCCGCGTCCGAAGAAGCACCCGAAGCTGACGCACTAATGAGATACATTCTCAATGCTTCTCGTGGTTTGGCTGAAGTTACGAAAGCAAACCCACCCGTCGTGCAGTTTATTCATGAGACTGTTAGAGATTTCTTCCTTCGGCATGACACTTTTGCAGAACTGAAACTGTCTGGGCCGATGAATGGTGTCGGTCAGATTCACGATGAGATGAAGTTATGCTGCCTTCAGTACCTCAATTCTATTCAGTACCTCAATTCTACCTGGATGATCTCCCCATCCTGGTCGCCGAGCGAGGACCAGCCGACATGCAGAGTAATAGACCAGCTTCATCACCAGCAACGTGAACTGAGTGAACGCCGGTTTCCTTTCCTTCACTACGCCACGAGCGGTGTCTTCCATCACGCTGCGCTGGCGCAAGAGAACGGCATTTCGCAGAGGGATTTCTTGTCAGGGCTTTGCGACTGTGACCAACTGGTCTCCATGCAAGGCTCTCATGCAAGCAAGCTCCATCTTCGTAGATGGAAAGAGTTTTATAACCTTTTTGAGCGCCACAAGATACGACGGTACACGCCTGGCTCAACGTTGCTCTATATTCTATCTGAACAAGGGTTAACCCCGCTCGTCGCTTGTGTGAATCCATCACCACGTAGTGTTAACGAGCCAGCAGGCCGGTATGGAAGCGCATTTCAAGCTGCATGTGCGTCCGGCCACGTGGCACTTGTCTCGCATTTTCTTGCAATTGGCGCTGATGTCAATGCGCGTGGAGCACTACACAATCATGCCTTTCTGGCAGCCATTTACAACAAGCATCATCTAGTGGCTGATCTTCTACTACAGCAAGGTTTATCTGTCCCGCAGACATTGCTTACACGGTGCTTTCATGCAATGATAGCCGCCCGATCAAATGTGCGATGCCTCCAGGCTGTCCTCCGAGCAGGGGCTGATGTCAGTGCTAGAGATTCTAGTGGCATGATGCCTCTTATGCGAGCCATCGTTCTCGGAAGGAAAGAAATCGTCCAATGTCTCATTGGTGCTGCAGTGAACGTAGAAGATGACAATGGAGAAGATCTTGTCGGATATTGCATTTCCCACCGAAAGTTTGACATTGCCAACATGCTCGTCGATGCTGGGGCACCATGTGACATAACGCAGGCTGTAAAAATAGGCAATACGCATTTCATCGAACGTTTATTGCGTGCAAAAGTGGAACCTACGGATGAGCCTCGTGATCCACTTTATTTTGCTGTCGAACGTGGCAACATACGCATGGTCGAACATCTGCTCGCTAAATTCCGGTATCATTCAAAGGACAAACGTGCCATATTCGCTCGGGCACTATGTATTAGTTTCATCAAAGGGGATACAAAAATGTTTCAAGTGCTTCTTGAACATGGAGCTACAATGACTGATAGTAGATGGTGGCCCAAGACCATTCTGATTGGACCACAGGCAGACAAAGATACGAACGTGATGCGAACGTGCTTGGCCTGGCTATAAGGCTTAGTCGTAAGTCAATCGTCAAGATGCTCTTGCGTCACGGTGCAGTGCCTGACGTGTCGATCGATCTTTATCCTGGGAGGACACCCCTTGAGGAAGTTTGTGCAACTGGCAATGTTGAGATTGCTCAGATCCTGATAAACAATGGAGCTAATCACGCCTAATGTGGCTGGCAAGGGTTCACACATATACCCTATGGGTCGTTGTGGCTTTAAGGACGACTAACCATTCGCACCAATCATCAGCCGTTATTCAAAGACGGTGGATATCACAAGACGTGGACTGTATCCAAAGTCATAATACTTGGTCGTCACCTGCCCTTAATACCGACAATTCAGATGTGTCGAGTCCTGCAACCTGAGGCATATTCTGTTCGATGTTGGATGTCGTGGTAGCACGTATCTGTTCATCCCTTCAGCAAATCACGTTCCACAGTTCATCGGTGTGATCCCGCTACCCACGCCAATTGTTGAATTGAATAGTCGAGGAAAGAATTTGATTTGGACATGATGTTTCAGCATGAGAGGCTCATGCACTCCTTCACGTGGTGTTGCGTGACATGCTGTGCCTTGATTTGGTTCTGGTTTGCTGATACTTTTAGTGATCTGGTGGAAGTGCCTATAGATATAGGTGTAAGTTTAGGAGAATGGACGGATTTCAATCAGCATAGGAATTTGAGAAGGGAAATACGATGTGCCGAGTGAGAAGAGTGTATGTGCCGATGGGTACGATTACATGGGAAATGGAACAGGGACATGCTGAGGTTTGAAGCGTTTCGTATATCAATTTCTCGGCAGGTTTTATCTTCCCTCATAGCTGACCATGGACCAAATGGCTAGTAGTACTCCTCCCCCATGCAGCCCAAAGAAACCGTTGTGATCATCTTCGCCGGTCTGGGCTTCAAGTCTAACAAAAGCTTGATATGTTGGCTTCCGGGAAAATGTATGAGCCCGAATTTGGCCGTCTTATCATGCCGCATTGCTTCGTTGAACCATTCCATCATGAGAGCTGGACGCTTATTTGGGAGCTTCCTTGACATCCATAGCCATCTCCTCACCCATAGCCTTCAAGATGATGACGTCTGACATTGTGTTAGCTGTGCGCGGAGGTTGCTTGTTACACGTGACTTACTGAGATCCTTGCCTTCCTCGTGCATTGATCGAATCTTCTCACCAACATCACCGTCGGGAACCTTGACATCAGCCTTCTCTTTGCCGGAGTCGTCCATGAGGACGAGAAACTCATCATCGATATCACTCTAAATCACTGTAAGCCGCTATCCGTCTTGGTTCATATTCATGATAGTTTCTTACGAGGAAGAATTCCTTTCGGCTAACGTTGGGAACCATCATGTTGTGGGTAGATGGGGAGAGATCTTCCAACTTCTTGCCGGTGAAGATATCGATAGCAACCATGTGGACCTTGGCGTGACCGTGCTTTCCAGTCTTGGAGGTGGACATTTCCACGATCTTACATGGTCGGTTCTTGATGACAACGAAGCCGTTCTTTCGGAGAGCAGAACATTGCATAGGGTAGGTCTCGGCGGCACCTGCATCGGCCGAGTCGAAGGTGTGCTCGTGCTACACAGTCTTGTGTTAGTCCATGGTTTGGTCGGTTGTCACGAGATAGTGCGCATTGCGCCGTCTTGCACGCCGCAGCCCAACGACAGTTCGATTGTGATATAGCAAACAGTTGGAAGAGTGTATTCCTTACCTGTGCGTCGTTGTTTTCCGCCATGGCTGATGATGGGAGGTTGAATTGAAGGGTGAAAGTTGTGTGTGGAAGTGCGGAGGACGCTATGCAAAAAGAAGTGCGATAGAAAACCTCTGTTGATGTCGAGTATTGACTGACAAAATGGAGAAAGTTCACAGGCACAAATTCGCAGGCGCTCTTAAGAACCAAGACCTTCAAGGCTTGTGGAGGGGCAAAAGGTTGCAGGTCCACTCCACATTCGTTCGGACGACTAGTTTTGATATTCAAACGCTTGACTCATTTTGCAATAGCTTGCCAAGACTTGCCATGCGACGTAGCCTTGTAGATATCTCCTTGACTGATGCAGCCTTGTGGTTGTTTCATAAGCGACTGCGGTGATGTTGTTCCATGTTGGGACAAGCAGCAACATGTTCACCTACTATGTGGCTCGATAGGTTTTCTAATGCCTCGACTCCGCAATCTCATACACCAAAGCGAGCATTCTCCCCTGCTCCAGTGCGTAAATCAAGTCATCTAGCACCTAACCAGCGAGATGAGTTAGGTCTTAGTTTAGGGAGGACTGGCTCGACCTCCTCAGTCGATCTGATTTCCCCGTCTCCTACCTCATCAAACGTATCACTGCCGCTCCTGCAGCGACGGACGACTGGCTCAGCTTTGCGCTATGGTCAGAGACCGCCTCCAGATGTTGCCGACCCCGTCTTAACCTTGCAGGCCATACTGGGTTCGCAACAGAAGACAAACGGTGGGGTCGAGGATACCAATGGGCAAGTCGAAGCGGAAGAGGAGGAACTCTCTGAAATCGACTTTGGTGGCCTTAGCCTGCAGGAGTACACCGAAACGCCGAGTCACGAGACAAATTCGATAACCTTAACAACTGATGTCGCAACGGCGAAGGTCGATCGAGAGAAATATGAAGGATTCCACAATTCCATAGCTGAAGTGGACGAAGTTTTGGGATCCGTCGAGTCATATCTAAACGAATTCAAAGCAGAGTTGGGTCAAGTCTCGGCAGAAATCGAATATCTACAAGCACGGTCTGTACAGCTCAACGCACAACTAGAAAACCGTCGAAGAGTCGAGAAGCTGCTGGGTCCTGCGGTCGAGGATATTAGCTTAGCTCCCCATACTGTTCGAGCTATTGCAGAAGGGCCCATTGATGATCAATTCGCGAAAGCCTTGACCGAAATTGAAGCACGACATCTGAGTGTAAATCAAAGGACTGCAGATGATACACAGACCAAAGCTGCTGACGATTTAAAACCGCTCTTGGAGGACCTAACAAAGAGAGCTGTAGAGCGGATACGAGATTACATGGTAGCACAGATCAAAGCATTACGATCACCCAACATCAATGCACAAGTTCTCCAGCAACAGACATTACTCAAGCACAAAGAGCTGTATCCATTTTTAGCACGAAATCATGCTCAACTTGCAGAGGAAATTGGACAAGCCTACACAAACACCATGAGATGGTATTACAGCAGTAATTTTACTCGCTACACCAATGCTCTGAACAAGTTGCAGTTGCATATCGTTGGGCCGAATGATCTACTCGGCTCGGATCCATCAGCACGGAAGCAGGCCACTTCAGGTGCTTCCAAAGTAGCCACAGCTCAACACGATACATTCAGTCTCGGTCGCCGACACGACTGCCTCAAGTTGAAGGACGACAGAGCACTTGCTTCTCATCTCGCCGAAGACAGCAAAGCCATCCACTATCTAGAGCTACCGTTCCGCAGTTTCAACCAAGCCCTGCTCGACAACTTATCCGCCGAGTACTCCGTCGTCACAGAAGTCTTCTCAACATCAACCTACCAAAAAGTCTCCCGTCGTGTCCTCGAAATCTTCAATCCAACATTCACAATCGGCCATGATCTCACAAAACGTCTCGTCGAAACCACAACCGACTGCTTCGGCATCCTAATATGCATCCGCCTCATACAGCAATACGCATACGAAGCCCAACGCCGCAAAATGCCAGTAATGACCGACTACATCAACTACACCAACATCCTCCTCTGGCCGCGCTTCCAAAAAGCAATGGATCTCCACGTCGAATCTCTCAAGCGCGTACCAACAACCACAAATCGTGGCGCAGCCGCAGCATTCTCTCTAGTCGGCGGCGGCACCGACACATCAAAAACCTCCCTCGCACCACATGCAGTAACGCAACGATTCGGGCAGTTTCTGCATGGAATCCTCACACTCAGTGCTGAAGCGGGCGATGATGAGCCCCTCGGACACAGCCTCTCACGGTTGAGGGGTGAGTATGAGGCTCTCATGACGAAGTTAGCGAAAGGTGCGGGTGATAGTAACAAAAGAGGGAGGTATTTGTATAATAATTATAGTCTTGTCTTGACTATTATTAGTGACACGGTGGGGAAATTGGCGGAGGAACAGAAGGAAAGGTTTGGGGATTTGACTCGGGAGTTTAAAGGGCGATGATGCAGTAGAACTGTGCTTGGGTAGTGTAGACTTACAAGCTGAAATATGGTCGCTTTGTTTTAAAACTGCATCGTTTTTTTTGTTTTTGTTTTTGTTGTTTTTTTGGAAAGACCGATGTACCGTGGAAGTAACTGCTCATACCCATGCAAGCCTGAGACGTGCCATCGCGATCCAACCACGTTAGGCACAGCTACTCGAGATAATAACAAACAGATAACATTCAAAATAGGCTGGCACATGTGGTGTTGTAGTTCACACCCTCAAGTCAGGGTACGACAAGATCGTTAGTATGATACAGTGAAAAGGCTGAGAATAAATATGCCGTTGCGATGTAAGTTCCGTTACCATATGTATTTATCCACTTGCATACCCATCGATCTATCTGCATAATCTCATAAAATACCGCGAAACGAGACTCGAAATCGTTACTGATATCATTCGCGATAACCTATTACCTTGTCTAACCGCTACACCAACCTATACCAACCATCAAGGTCTGTTTCAAGCTAAAATCAGAGTTCCATTCCTCGTCTCCTGCCATCAACGAAAAACACCCAGCCTAATACCTAGAACAAAATGATGAATGACACCCATCCGACCTTTGTCATCCAACCTCAAAGCCCAGTTCAACCAACTAAATACCCTTCAAAAGCTCCTGCGGCGGCATCCTAACAATCAAATCCCTCAACCTCGCCTCATCATTATCACCCCTCTCCTCCTCCCAGCTGCCTCTATTCCGATATACCCGTGGCATCTCCTCCGGCAGGTCACTGAGGCGATGTATTCCACGTTCGTCTTTTATTGCACGTGCATAGGATCGATAACTATAATGGTTTTGACGTTGATGTTGATATTGGTGTTGGTTTTGGTAATTTGTGATTGAGATGCTTCTGTTGGTGATGAGGTCTGTTTCGGACGAGTCTTTGGAGATGTGAATGAAGTGGGTTGGGGGACTTATGGTGCTTGTTGTGCTGGAGAAGGGGCTGCTGCGGCGACGGCGTGAATGGGTTGTTAATGATGAGGATGAGGATGATGGTGGGGGTTTTGAGACTGGGAAGGGTGGTGGTTGTGGCTGTTTTGCGTTGAAGGAGTTTGATGGAGCAGTGGTCGAGGAGGGCGATGAGAAGATTGTGGTTCTCAGGACGAAGAGTGTGCAAATGAGAATTCCTAGACTGCCTAGACCAACTCCGAAAAGCCAGCCGCCGCGGAAACCTTTCATTAAATCGAGGCCGTTGTTGTTTACGTGGACTTCGACGGTTGATGCGAGGCCAAGACCGAGAGATATGCTGTAGTTGACGACTGTGGCTACGAGAGAGCTGGCAATGCCCTGTTTGTCTAGAGGTAAGGAGTTGGACATGATGAATGTTGCGGAAGGGAAAGACATGTCCATGCCGAAAGAAGTGACGAGTAGAGAGAAGAAGGTGAATGTCCAATATGAGGAGGTCGGCTGGTTGAATGAGAGGAAGAATGGACCAAAGGTAAATGCTATCAAGGCGCCGAGTAGAGTCCAAGCTGGTTTGATTTTGCGCATGAGGACTGCTGTTAGAACTGCTGCAATGAGAGCAACAGGTACAACTGGAAGGACGCGTAGAGCTGCAGTTAAAGGTTGATCGTGCCAGATGCGTAGGAGAAATCGCCAAAGATAGTAAGTCCAGACGCCGAAGGTGCCCCAACCGCAGGCTACTGCGCTGAGGACGAATGCGACATTGCTGTTGAGAAGTTTGAAGGGGACGAGTGGTTCGGTTGAGATTTTGAGCTGGACGACTACGAAGAATACGATCAGGACGAGTCCGAGAATGAGAAGCATGTAGATGTATTGTGTAGTCCATCCCTGGACAGGTGCCGACACAAGCGCAACTTGAACCAAGACGAGACCTCCAACACCAGTGATACTACCAAGCCAGTCCATATGGCCAAGCTTTTGCATGAACGGAAGCATCTGTTTGGGTGTCTTTGGTGGTGATGGCAGAACGAATGCTGCGACTACACAGAGTGCTGCTGCTGCAATTGCCAGAGTATAGAAACACCATGACCAATGTATTAGCTGGCCAAGGATAGCACTACCGAGCATGCCCGTGTAGGTTCCAAGTGGTGCACAAAGTCCGAATGCTGAAAATGCAGTGATTTTGCCTTTCGCGTTGGGTGGATATGATCGACCCAGAAGTGCCAAAGCGTTTGGATTCATCATTGCTGCGCCCAAACCTTGCATAGCTCGAGATGCAAAAAAGAGGTTGGAAGTGGTATACCTGCTCAATCCGCCAACCACAGACCAGAATGACAACCAGGCAAAGCCTAATACCACAATAGTTCGATGACCAAAAATATCGCCCAGTCGACCCGCAAGCAAAATTGTGGTTCCGAAGGAAAGAGCATAAGCTGCAACTACCCAAGATAGTAGTGCTGGATTCTGAATGTTGAAGTCGGCGGAAATGATTTGAATGATTGGGAAACATGTGGTGAGGCAGGCCTGAGGTAGAAGCTGCACCATGCACAGTACAAAGTCGAATATGAGCTCCTGCTGTCGGGACATTTTATGTACAAGCCATCCGCCATCTGATCCTGGAGGCAATTCCACCAGTGGAGGTGCTTTTAGTTCGTCATCGATCGGTGAAGCAACCACAGTGCTTGATGCAGATGAACACAGGTGTGTCACTCCCTCAGGATCATACTGATATGACGAAGAACCCTGCCTCAGTGATGCCTGTAACATTGCGTGAGGACTAGACGTTGTGATCTCCTCGACAATGGACTTCTTTGATGTTTGCGTGTAGATCAGTTATGGGTGAGCAATTCAGAAGATTTCAGTCCACCAGTGGGCCGAGACGTGACGGAAGTCGCAGTATGAAGATTGAGTAGACGACAGATTGAAACGGGCAGTCAGCAAAGGCTTCCGTTTAGTGGCCCTGTAAAGAAGCGTAGCGTAACTTGTCCATCGAACGTTGAGGAACGGTACGGATTCATCAAACCTACCAGATGTATAGACCACTCAGGATATAAGGATCCCCTCAATCGGAAATTCGAACAATGCAACATACTCGAGGTCAGCGATCTGGGTAAACATTTGTGATTGATTTGATGCTGCGATTGGTCAAATGAAGTTGTTTGACCAAGCGAATCTATACTTCCAGCAGGAATACCAGACAACAGGCATTGTCCCAGGCGATTCTCGAAGTATCTGGACAAACAGGGCATGGGCGAAAGTACATCGTGGAACACAAGCTTTGCGACGATGGTTGAAGGAAGCGCAGCTAAATCACCTGTTTCAACACTTTCGGAGCGGTCAGCGAATATTCTCCGGACGATCCTAGAGCTTGCAGTGTGAAATCACATGTTGCAAAACAATCAGACCTCGAAGCAGCGAGAGTAGTGGAAGCGATAGATAAAGCTACGCAGTGTTGGTAGAATTTGGGTTGATTAGTATCAAGCATCAGATGACTCGAGACCGAAGTACCGTGATGTGACTGGAAAGATTGACAACTTTATCTGACATGATGATCAGTGATAAGATAGTATCTGGCAGCCTTGGCAAGACCAAGAGTTGTGGTAAGATAACGGCAAAAGTATGAGGTATTTGGTTGAGCACCAGCTTGATTTCGACTGAGGTCCATGGAGGTTGAGTTGTTCAGTCGTGAACTACCCTCATATACCTACTGAAGCAGACACCAAGAGGCCTTCGTGTAGTACAAGGTGTATTGATGATTGACCTCGATGGTAGGTGATGCATGGAATGAGTAAACCTTGAGGACCAAGAAAGTCGTTCGGTAGGATTTCGTAGGTGCGGGAAATTAGAGTGGGGATTTGAGATCAAGCTATTTGCAAGTCAGACATTAGCTGCCAACTCAAACACGAGGTGTATATGGATAAACCGATTATTTTCTCTGCACTTATCGATGCTTATCAATTGAGGCTTTGCAGACAAGGCGGTCACCTGACAAACAAGAAGCAGAAGGCACAGCTGGCAAGAACGTAGGCTGTAGCTGGCTTGACATGATTTTTCCGGAGTCGTAACGCAGGTGAAATGCCGCTGAGTTCGACGCAACCGTCAAATTTCATGCACGGCAAGGATTGCCCAGGAAACAGAATCGGTGAAGTAGGTATCTAGCTACAATCTCTTCCTGAGCGCATACGTCTGCTATGAACAGGATGTCACAGGGTCACCTTGCTGCTGACTTGACATTGTACCTTACTTCCCATACCACGTCTTCCCGTGTTTTAGAACTAAGAATAAACTGCCTGATATCAGCAAAATAGTTCGAGTGTGACTACCAACAACAGTCTAGCTGACAAGGTCGCTGATACAGTGGATTTATGATTCCAGTAAACCAATGGGGTTGAGAGGATACTCTTGCCCTGGCTATTGGATTGAGCCATGGAGGTGTCAGTGTTACTTCAGACATGTGGGTTCAGATATAATAGCATCTATCACCCAACATGTGTGCTCGCTGCAAAATACTATTGGACAAACCAGTGTTTCCTTCATTCAATTTGCTTTGTCTGAGTCCGCCTCGTTTATTAGCCCATGTGAGAAGCTGCAGTCTCGATACTTGTTTGACCGAAATGCTATGGTGATTCGTTGTCTTTACCTGGCGGAAACTGCTCTAAGTTTTCAAGCCAAACACAGTCACTGCTTTCATGCTCCTAGTGATATACTGTTGTGGCGAACATCGCCGCGGTGGATGAGATCGAACTTCACAAGTCTGAATGCTGATAGAAAATCGTCCACCTATGCTGGATTATCAAAAATCGAGCATCCGTGTAGAGCCGCAGGTATCGATCGACTTGAAAGATGCAGTAGATCTGATGTAAAGCTTGTGATTGTTCGTAGCGTGAAAGACCTCAACAGTTTCGCGAATAACATCAGCCTCGAGCACCGATTGTAAGGAGTGAAGAAGCGCGATACTGCAGTACATCAATACTCAAGGCCCCAGGTGTGGTATAACAGATCACGCTCGCGGTGGTGACGCAGCAACCAAGGGAGGTTATGTGTCCATGGTTCTCTTTCATCGCTTGAACATTTTCTCGAGCAAACTTGTCACGACGCAGCTGTGGTAGGATTCATGTCAGCGGCGAATGCTGGGGTCAAGTAGTGGTTGAAAAGGTGCCTCCGTCTTGCGGCATACAGCATGTTGACTGTCGTATGGTAAGCAGCACCGATCCGCACAACTTGTCATTCAGGGAAGTTTCCCAGACGATATCGTTCTGAGTCTGTTGTACTCACTTCACGAGAGTCTTTCAGAGTGGCAGAGAGTGTCGCAAAAAGTGCTATCCACGACCTGATTGACGATACTTCGGACAATGCATTGGGGGCATAAGTGCAACGGAAGACGGATAGCCATGGGAGAACAGCAGAGCCAGTCTAGGGGCTTTTGGCAACATCATTCACGCGCAGACAATGGTACCGGAAGTTACGGCTGTAAGGGTGCCGATGAGAACAACAAGCTGGGCTTCAGTACTTGATGTGCTTGGAAAAAATTCTGATTGGTGTCAAGATCACAGGAAAGTTCGAAGAGACGCTGTGTATATGTATGAATTGTAGTCAACTCCCCCCCTTTTTGAGTCACTGATTCAAAAACTCGCGATAACACCAGCAAGTGGCAGAGCTGATCAGGGTGTCGGCGCTGCTTGAAGTCGTGCGCCCTGTCGAAGAGTCGTTCATTAGCGACATTCGTGTGGGAATGGAAAAGTTTAAGGTCTCTCAGACGAATTCAAGATGGTCAGGAATATGTTAATCGCAAAGAATCATGAATCGAAACACAAGGCATGGTGTAATCATATCTCGCCACCCTTTTCTTCTACCTCTGGCGCAATCAGTCTCCTTCTCGGGAATCATGCCATGAGTAGGTCTTCGTGTCCCCCCGGTAAAGTCTTGGTCATCGGCCGCGATTCGCATCGAAAGGACGATCTGAATTGATCTACAATAGCAGATGGCTGCATGCATTGGAGCAAGTCCGGAGATCTTCGAGAAGTCGTTCCCCATTGGGGTCAGCCTATCTGATCCACGCATCATGAACCGAACATGCATGCAAGCAAATTAAACTGGATAGTCTGGAGACTATTGCCAGGCTACTGTAAATGACGGCGACTCCGGATGGCGCACCCCGGATGGTGACCCCGGATGATACCTAACCCCGGATGGTAAAGAATATTCAATTCACTCCGTTGCTTGCTGTCCGGGGCATTTTCCGTGAACATGTGGACGGTCCGCAGCCGTTCCCTGCGGCAAAGGACTATCCAGTACAGTATTGCACAGTAGCTTGGTCCGGCCCGCCTAGATGCTTCCTTCGTTCTGTTCATGCTTTATCGATACTCGGGTCAAGACAAAGTACCTGCATGATGGGAGCATGGTTTATTACAGTACTGTGTACAGGGGCGAGGCGCATTCTAGAAGAACTCAAAAAAGAAATTTTCTGCAGGCGAATCTGGGGCTGGAGTGATCGATTGTTACGGTACTGTATTATTTGTAAGGAGATGAGCGTGCTCCCCAGCGTTACCCAATGATCGTCAACCACCAATCAAGTTCTCAAGCATTGTTAATGGTCTACCATTAAATCTCGAATCTGTGTATGCTGTACAGCCTGGAATGGTTGGTTTCTCGAATCCTACAGTTGTGCAACCCAATTGCGAGGCAGACAACACCGAGACCGTGGTTAGTACTGTACATAATACACTTGTTGGGGCAAATCGTTCATGATTGTGGGGATTATGGTTTCTTCTGGAAATATGCGTGATCTCGGGCGCAACTGGAAAGAGTAAGGTGTGCTACCAAACATTGCACCTTGGATTCCAACACCTACAGTAAAAGCTTTGGTGGTCGATGGTGTGCCGGAAGCCGGGTCTGGGTCAGTCAATGTTCCCACGGGACGAACGGCAAGCGTTCGAGGCTTCGAGCAGCCTGATCGCCATCTGTCCATAGTAAATCAAGCAAGTGTCGTTTGTGACCAAGTATGAGTGGTGAAGAGCTAACAATAATCCACGACCATAAGCAATCCGGGTTTTGCTTCATGACATGAAGTGGAGGTAGAGCTGTGATCAAGACAAGCTTTCTTCTGGCTGTGAGTTGATCGAGAGTACAATACTGTAATATCTTGGCTTCCCGGAGCTTGAAAGTGGTTTTGGAATGCTTCGCTTCCTTGATCCATAACCTTGCAAATTAGACTTCTGTGCTATGCATCTTTTGGCGATCAGTTGGCCAGGGTTGGTAAAATCACCATCCAGATTCGTTGCCAAGACGACCTCCCCGCATCTTGCAAGTTCCTATCATGTAATAGTGCTGTCTTCTGCAGCCGTGTCGCTTGTTGTGGGGTGGAACATAAGCATTGACTAGAACAATGAGACCTGGGGAGCGAGCGGATGGAACACGCTTTTGAGTGCTCGCAATTTGGGTCGAGCATCATACCGTACAGTGCAGTGTAGCAAAGTTGAGATCACATTGTAGTGGATTCACGTCGCTTGTTCTGACCATCTGTGGACGTTCGGACCCATCATCGAGCTAACGAACGACCTTGTGGCATAGACAGCCGTGTGAGGCTCTCTGTGCCGCCTGCCATCCCGGTTCGAACTCCGCCGCTGGAAGCTGGGCTAACAGGTCATCGGTTCGTCGCCACAATCGTATCCGTGATTCTGAGTTCCGATCATTGGTCACTACATCCACATTCCACCTGGCATGCGAGCACGCGACTGGTAACTTGCTTATCGACCTGGTCTTTCGCCATTTCTAGACTCGCATTAGTTCCACTTGGCGCTGAAACTCCACACGAGCATCCATCACCGCCGCAGCCACTCACCTGCTTCGAATGGACAGTTATGTCGCATACGAATTTCACTCTTATCATGGGCTGATTCCACCGTCGCATTAGCTGCACAGCACCCGCCATATATATCTCCGCCGTCCATGCTCTTGCTCGCGTCTTCCCTGCGCTATCGATCTGCTTGGTGTGTATAACCTCTCTTTGACCTGCTTTGCCTTAAGGTCTTTGACAAGTTCGATTGACTTGTCACCTCCGTCGCTTTTTGTTTCTCGCATCCACAGCCATCATTATGGAAAAGAGTGAACCTCAAGTGTACCCGGCCCACGCTGGCTCCGAGTCGCCAGAAGGTACCAATTACCACGAATATCGACATGGCTCTGTCAGTAACAAAGCAGAGGTAAGGATACCAGTTTTTGTAATATTGACATCCCAACTGACACTTTCATCCAGGCCAGAGATGGTGCCAAAATCAACGAAGCCACCGACGTCTATGGCGATGTCGCGACTGCAGAAGAGATGGGTTATGTAACCAGAGGGCTCAAATCTCGGCACATCCAGTTTATAGCACTGGGCGGCACGATCGGTACCGGTCTTTTCCTCGGTATCGGTCGTGCCTTTGCTACTGGTGGTCCGTTGTCGATTTTGATCGGTTATAGCATTGTCGGTCTTATGGTGTTCGCTATGATGATGTCTCTCGGTGAGATGTCTACCTGGCTGCCTCTACCTGGTGCCATACCGCAATTTGCCACTCGATACGTCGAGCCAGCTGCTGGTTTCGCAGTTGGTTGGAACACGTGGTACTCCAATTCTATTACAATATGCGCCGAGGTTTCTGCAGCCGCGACCGTCATCCAATATTGGCAAGGTGCTCGACACATCAACCCTGCGGCATGGATTGCCCTGGTATTGGTCCTGATCCTCTTCCTCAACATCTTCGCTGTTTCCATCTATGGTGAGGCTGAGTTTATCTTTGCCTCTATTAAGATTCTCACCATTCTCGGTCTCTTGCTGCTCGCTTTGATCATCGATCTTGGTGGTGTTCCAGGACAAAAACGACTTGGTTTTCACTACTGGAAACACCCCGGTCCCATGAATACGTACATCGCTACCGGTGCCACGGGTCGATTCCTGGGCTTCTGGGCAGTCATGGTCAATGCCGCTTTCGCATATGGTGGAGTCGAGACAGTCGCCGTTGCTGCTGGTGAGGCGGAGAATCCACGACACAACATCCCGAAAGCTGTACGGAGAGTGTTTTGGCGTATCCTGTTTTTTTACGTCATTGGTGTTCTCGCCATCGGCGTTTTGGTCCCATACAACGATGCCAACCTTTTGAGTGCGATTAAGGCGAGCGCCGCCGGTGCCGCTAGGTCTCCATGGGTCATCGCTATCAACCGAGCCGGTATTCCTGTGCTACCATCCATTATCAATGCTGTCATCCTGACATCCGCCACCTCCTCCGGAAACGCCTTCTTGTACAGTGGGTCTCGATTTCTCTTTGGTTTGGCTCAGGTTAAACAAGCACCACGAATCTTCCTCAAGTGTTCCAAGGCGGGTGTGCCATATTGGTGTGTGCTGCTTACTTGGAGTATCGGTCTTCTCACATTCATGTCCGTTTCTTCCGGCTCTTCCCAGGTGTTCGCCTGGTTCCAGAACTTGACCACTATTTCCATTCTCTTCACCTGGGCTATGATCTGCTTGTCCTACGTTCGATTCTGGCATGCACTCAAGGCTCAGGGCATCGCTCGGGCTGACCTTCCTATGCGAGTCAGACTCAACGACAACTCGCCACTTCTTGGCTATGTCGCAGGCATCTTTTTCGTTGTTGTCATCTTTTTCAACGGCTTCGATGTTTTCCACGGAGGTTTCGATTATCAAGGATTCATCACCGATTATATCGGTGTGCCAATCTGTAAGTCTCATTTTGCCCCACTCCCGATATAGCTACTGACAAATCCACTTTAGTCTTGATTCTTTACATCGTGGGAAAGATCCTCTACCGATCGAAATGGGTTCCATCTGCTGAGGCCGATCTTTTCACCGGAAAGGCAGCACTTGATGCCATCGAATGGCCCGAGCGTATTCCACGAAACGTTCTCGAGAAAGTCTGGTTCTGGATTGCTTAGCTTAGAAGAAGCGGTTGATAGTTTGAGGCATAAATAGTTCAAGATTCTGATGTTTTGTCTTCGGCCTGACTGATGTAGCACCATTAATGCATGATACCCAGTTTTGATGCTTTGCTTGAGGGTTCGACTTTCGGTGTGTGTTCTGTCTGCACGCTTATTGTCTTCTTTGCCTGTCTTATGCCAGTGGATATGCATGCTTGAGGCATAATTCCATTGGTATTTCTGTCGCGTCTTAAAACTGCAATACTTGAAATCAAGCAACATCAGAGGGTCAATGCAGGACCAACCATAGAAATACTGTACAGCATCAATATCAACACATTCCAGCATCCCTTGTGACAACCGATGGTCAAGTCTCGCTGTGATTGGCGAGCCAGTGCCTCTTCCCGATGTGCCAAGCAAGATCAGGCACTTCACTTTACCTCCTGCACATCTTGCCTTGGACTTCAGGAGTGGTGAATCGCCGACAACATGACTATTACCAGTCTATAGAAATGATCAAGACGAAAGGATGGATTGTCTTGAAAGAGGTCAACACTGCAGGACTAAGCAGCAATTTGTGCTCAATCGGACGCTAAGCCGAGTTCGGCAGAACGACTTGTCGAAAGGCGTGGATACACCTTGATTTGGCTCCAGATGGAGGCTTGACTACATAACTACGGTATTATACCTGAGGCCGTGGTTCCGTGCTGCTTGGTAATCTAGGAGCAGGACTTGATCTTAAGAGTAACAGTAGTGGACATCAACGGCGGAATGCTCTGGCTATGTTGCAGTGCTGCTAGCCTTGATCAGAGCCGGGCTCGCTGTAGTGAAAACTTCCCACATATCTGACCTTCAACAGGATCTCTCTTCCTCGATACTCGATACAAAGAGACTGGACATGTTCTCTGGCCAGACTCGGCTGCTTGAAGATACGACACGGCGGTGTGATGCAGGTTGCTTCAATGGGGTTTGGAAGGCCATGTACCGATCTTGAGCGCTCAGATATCCCCATTGTGCTGTCCCGTGAAAGCATCTCGATCGCTCCATGTACATGACACATCCATCAACATCCTGCATTCACATCGTTCGAAATCAGCCTTCCTAACGCTATCACCTGAGCATTCCTGAGATGATGACAGCAGCTCTGACCACCTTTGCTCGACAGTGGCCTTCTGCTCAATCAACCTCCGAGCATAAATATCCACAATGGTTTTCATGGCTTCAGTGCAAGAGCCTTTCACGAGTGCGTGGTCTATTTCGATGATGGTGCAAGGTCGAAATTGGTCACTGCAACGACTGCATAAATCTATTACCATTGCAATTCCTCACACCCTACCCTACTTGCAATTGTACACAGATCGAGCTTTTCTCACTCTTACAATCCAGTTACACTTCGTATTACCTTCCCATATTGCCTCCACATCTCCCTCCTTCTTACTACCACGATCCAATTTCTCACGCAACGTCCCAGACTAATTACTATAACTACGTCTCGAAGTCACGGCAGGCAAACATAAGCCGACCAACCGAATATTCAACTGACCAAAAACCTGCATGTACCCGCATAGCCACGTCAATCAACGACCTAATCTATCACATCCGGTTGTCCTCCACCATCTTAGTCAAACCCCCATATCCTGACTATCAATGCTCAACCCTCATTCCAACATAACACAACACAATTCCAACATCTGGCAAGCTTCCCACCTGTCTAGTTCAGCCACCCAAATTTACAAGCAGCATTCAATGTCCGAGCACGAGGAACAACAAAAAGAACGGAACAAGTCTTACATACTCGTCCTGCTTCATCTCACTATTACCGTGCACACACCTCTACAGCTTGTTATCCAATCCGCCAGTCCAGTCAACACAAGTCCGATCTTACTGCGTTCTCAATGTGCGAAGTGTACGAACTGTGCCAGAAAATTGCTCATACACACCTCCACAACCACCCACTTACGACCATGCTCATCCACGTAAAAGCCCCCAAAAGCGTGCGTCTAAGTAAGTACCCACCTGGACTCTGAGTATGCGTGTGGTATCACCCGCCTCTGAACAAATTGCACCATTTAACACACAACGACCACGCAAGTAGTTCATCCCACCGCATCAAATCACTCAACACCTTCTAATCCCTACAGGCGATCTCCCACGTTCTAGTCTAGTCCTGCCCAAGATGATCTTGGAGCGACTACCTACCATTCCTGATGCTGATCGATGGCGAGCCTTTCGGCTTGTACTTCCGTGACCATGAGTTAATGTGGTCAACGAAAGACCTCACCACTACTGTACACTGGCATGGAACCGGTTGAGACTGATCGACTCAACCGGGGGTTGCCCAGGTTCGATTAAAGTGGCTGAGATATTTTGTCATGAGGGCGGGGATATGCGAAAGGCTGGGTATATGCGCAGGTCGATATTGTGGGATGCTGGGGGCGGGAGTCAATTGAGGTAGAAGGAGGAAGATGGAGTTGTTGGGGTGGTGGTGGTGCTGGTGGTATTTACTGGGCTCCGGTGTGGGAGACGGTAATGGCTGGCGGGCGGGAAGAGGGCGCGCTGTTTATACCGGGAAGGAGGGCGTGGGGTTTTTGGTTGTGGTTGTATGGAGATATACATGCTGGGTAGTGCGATGACTCAGGATGACAAGGGCATTGGAATTGAGTATTGAGTCGGGGGGATGAGGGTGCAGGATGGGATTGCTGGTGTGATGTGGGTGAATAGGGTGTACTTGGGCATGCAAATTAGGAAATGCTTGGTAATGGGCTTGGTTGCGTATATTACCTAGTGTACACGTCCGAGGTAAGGACTTAGTAGAAAGGATAGTCCCCTGTATCTTGAGAAGATAAAAAGCAAAAACTGCATAATCATAAACGGCAACATTGCTCCCAAGAACGATAGGAGTACTTCAAACGCCACCTCCTTGAAACTGGAACGCATCATATACCATTTTGTTCCTGTTTACTTGTGTGCAGACGACTGAGCTTGAGGTCATGGACATTCGTTTTGAAGTCCTGTAACCGTGTTATCGATTCTAGCGTTTGTGTTGGTTTGCTTGGTTGACTTCTCGTTAAACGTTAACTCCGTGGTCCTTCACGGCTTGCGCCTGGGCAGCTGCAACTCTGCTTGCAGCAAGTGGTATGCTAGGTAGCAGGTAGAGACATTGAAGCTGTTGCGTATGGAGCTTACCGCCCCTGCACCCACCTCTTCCCTTCTTCGGCTTCGCAGTGGCAGAGTCATCGAAACTGAAAGTTGAGCTATGCGTATCGTGGCATTGCACAGGATTATCGATTCTTTATCGATTGGTGTATAGCTGAGCCAGTGTAAGGGTATTAGTGCTGGAAATCATGATTCGCTGGTGATAGAAGTAGAAATTGAGTTTGCTTGACGACATGATTGGTGTCGTGAACCATAGATGATGTAGCCTCGAAACAAGGTTCTTGACACCTTCGACCAATTTTCATGTTGATGAGAAGACCAAGGATGGACAAAGAGTATACCAACATGGTACAAAGTGTCAGTTCATTCAGGAACTGAATCTAGTACTTGGCACATGATCGTCGTGGTCTCTTGTCCTTTTCAGTCAATCTGACCATCGCGTAATACTTTCGTTGCTCAGCGTCGAGTGCAGTCAAGGAGATTAGATCACCATTCTGAAGGATATATCCTGGAGGCACATCTGGGTAACGGTCCCAATGTCTGTATTTCTTGTTACCATTTTTGAGCAAGTCATCCTTTACCACGAATTCGTCCATTGGCATCGGTCGTGTGCTCGTGGCAGTATTAGCTGCAGTAGCAGTATTTTTGGGCACAAGTCGGGCGATGCCCTTCTTGAGGCCATTTGCACCATAGCTAATGACAGGCAGTGGTGGGCTGATGGCTCTTGTCTCCACCGTAGCTTTATCGGCAGTCGGACAGGAAGTGGTAGTCTCGTTGTCGGTAAGGAAAAGAGAGTCATCATTCGGGTCGTTGGCTTTGGCTGTGTTGGCAACGACTCGACTACTCTTCGTTGTGCTAGTCTGCGACCGCTCGACTCTGTCGGTTCCGGATTCTTCACTACCCCCCACAAGTTTCGTGATGATCTCGGGCAACTCGAGGCTCTTGCTGTCGTCCACCTTGGTAAGTTTCTTGGTAATGACAGGCTGGTTCGCCTTGAGCGACTCAGTGTTGCTGTCGTCGTCGCTGTCGTCGTCGCTGTCATCGGCTGTGTCGTTACCGGCGAACTTTCCTTGAAGCTTGACCGGTGGAAGATCACGAGCTGAAGTTTCTGCAAAATTGTCAGCTCATGCAGTAAGACCCTCAACGCAGACAAAGCTTGGGCAGTAGTTGTGTCAGCCACATCTCCGACGACCTCATCATCCTCGATAGTAGTATCGTCGTCCTGCACAGGAGAGCTGCGCTTGCTGGCTTGAAGCTTCACGTTCCGCTTGAGATGATCATGTCTGTCAATTGCTCGGCGACCTCTAAAAGAACCTCGCGAGAAGTCATCGTTGCTTTCAGCCACGAAGTCGTTAACTTTATGACTATTGGTGGTCACCCCTTCCTGCGTCATTGTCGAATGAGTGCGAGATTTTGAGCTTTCAGCCATGGCAGCAAAGAAACAGTTCAGCAGATTTTGAGAAAGAAAAAGGCGTTCAGTCCAGATTGAAGATGATCTTGTGGGATTGGGGAAGGTCTTTGCTGTGATGCTAAAAAGCTGCAGAAATTCCACTGTCACTTAGTGATAATGACCTGCAACCTCGAATGTTGATCTGCGGAGTGCGTGGCGAGAGCTCTTTCTCGATGCTTGATACGTGTAGCATGCTTGACAAGGCTGCTACCCCGAGAAGCTGGAGCATCATTCAGCATTGGGTGAGGTGATTGTGAAAGCCAACATCGGAAATGTAGAACTGTGAGCCGTTTGTCGAAAGATATCACTCTGAGTGAGCCGGTCCAGGAAACAACTAGGTACATAAATTAAAACGCCAAAAACAAGCCCAAGAATCGCACACAAATGTCCTGACTGGCCTACATGGAGTTTAGCTCGAGCATAGCGTGTATCTCAGGTTTTCAACTTGAGAGGTCCCCGCCTCCATGCTAGAACAGACATTGCGATATATCAGTACTGTCATGTATGCAAATGTCCTAGACCGGTCATTATGGAGTATTGCTCGAGCATAGTGTGTAATCTCAACTTGGGAGAAATCTCAAGTTGGTCGAGAGCCCCGCCTCCATGCTAGAACAGACATTGCGACTGATGAGTACCTGGGTGTTATCAAGCCATCTGACTGCAAGAAGCTGCGAGTTCAAATCTCTCTCGAGTCGTAAAGGATGACAGCACCTATCAGTAAGTAGCGCCTACCCTAATTTCATTCCCACATACCATCCTAAGTCCTTGCATCCATTCTCCCCATCCTTATCACAAAATTTAAAAATTCATCTGTATCGATAATTTTTACCTAGGTCGGGTGTTCGATTCTAACTTTTCTAGGAGAATTTACGCAATTTCGCGTTTTTCCGTATTGTGGTTTTTATGTGTGTTGTATAAACAGAAAGTGAAACTTACCTAGATAACCGTAACTAAGCCGTAGCTAGGCATATACTAGCCGCGTACCTAACCTACTTCGTAGTTATATCTTTAGTAATTAAGGATAATTCGACCTGTTGATTGTATACCGAATATCCTACCTAGAATGGATGCTTAAGGAAAACATCGTCCTTAGTAATGGTGTAGAACACATTGCGTCGTAGCGGTTATCGAGATCAAACTCGACACGGCGATCACACGTCTGATCACGAAAACTGGCAACATATCGGAGGGGGCAGTAAGGTCATTCAGAATAACAAGTGGAATGAACTTCCGACACAACGAGGAGGTAGTAGTTGAAGCAGCTGAACACTGCCAGTGCATCCATGGACCCAATATCTGCCAATCCCGAGATAAGTCGCGTGAGCTGACAGTAGTTCGAATCATGTTGGCAAGTACGGACGATGAACTGAGTGAAGGAGAGACATAATCAGAAGAGCAGAGACGATCAAAAGAGGTGGTGGTTCATTCTTGGCTACGGCGGTTCGCAGAAACCTCTTCAGTACAAAATGCCAAGGTCCTTTCCGCTCCACACCGAGATGAACCTCATCCATTGTTTCCGTGTTCAAGTACAAGGACTCATCGAATTTTCAACGCCACTACTCGAGATGGCACTCCAGTAGTCACATCAATGGTGTCAGACCCTCTCCTTGCCCTTCGAAAATAGTCAAGCACAAGCCAACTTTCATCACTGAATGACCGCAATGCAGTCTCAAAAACACTTTCTCGAGAATTGATGACTTCCGCTTCCACTTGAGGATCAAGAACGGCAAGCACTGTCTCTGTTATCGTTCTTCCATCATCCAAAGCGATGATTGAACCTGCAATGTCCTCCTTCTCCCCTTTCCTCAGCCGTCGCTCAATGCCAGGAGCAAGGGCGGTATCAGCAATGACAGCATTTGGCCGCTTCTGTCCAGTATTTGATCGTCGAAGAAGACGATCCAGAGCTTCACTAGTCTCATTGCCAGGAACCCGAAATTGAAAGACAGAGCGGTGCTCGAACATCGAAATATCAAACTGCTCACCCGCTACAGCTGCTTCTTTGAAGGTTCTCTCGAATGCAACGTTGATAGCAGCTTGCACTCGCATGAGCATCAACGGAGCCCATTTAACCACAACCTTTCCATCCGCATCAACGTGACCACCAGGCGTGCCGCAATACCTTGCCTGGATATCCTTCAGCCACGCAAAATCATTGGTGTTCTTCCCAGCTAGTCGTTCAACCTCCGCATCAACCTCCCACATCGGATCGAAAAGAAGTCTGAGATGGTCACCAGCAGAAAGTCGTTGTTCAGTCCGCTTTGCAAGACTAAGGACTGCTGCTTTCGTCCAGTTGAGTTTCATGCCGATGTTGATACATGCTTGTATACGGTAGGTCGTTTCGAGCTCACCGTTGTGCGTTGCTTCGATGCGTTGTTCGATGAGCGATTCAAATGCTTTGGATGTTGGGGATCGTGCTCGTCTGGGTCGCGGTCGTTCGATTTCCTCAACAGCCTCGGAAGTATCGCGTGTTTGTCTCATGAACATACCTCCCCTGCGAGGGCGTGAAGGTCGACTTCCAGATACTTCTCCGGTTGTTGGTGTAGTGGTTCGGAGAGCACCTTCGTTGTGAGACTTATCCATGGTTTCTACAAGACAATATTAGCATATTTCCGCTGACGGGTAGGTATTGCACTGACCACAGATCACCTAGATCTGTTCTGGGCAGATACAACAAGAAGACAGGTCGGTACAAAATCGTTAGAGCGGTCGATATACCCACTGACAGATCGGTTCGATAAATCGGTATTGATTGTTACTGCTAACAATTGGACAGCAAGTAGCCTCCATATGTGGCATTGTCTGTGAAGTTTGTCCATCCATCGTGATAAATGGTTAGTGACTTCAACACACCTGACATCTGCACATATGGACTTTGTGGAAGAAATTAGCATGTTTAACACGGCAAGCAGGAATGCTCGGATGATTGCTGTGTCGTTCAGCAAGAGGAAAACAAAAGATCAAGGCTGTAGCTGTCAAAGGAATGAATACAATAGTTTGCGATATGCGTAGGGGTCTTTGCTTCAATAAAAGAAAATACCAGATAGTTTCCAATAACACTTGGGTATGAAGAGCTTATGGGAGATTAAGATTATGAGTCCATATTTCTTGTTCATTATTTACCACATGGAAATTGAACTGTCAGAGAGCACTGTATAAACAAGGAGACAAAGAAATAACCAGCTCTCATTGGATTTTCATTCAGCCACACACTTGTAAGCACAAACACCATTACAACGCTCTCGTTCTCCGTGAACGCACAGAAAATGGCTGTTGCGGGTGTATCAATTAACCCAGACTCGATTTATTTCCTCTCCACCATTCCAACAAGATTTGACACTGAACATAAGGCCTTTTCTCCCATGTAAAATTATAATCCAGTTCTCCCCTTCGCTAACGTTGCTCTTATCCATCCTCCGACAGGATTTGACTTTGTAAACTCACAGTAGCTGGCGTTGGTGTGTCTGGCACCGTCCAAAACCTGTGTCCATCTCAATTGCTTATCTGCGTTGTCGCAGTAAGTCTGGAATAAGTGTGCAGATCGCTCTGCTATTCAAGCTTGTTAAATTCACCTCCGAACAAAAAAGGATTCTCTTGGTCCACGGACCGCAATGTCTTTCGTTGGGATGTACATCCCATGGCTAATGTCTTCTTGTTGGAGCGAGGTTGTTGCTACCATATTGTCGTGCAGGTTTAGCTGTTGCATGATTGTAGTTCACAACTGGCACACCGTACGCAGTAACGAAAAGATCATCTTCATTCCGAACACCTGGATATCTGCTAGTAGTTGTGACCGAGGTGGCTTCGCCCCTAGTCACTCTCTCAGGCGCGGGTTGTCTGGTTCGTGAATTGACACGGACACTCTGCTCCTGCTGTGCGTTTTCAAATGATGCGTCGTTAGTCTGCTGACGTCCTTGTGTCGCAAGCAATGGAGATTGTGGTGGCTCAGGTATCTGGTCGCCGTTGCGACCAATGAAATTGGCCATTAATACACTGGATACAGACGGGTTCCAAGTAGTGAAGTAGTCCGGACTATCTTCGGATAGACCAGACATGTCGGTCGTCATTTGACGTGGAGCTGTGTGGGTAAAGGGACCGAAGTAGCTTTGCGAGTCCAATCGCCCACGTTCTCCTGAGGCTACATCCATTGAGGTTATCACAGGATCAAGATGTTCTTGTGTTAAAGGAATGTGCATCTGGAAAGGATTCGTTCCCACACCCATCGCAGTGGGTGGCTGGTAGTTCTGCATGGGATATAAGTTGTCTTGGAAGTTGCCAGCGAAGTCAACATTGTGCACATCCTGCTGCGCAGCGTTCGTCGCAAGTCTTGGTTGTAACCCATTGCTTTTCTGTGCGCTTGAAGATACCCTGCCAAACAACGACATTTCCTCGGGACTGAAAGTCAGAGTTGTCGATGTCTGAGGCATAGAAGTGGTGCGAAAGTTGGTCCATTGCTGCGTAGGTCTTGACGAATGCTGAATAGCCCTATGAACTGTGGCCTCTCTATGCGGCTGGACATTCACTTGAGACGTTTGAAGAATAGAAGATGGCATGATAGCTTGTCCTGATTGTGCATAATGATGGTTATTGTTCGAGTCAGATAGGTAGGCTGGCTGCAAACCAATCGTATATGGCAGAGCCTTTGGTTGTGGAGGTTGAATAGTATTCACAGCCCGTGCGGCAGACAACTGAACTCTCTTTTGTGGTTGGCCTGTTTTCGATTGTGCTCCATCTGAATGGCGAGCCTTTCTCTTCCTGCCACCTATGTTCTGTGGAAGAAAGAGCCCACCGAAGAACAAGTGAGCAACTTCATACGAATTGATGAACAACTCTGGCCAGGCAAAGTAACACTTTCGAGACTGGCCTGTGATGTACTTTCCACCATCTTTGCGAAGATGTGGTTTTCCATCTTTGAATGCATCCTCTCGACGGAATCTGCCCATCCGAATCGCTCGCTCTGTCAGTGCAGGCCCACCGCTGCAGTACAGACACTTTCCGTTCACTAGCTCGTCCTCTTCGCAGTCGCGGCGATTGTACTTGCATGTCAAGCATCTTTGGTGTGGCTTGACATTATCTTGACAGTGTGCATCATGCTTCGGACGCACATCGAATGGTATACTGAAAGGGAACGGCGCTTTGACACCACTCTTAGCCTGAACGTTTTTGTTCCATGGGTGTTTGGTCCAACACCCTACCTGTACGTATCGTTTGTGAACTTCGTCGTGCAGGACAGAACAATTCTCAGTCCACGGTACATCATTACTAAGGAATGGATGCCCAGTGAGATCGAGGTCATGGCCAAGTGACTTGAGATACTCATGAGTTGGCCATGTGCTCGCAGGATCGTTTGGAGCTGGTGTTGTTCCGACGAGGTTTGTCGTGGTAGCAGTGGCTGTTTCAGATAATCGTGACTCTGGCGAAATCGACTTTGCGGAATTGCTGGTCGTTGTGCCATGGGAGGTGCCGGTTTGTCCTTCGAACCTAGACTCTTGCAATTCACTACCGGTGTTCTACACTGGGAGATTTGCGGATGAGGGGCAGTTCGAGAACTTGGCTGGGGCATTGCGGTTGAGGCTGTGGTAGGCGTTCTGCAAAGGATTGACGAAGTCGAGTGGTTGAGTTGACTCGATAGCTTGAGGCACAGTTTCGTTGGTGAAACTACCAGAAATATCGTTGTTTGAGTTTTGGTAGTTGTGTGAAATGGACAAGTGTGACTGTTGGAACTGAGAAATGCCAAAGGCCATCGCATCATTCGATATCTCTTCATTCCACCAATCGTCAGTTGTTGAGGCATGATACTCTGGCAATTGCTCCTCATTGAAACTTGTGGACGACATATATTCGGTAAAGCTCTGGATGGGCGCTGGCACAGAGCTTTGACTCATCTGATGGTAGTCTGAATCGTCGGAAGTGTCAATGTTCCCAGAGATTGATGTGGTATTCATCGAGGAGTCCATTATTGATGAAAAGGATCAGCTCAACTTATTGTACTCATACTCATGAACTATAGCAGATCCCATGGAAAAAGGAGGTAGAAGGCTTCCCAATGACACGATCTCGCACCAAATCGGGACTTCTATCTCCAGCACAACTCCCTTGCTTTGAGGACGCTGAAGCTCTCAGAGCCAGCTGAACTATTGCTGGCGGCATCTGTAGAAGAGCAGTTATAGCCACCAAGAAGTCCACTGAATAGTCAATGTCCGGCACTGCGACGAGCAGCAGATCAATCAAGCTTGGAAGCTACCAACGTGTACAGGAAGCTTGCTATCGACAAGCAAACAAGAGAGGCAACACATTGCCCTTCTGATTGATCACCAGCTACTATAAATTCGCAAACTTTGATGGTCCATACTGACAGAATTGCAAATGTACACGATGTAACTACCCCTTTTGACCTGAAGTACAGATACAACACTTTACGCACGTGAGGCAGTTGACTGCTTGCTTTAAAACTAGTTCAAGAACACGAAGTCGAGCTTCCAGCATGTAAAATCCTTTTGATGCCCGCTTTCTGTTATTGTTACAAACACAATCCATCGTACTCGAGTTTGCGTCTGCTAATGGAATGGACACAATCCGTAACATGATCAGTACGAGACTGCTAGCATAGATTGTCTGCAATTATGATTACCTGGATTGACAAGCGTCCGCTACCATCAATAATGCCATTACATAGAACCCACAGCAATTCATACAGACCCAGCAATATCGTCTGTTCAGAAATATGCAAACCCTTCACCTTGATGATATCAGCCTGTTTACTGCTCTAACAATACAGTCACTGACATATCATTCAAACAAAAAAGACGCATACCTCGCAATAAGTGTCGAGATGAGCGAGGAGAACGACCCTTGGTGCTATCGTGACGCTGAGGGATCCGACTCAAAAGATGATACCACTAGTGATTCTCACAGGCGGTCCAGGGTGAAGACACACAGCGGGCCAAACCTCAGTGCTATTGAACCACGTTGTGGACACAACGTCACATTACCTCCTGAAGCTGAAGGTATTTCGGCTTCCACCGATGTGACATTCCAAAACTCTAGCACAGCCGCTGATACCATTGAGGAGACAGTCAACCACCCTAAAATGGTCAAATTCGAAGATATACCATGCCCAAAACTACAACTCCTAGTCAGACAATGCTCAGGCGGAATCAGCAAGAACAGAGTCAACAGCATTTACCTTTGTCCACTGGAAGAGCTCTTGTCAGCAGCAGACGGAGATGTCGACCACGCAATGTGGCTCTCGGAACACGTAAGGGCGTTTGTGAAGAACAGGATACCACCCCAAGAACAAGAACATCAACACCCCGACCGCAAAGCTTTATTCGGAGTGAAAGCAAAAATGTTGCGGAAAGCAGCAAAAGTACTGCGTCTCTGTCATTGGGAAATCCCAAAGGCCGTTGCTTACTGGGAGATCTTGAGCGATGAGAAGCTCAACTTGCCTGCGAGTGATCGTGATGCGGAGAAGCAGAGGATGAGGGAGAGATTCAACGGTAGATCTGAGTATCAGGTTGCTAGGTTGATGGTGGATCGGCTGGAACTTACTGAGCCTCTCACCGAGATTGAGAGAACGTACAGCGCCACAGAGGAGGGGATTGCTAATCCGGTAGGCCATGCAGACCTCTGTGCTGGATTGATAGGAGAGAATGTTCAAGATTTGACGACCGGGATCGATGATGTGCTGAGAGCATTTGGGGGGCCCGAACTCGCGGACTGAGTAAGTAATGAGAGCTATGTTGGGCGTCGCTACGTCGATACTGGAGACAGGTAGCACGGAGTATGGTCAGGGAGCGCAAATAAGTGAACAAGGGGAGGTTGGGGTGATAACATTAGGTGACCCCGGTTTATCGCAGGATTTTTTGTGATGCAAGCGTGAGAATTGGGACAACAGTCAGACAAAGATGTCTTTGAAATGGTACATTTGCAACAATGAAGAGATTTGAGCCCTAGACCTTGACAGCGTTGCTCGGTGATTCTTTGTTTCTATGACTTCCAGTTTCAAGCTGGCTCACAGACAATTTCTAATCAAGCTTACCTACCTTTGAAAGACTACATGTATGTTGACCCAATATTGGTCTCGATATGAGGATGTCGTGACACCCTGCATAGAGCGAGCGATGAGTCACACCAAAGGGGATTTGGATACATACACCGTAGATGCTATCTGCTCATGAAATGATCTCGCCACGGCGTTACGGAGACTGTCATGAACTGACCGCAAGATGAGCTCTCCGGCACAGGCAAGCAAAATGGCTTGCAATCGGTGGATTTGCCTGCGAAACAAGCTTTGTATCCTTTTTGCAATTTGACTCCTGGTCATAGGTTGAAGCGCAATCTTTGCGACATGATGTATCCGACAAAATTCAATCCACGATCTGATCAGACCAGGAAGAGCAGCAATCTAGATCAGCGATACCGACTGGATTTGGCAGCAACGCGAACTGGATGGACGTCAAACTTGATCATACATGACACTTGTGTGTTTGCATTGTTTGCTAGACAATATGTGCGAGGCACAAATAGTTGAACAGCAATTTCAACGATTAGCAAGCAGATGTCTCGAGGAAGTCGTATGGTGTGTACTTCGTCCAACGTACATATGATCTTATCATCACCGGACTACCATGCTGTCCCTCTCTGAGCCCAGGAGCCCGAAGCATGGCAAGTGCCTGCACTCGAAGCATGACGATGTTGTCGTCGCGTCGTCGTAGTGGCGGTTCTATCACAGAGCCTCGTCATTTAGCACAGTCCAAACGCCGTCAATCATGGTTTATCACTCCAGGCAGGCACTGGTTCTGTATTAACGCCTTCTGCCTTGGTTGCCGTTCGACGCGATTTTCACTTACACACTTGTTCCACTTGAGCACGCGTCGCCACATCACCCAGTCGTTTGCCAACGATGACAGACTACTTAAAGCTAGCTATTCGCCCAGTTCTTTTGGTCCATCATCCATAAATGTGCTTGTTACCAGCCTCTGGTCGATTTCATCGAATTCTTGCACAGTCAGGGTGTAGGAACGGCGACAGTACAACAGACAGGCTCCAGATAGCCAGACAACGACCAAACTTTCTCATATGCACAGAAACAATTGATCTGAAACATGTCTTCCGAGTGCGGCAGCTCGCGAAGCTCGAGTGTCTCTAGCTCAGAGCCAAGCACGCAGCAACAGACAGCGCCGGAAATGACTTTCTCAGAGATTTATATTATATCAAGTACAGAGTGTGAAGCCTTCGAGAATGGTATGTGAATCGCCTGTTTATGGTCGTCTTGTTTTTGTGATTCGGCTTGCTAACAACACTCTTAGAAAGCACATGCAATGACAGTGACTATGACTCTGATAATAGTGCGTTTGGGGACAATGAACTCCTGAACGAGTTGACCAAGCTGAAAGCTTGGCCACGTCCATCATCACGTTGCATCAAATGTGACGAACGATACAGCCTGTGCGACTGTCAGTGTGACCTCTGCAACCAAAACCCGAATCTTTGTGAGTGTAAGCTATGCTGGATCTGTGAATGGCCAAAATCAGGTTGCCTCTGCCCGCACTGTACAGATTGTGGACAGAAAGAGCGCAAATGCGATTGCCGGAAGTGCGCCACTTGCAGACGTCGTTACCAATTCTGTGAGTGCACATACTGTCCCGAATGTCTATACACAGAAGCGGATTGTGAGTGTGCAGAATGCGATATCTGTCAAGGACGCTCATGGGAGTGCTTCTGTTTCGGTCTTCTACACCAGAGAACAATGATCGATAATACGAAAGCGTTACAGCTTATCAATATGGACCCGCTGCCTGTGGATCAGGTCTGGTACCGGTATCCAAACAGGGTCATAGCACTTCTCGGCGACTTCCACGACAAGCACATCTTTGTGATTACCAAGCCGTCAATCCTGGGAATGTCGGCAGTACAGCAAGTAAGTAAAAGAGATCCACTAGGAGATCTAGACTAACCATTGTTAGATCTCAAGGCAGGCGAAGGACATCTGGACTCGTGCTTCTACGTATACGGCAAGCAAAGTAACACAGACTTCTTTGTACAAGTACGGCAAAACAAAATGGAGCCGACTGGTTTTCCACCTCGAGGTATGTTCACAATCCAAATACTACAAAAGAAAGCGCTAATCCGTGTTAGCCCACTCATGAACCCACCCACATGAACATTAACACATGTGCGGCTGTTCGGCAGATGGTCTCAGAGTTGTCGGTGCTGCCTCGGTGCACAGGCAAACCTGTGATCGGATTCGATATGGAAGGAAACAATCTCGGCCGCGATGGCAAGGCATGTTATCTTCAGATCAGAGATTTCATCCGCAACAAAACCTACCTCGTTGACGTTCAGGAGCTTGGACAGAAAGCCTTCACCACTACCGGCGGTGACCGAAAAACCACCTTGAAAACCATGATGGAAGACAAAGACATCCAGATGGCAATCTACGATTGTCGACAAGATGCTGACGTCTTGAACGCTCATTTCCACGTCCAGGTCCAAGGTGTGATTGACGTGCAAATCTTGAGGATGCTCAGCTACCCCTACTTCTGGAAGTACCGAACCAACTACAAGACCGCTATGGCCCAAGACGGCCAACTCTCACCGACAGAGCTTGTAGATTGGAATCTGCATAAGAGTTATTCATTCGGCGGTGATTACTCGGTCTTTGAGCAACGTCCGTTACCAAAGGGCCTGAAGCTCTACTCAATAAACGATGTGAAGTACTTGCTTCACCTTCACGACAGTCTTGCGGCCTACCTCACTGAAAGAGGCAAGGAGATCGCGCTTGAGTGGTCGCGAAAAGAAGTCGAGGCAACGTGGGCAGACGACTGGGAGTCTAGCAGAGCAAGAGTAGACGATGGATACAGCAAGTACTGGAAGGAGAAGCTGCATATGAAGACAAGGGCAGGGTAGCAATGCCTACACAGCGTCATGGGTCCAAGACAGAGAAATTGGAATGAAGAGCTCCACTTTGGAGCAAGATGCCAGTGAGTAAGATCTGTACATTGGAGATGTACCCAGCTCAATGGCACATGTGAGTACAATGAGAGGCTGGTGAGCCAGGAACCTCATACTAGTTACTCGCAGTTCGGTGTCAAAACTGACAGTGTGCTGAGCATTCGAGATGCTAAGATGCTGAATCATGTATACTGAAAAATCTGATGCTGTCTTTTCCTTTCCCCCTGTTGCTGCCTTCTATCATAGCTTTCTTGATTGTCTTCCACGAATGCACCCGTTAGCTACGACGTACTCTACGTATCTCAACAACATATCAGTCTTTTGAAGTGCTAAGCCTGGCCAAGTACTACACTGCCATTCCAGAAGCATCTCTAACCATACATACCATTCTCATCTGTATGGGAGGTTTGCAATCTGTACTCGACACAAGCCTACTGCATGCATCGGAATTTGTACACCAACAATCCGTGCAATGATCGGTCCAAACTTTAACTAAACCTGTACCTGAGAACAGTTTTACGTTGGCTTTGGTTACTTCTTTGCTACGGACATCTGTTCTACCTCATTGCATACATGGCTAATGTCTCAATCAGGCCTTCGTATTGCCAGAGAGCAGAGGATCGTTGCCAAATACATATTATGCATGCTGCGATCCTCAGACACAGATCTGCCTCGCTGTTTCGTGGTGATCTTTGCTAAATAGACCATGTCTTGATATATGCCGTGAGAATTGCTTCCATATTGCACTTCAGATTCCTGGTAGCATACTCAGACACACAGGAGAAGGAAAGGGATATGCGGAATAAGGTTTAAGGCTTGGCGAGACTAAACTCAGATGGGGAACACTTCGGTCAGGATTGTGCCGAGCTGAAAAGGGGTTCTACGACATCTACCAAATGATCGACGTTCATGTTGTAACGTTGCTTTCCTGATGTATGGTCAGAGCACCACAATTCAATTTGTGAAAGAGATACGAAGCGAGCTCTTTCGGTACGTCGGTTGTGGGACTAGGCCAACAAGCGGTGTTACTCTGGTTACGTCTGATTAATGCACTTCCAATGTCCATGATCCTGGTCATTATGGGGACTGAGGATGTCTCGCGACAGCAACTGACAAAGGAGAGGTCTGAGTGCTTTGTGAAGACTAGTATTGACATACTAGTACTTCCCACTCGTGATGTGTGAATACCTACCTCTGAATTTGTGCTCCTAGTTTGTAAGGTCATTGACAAGCTGCATGGACAAGAATGATTGACCACTTTGTGACTAACCGATCATCCGAAAGCTGCAAACACAAATGATACGAGCCGTGTCTGCTTCCTGTGTTGCGATACTACCGACTTCCCCACACATCGCTCTCGTCAATATCGTTGCTTTACACGTCCAACTCCCAGGCCAAGTGCAGCTGCCTCAGTAGGCGGCTGGAGTTCATGGCTCAACTGCATCAGATATGGGTTAGACTGCTCATGGCTGAACAACCATCGAATCTGAGAGCCAGTAGCTGAGGTCGTAGGATGATTTGAGCTATGGGCAGAGTACCAGCATCTTTCACATCCTGATGAATACTCAATTGAGATCAAACACAATCACCTGGTAGACAAGATTTGTGAAACAATCTCTATCTCTTCACAAATTTGTCTGCGGTAAGGTAAGTTTGCCGAATGGAGTGGTCATATAAGCAAGCCTTCTAGTCGCAGATGCGGCATCCATCTTTCTTTTTTGCAAGACTCTCACAAGATTCGACCGATCTATATAGAACAAGTCATCAGTCTTGCAGATCAGCAACCGATCTGAACACTTCCCCAACAAGGACCAAGACACGACATAGTATGTATTGAGCACTAAGAGAACTAACACAGCTGACCAGCTGACAGTACTATATCAAAATGTCTACTCCACAAGACGATCGATCACCATCACCACCAAGGTCACCACCAAGAAAGAAGGCAAAGTACGAAGTCCAGACAGAAAGCGAGTCTGAGGAAGAGGCAAAAGACAACAAAAAGCCAAGTAAGTAGAACCAAAAACCACCAAGAACATACTCTAATATTCATTCAAGAAAAGAGGTGCGCCTCAACACGCAACCATCCCTTCAGTGCCTCAATCCCAGCAACAGCACAAGGCTATCTTAACAAAGGAGCTATCGAACTCCCCACAGATGGCATCAAACCCGAAGACAAACGCTGTCTAACATGCATCCGCTACGTCCGCCGCTGCCAAGGCACCACCATCCTCGAAGGCAAGTGCGAAACATGCCGTGGGCTTCACGGTCGTGTCCGAAACTGCTTCTGGCTCGATCCCGCAAACAACATCCACACTTACGCCGACGCCCAAACAACAAAAGGCACACGAAAACTCGACTTCAACGCTGGAAAGGCGCGTGAAGTCCGAAACTTGCCTTCTATACTAGCGTACGACCAGGGTCGATATCGAGCTACAGCGGCGTGGATAGCGGAGGGACTGCCGAGGAATGATCTTGTGACGGACGATGGGTTTGCGAATGTTGACGTTATGTTGGGGTTTGTGGAGCATAGACATTGGAGGGCGCAGGTTGGTAAGATGCCGTCGGAGCTGGTGAGAAGGCAGGCTGTTGAGGTGCTGGGGGATTTGTACAATCGGCTGATGGGAATGGTTGTGAGAGGGGAGGGACTGACGAAAGATGAGGTTATGGCACTTGCGGCGGAGTATACTGCTGCTTCTGATGCTGGTACTCAGGTGGGGGAATGAGGAGTCTCAAATACGATTCTTCCTGCGTGGAGAACATCACATCGCAAGTAGGTCAGGTACACATGCCGAGAACATACAGTACTTGTGCGGCGAATTACGTTAGTGTGGAATCAGACTTAATGCTTTCGGCAGCACCACAGCTTCAGTAGTTGCCAATACAATAAGCACCAGAAAACTACAATGTGCCACATTGCTGAATGTGAGAACACTTAGTATGCCATCATACATATACACGGCGTCCTACATAAATTGGATTTGAGCAACTACATATTCATCTTGCAAGTCCGTTCCCAACCACGGTCCATAGTCACAACATTCCGACAACCAGTCACTCATTTAGTTCGAACAAATCGCTTCACCGAGCCACAATGCACCCTTATGATACATTCCGCGGCTAGTCGTCTGCTGCTTCCCATCGAATGATGAAGATTTCCTGTGCTCCTGCTGCCGTTACCGCTCCCCCCTGATTGGTTTAAACAAGAGATCTGAATACGGGTTTTGTTAATTATGTCTCGGACACTGGCTCACTGGTTCAACTGCGAGCTGTTTCGATCTGTTCGGATGTCGCCACGATGAATTTGGTATGTGAAGATGGTGATCGATTGCTACAATATAGTAGTCGTCGTGGAGAGTTCCGGCTCGGCTGGTTACACGGGACGTAGCCAGCAGTACCTAAGTATGCTGGGTACGTGATGTTGTCATACCAGACATACAACCAAAAAATAGTGATGGATGGTCAATGCGTAGCGTTTGAGTGAAGGGAAATGCGTGGTATGATGTTTTGAGTTTGGCCAGGTATGTATATACCTTTCAGTGCCAGAAAGCAATCTGGCTAAGAGTTATAAGTGTTGTCGTGACCATGGTCAATATGTCCCCGCTCTTGATCGATCCCATACACCTTCTACTGCCCTCTGTCCAAGGTGGAAGCGCTGGCAACCAACTCTTAAACCAGACCTCAAACAAGGTGCAAATACTGACAATATTGGAACTGCCGAACCCATTGGTTGAATGGTCGACATCGGGCTAATACCGGCGGATGCCGATGACCTGGACCTCGATACACTTGAAACATTCCCAAGCATTGTCAACTGACGTTGCTACTGATTGCTGTCACCTGTGTGAATTTGCACTGAATATATCGTAGCTAGAATAGTTTGTCATTAATCGTATAACACGCAAGCGCAACAAACCGTCTCGTTCACTATGACATAATTCTGAACCGTCTGTATAAACCTGTCACAGGTAAGTGAGAACTTTCAGTCTTGCACTCTTCCCATAAATATCCGCTATAGGCCTGTTAGCCATCAGCATGAAAGATCATATCAATATCATACCCCCCATCACTCTGCTTACGCTGCACTTATTCATCTTACCAGACGCTGACTCCACACCATTCAATCTTCAAGGCCATCTCGTGGGCGGTACAGCTGACAAGCCGTGTATTCAACATAAGATTTCATCTCAGAATTCGTCCAAGCAATCAAGAATCCTGAAAGATGGGGGACGGCAACTCACTCGACTCAAAGGCTCTTGCTACCACAAGCGGCGCAATTGGAATGAAGATCACACAGACCGACCTCGATACTGCCGCTGCGGCAGTAGTGCAAGCAGAAATCGTGGGAAATACTGCTGGTGATCTGCGCTCCAATGACAATGGTATCGAGACGAAGAGTAGCGACGTTATCTCGATTTCCTCAAGGGAATCTGGATTGGGTGAGGAGCAAAAAGGTATGTCGTCCATGATTTCGTGGGCAGTCCCAACATGTACTAATAAGCTTGTAGCTATATCAGCTGCAGATCCTGCTGAGGTCGAAGTCTCCAACAATCATGCAGATAACATGGTTGAAGAACGAAAAGGTCGATTCACGACCAAAGAGACTCCCGAGAAAGGAGCCATCGAACAGCCAGAGGCTGGTATGAAGGGTGATGATGAGAGATGTCTAACATGTATCGAGTACAACCGTGCTTGTCACGGCAAAGGTATAGATCGTGGTCGATGTGAGACATGCCGAGGACTGGATGGTAAAGGCCAGAAGAGAAAATGCTTCTGGTTGGAAGACGGTGTTACCACCTATGTGGAAGCACGAATCAAAGCTGGTGCACATGGTATAGCAAAGAACACCAAAGAAGGTCGAGATAAGCGAGGTGTAAAGCCAAGGAAACGAAAGAATCAGGCCGAACAGGCAAACGGAGTCACATCGATTGGATCAGACGCTAAACCTGCCAAGCGTGTCAAATCAGGTATAGCGCCCTCACCGGTCTCTCTACAAAAGTGGGCGTCTGCACACGCTGACAACGACAATGGCCAACCACTCACATCGTCCAAGAACAAGACACCAGGAGCCACAATGTCTGCACCTATAAAGTCCGAGCCAATGGACGATGAGATGATCGATGCCAACGTCCCACAAGCTATGCCATAAGACGTTGATGACCAAGAAGCCGATGACCGTCTTGATGATCCACAAAACATCCAACAAAGAATAAACACTACAAGCGATCACTTGATAAGAGCCGCGGTCGAACTACAAGACCTTAACCAAGAGATGACGGACATGGTTAATGAGCCGAGAGAACCACAAGACTTTGACGACTTGGCAGAAGACTCATTGGAGCACAGTCTTTGCGAAGAAATTGCACGGGAGGTCCTTGCCGGTGACGTTCAGATCACTAACTCAAACATGCTTCGTCTCATGTATGGTGCTGCTTGGCGCAGATTCGCATCTCTTTACCAGAATCCTACTGTCAGAGACGACTCCAGTAACGAGACAGGACATGCTCTGGTGACCATCATGGACATGATGCGAAAGATGATGGAGAATGGTGAGGAAGTCCATCTTGGCGAAGGACTGGAGCGTTTCCTTACGGACATAACACGACATAGTTGACATGTATGATGGTGTTATTGAATGCTCACAACTCGTCAGGTATGTCAACTAGCACTGACGGTGAAGTGCCCGGCTAACATTTCCAAGGAGAACAAAGAAGTACTACATACACAAATAATTCTGAGACCTGTTCGATGGAGTTGAGAATACGACAGTATACTGTTTTACCAGTATATACGGGGAGGATTCGCGTCCCCCAGTGCGAAGCCATGAAAAGCACTGAAGAGCTTGCAAATACGACCTGCGGATTGATTTTCTTAACCTTCTTTGTACATTGCAATTTCGGCAGATCAAGGCATTATATTCACGTACCTTGAGTTGATTCTAGTACACAATGACCAGACTATCTTTGTCTTGAACAGAATGGGAATAGACTTCCTAAACCCGAACTTCCTTCTCCTTCACTGTCCATAATGACTTCGCAATGTGCACTTCATCGTCTTCTTCTTCACTGCGCAGCTAAGCTTCGCAGTAGAGATCCCACTCGCACAACTTCCAAAGTATGATTTGTATCGTCGGGAGACCCCAGTAATCCCATTAAGCCACTCTACAGCAGTCTCCCTCGGAGCCAACTGTATGGCGCTTGCCGCTGCATCTCTTGCCACCTCTTACCGAGTGATATGGGTAACGTTGTTGCCAGTAAGTTTCCTCTGCGAGTACTACTCGAGATAACTCGTTCCTAGCACCAACCATATTCTCTTCGCCTAAGCGTAACAAATATCTCCACTTACTGCTATGAATACCTTCGAGTTTTCCAGATAACTTTCGCTCACGCCAAAAGATCAAGCAACAGCCTGTATGAGATCCTGTCTCCTTGACTATGCAAGACAAGGAAATCTGGTGATTGCAATTTTAAACTGAGGACGGAGTAGCATTGATACAGGCTGACAAAGAGCCTGCGCAGCAAAGAGGGACCTGGACAACGACCGGTCTAACACTAATAGAGACAGCAAAATGTATGTCTTTGCCATCAACAAAATAAGAGACAATACCTACCATCCCGCAATCCACAACTAGTCGTTGAAGCAATCACACAGCCAACCTCGCAAGCTGAACAGCCATCTCTGCAAGTCCTGAGCCCAAAACCAAGCCAGCATACCAGCTTTGGGGCGTACCTCAATGAGCAAATCAGCAAAATCATTATCATATTAATCCTACACACATTATTACATATCACATCCATTCACTTAGCACAGCAGTGCAGTGACATCCCTGTCCATCCTATCGGCTACCTTGGCCCTCCCCCCACC